>CM031237.1:639425160-639865160 GCA_018340775.1 Taxus wallichiana var. yunnanensis | reverse complement strand
TTGTTTGACCTTACTATATAATTACTACAAAATTTTGTCACTTTCTACACGTTTTTCTTATCATCGAAGTAAAACATCATGGGAGACAAGAAACAAAGTCAAAAAAGGAAGTCATTAAGTAAAAAATACCAGAAAAATTAGAGGAAAATAGATTTCAAAATGTTGAGCGAATGCGGAATCTTCATGAATCAAGAAGAGGTTCATCTTTAACCCCTACTATTGTAAGCAATGAGGAACCATGTAATGTTTCTACTCATCAATGTTGAAGATGAATTAAATACTCATGATGAAGATGTTTTTACTGTCAATGTTGAAGAAGAATTAAATACTCGTGATGTAGCTGATGTTGAAATTGAAGGAGACAATGAAAATGTGAATAAGAAAATTCAAGTTGAAATTGTAGACAAGAAAAATTTGACAAAAACACCTCCTAGGATTTTACGTAAGAAACCTAATTATTTTATTGAAATTGATGAAAACATTTTGAAACCAATGTTTGACAAACTTTCTGAATGAAAATCAAAAGAAAAGCCACTAAATTTGGGATAATCATTTTGAAATTTTAAATGATTCCCAAAGATGTCAATTGTTGGTTAGTTTGATGAAATTGATTAAAATGAGACCTACATTAAACACCTTAGGATTGACAACATCTAATATACGTGGTCAAACCTCTACAATTGTTGAAAACCTTCATGATGCATATCACATTGTTGGTGTCAAGAGATGCACTAGGGATAGTAATATTGTGTGTCATGTACTTGCTACTAGTGTTGTAAGTGAATCAATAAAAATAATGTTTGATTATGCAAAACAAGTCGAATGTTGAAAGTTAATCAAAAAACTCTAATGAAAGCAATTGAAAGATGTAATATCCTTTAATCACTCAATAACACCGATTTTTGGGTATTTTCTACTAGAGCACCGCGTAAGGAAAAAGATAAATCTGATGCTATAAGAAATTTTATTCAATTTTGGCATGATAACACTAGAGTTTCACCTAATACAAGAGATGTTGTAAAATGGAGAGTTGGTTCTACTAATCATGAACCACATCCAAAGCATTTCTTAGATATGACTCAAACTCAATTTTTCATAAGTTTGAACAAGAACATCTAGAAATTAAAATTATTCAACATTTTTTTGAAATGTTGAAACCATTCTATGTGAAAATCAACCACGCTCACACCACTTGTTGTTGTAGGCAACATGTTGAATTTGCGATGCATTATGCTAAATTTTTACGTATTCGTTCTAATTTTCATTCTGAAAACTATGTTATCGGAATGTGGTGTTCAATTTCCACCAATATCTTCCAGGGATTTCATACCTACGATATTTTGTGAAAGAGAAGTTGGACAATTTTTTATAGTCAAGATTGTTTAGATGGAAGTTGTGGTACATGCGGCGGATTACCTAAATTGGAAAGTTACATCCATGAGAAAATTGAAGGTGCAATAGGACATAATTTAGTTGAGTTTGATAAATATAAATCAGTACCATACTAGTTGAAAGATGGAAAGGAGTCTAAACGGTGTGAGCTAGTTACAAAACATATGCTTCTTTTTTTTAATTTATGAGAAAATTTAAGGATGAAATTGTTTATGAGTATGCTAGGCATACACACAGAGCTCGATGGTTGGATGAAAAGTTCAAGATATGCAAGGACATTTCCTATTGGTACTATTGTTTTAGTGGTCGATTTTGTAGAGAATTACACATTGCAACCACAAATGGAGGTTCAATCACAATATTACAACTCAGTACAAGTTGCCATTTTTGTGCATATAACATTTATACATTCTCCTGATAGTACAAAGAATGATCAATTTTTTTTAAGAGAGTACCACTTTTATATCAGTGATGATCATACTCATTCTACTTGAATTTGTGCAAGGGTGTTTCCAGTTATTTTATGGAAACTTTTTTGATAGGGACATCCGCTTCAAACAACATTATATATGGTTAGATAATTACACGTCTCTAGTTTAAGAATGCATGAATGTTTTATTGATGAGAAGGATGCATGTCAAGATGGGTGTGCAACATATTTGGAGTTTCACTAAGGATGGACATGGAAAAGGAGAGCATGATGGTGCAGGGGCATGTGTGAAAAGAGATCTTGCAAGAGAAGAGTTGAAGTACAAATATGGTGCTAAATTGAAAGATGCAAAGAGCATAGTGGAATGGTGTATTGACAACATGGCCCGAGGTTCTCAAGAAAATTCCACAGTTCATAGATATTTTTGGTTGATAGAGGAACAAAAAATTGCTAACTACGAGGATTGTATGACACTCACAGAGGTCCAGTGATATGCACTCATTTTGTAGCTCGACACTACTTCGTGGGCCACATGGACAAGAAAGTTGGCATGTTTTTGTGCATCTTGTATCAAATTTGTCACTGCTGAGTGTGATTCACAAGAATGGGTGGATGGATGGATTTGTAGGCCTCTAACTCCACTTCCCAGTTATCAACCTCCACAGCATTATGACTTGTTTCTCGCAGATGAAGTTGCAACATCCAAGGAATTTGATGAAATTTTGATTTTGGTGTGACAAGGTAAATGGTTATTTAAATTTTTGTATTGAGTTATGTCCATTGAAATTTTAATATGTAATTTAAATTTGAGTTGAAACCTTTATTTTTTTAGGACATGTGTTTGTAGTTATTACAACAAAAGACAATGAAGAAGGAACAAACTATTTCTTATGTCATTGCATCGAGGAAAGAAAGAAGTTGAATTTCTCTTGTTATAGATGGTGAAGATATTGAGTACCCTACAGGTCAATGGTAGTTACTGGAACTTGGCTTCGATGGTATCCATTAAAAAACTCCTCTGTTTGGGTGTTTGAAGACTTTGAGACACACAGAAAATACTCTTATATTCACATCTAGTTCTAGTGACAAATATTCAGCTGTATAGATATCGAGGAAGACCTAATAACAAGATTCTTTGGAAGGTTTGAGAGTCAGATCATGAAGCAATCATGTCTACTATTCAGAGTAGATCCGATCCTGATGGTTCATTAGAATGAATTTACATGCTCACGTCTAGTATATATAATTTCTTTGAAGTGTTTAAATTTTTCAACCAGATAATTTGTGTATTTTTATATATCTAGTATTTTGTATAATAAGTGTTTAAATTTGTGTATTTTGTATATATCTAGTATACATGGTTTTGATTCAACTTAAAATTCTTTGACTAGTTCATTTTTATGTAGGTTAGTGGTGCCAAAAAAGCTTGGACACTTTCACATCCTGATGGTGAACATTGGAATGAATTTACCTGAGCTCATCTGATATATAATTTTTCTTTGAATTGTTTAAATTTGTTAGTTCTAGATTCAAGTTCATATATTTTATTAAATTTGTGTATTTTGTATATATCTAGTATGGTTTTGATTTGAAACTTAAATTTCTTTGACTAACACTTTTATGTAGGTTAGTGGTGCCAAAAAGCTTCCACCTTCATGTGGTTAGCACTGTTAGTAGAGAATTTTATATTCTCGAAGCTAAGAGAAGCTTTCATTGTTTTACAAGAAAAGAGAAGCAATTAACAATGATTTATGTACTGTGGGAGGGGGTTCTTGGCTTTGGAGGAGGTAGCCCAGAAGCACCGGGAGCTTAGAGAACCAAAAATACACCTCCCAAGTGTTTACAAGACCATCCCTACGCATGTGTACAGTCGGTTTGGTGTGCCACGACCCACCGTTTGTAAAATATAGCATTTGACAACCTTACACTGGCTCAAACTACACTATTTCACACGTTTGTAAACAATAGGCAGCGAGAGAGCACCGATTGGAGATGGAAAAAATGAGACAAGATATTGTAGAGGGTCCCTACACCAAAGTGTAGGATCTAAGACATCTCTAGGTGCCACGAAGTCCGAGTAGTCACCCGTCGAAGTTGAACTTTTTTTGGTCTCAGGGCTCTTAAGGGACTACGCCCGAATGAAGTAGCCCGGAAGCAACAATGTTTTGGTGAAAAAACTAATGCCTCCTCTAGTGTTTAACTAGCCACCTAGAAGTGTTGGCACATTCGGTTTGGTGCCACGACCCACCATTTACAAAATATAGCATTTGATAGCCTTACACTGGCTCAAACTACACTATTTCATGCGTTTGCAAAAAATAGGGCAGTGAGAGCACCGATTGAGATGGAAAAAATGAGATAAATATTGTAAGGGTCCGTACACCAAGGTGTAGGATCAAACGAGATGTCTCTAGGTGCCACCATGAAGTCATATAGTCACCCGTCGAAGTTGAACGATTTTTTGGTCTCAGGGCTCTTAAGGAACTACGCCCAAACGAAGTAGCCTAGAAGCAATGATGTTTCACACAAAAAAATATGCCTCCTCTAGCATTTACTTAGCTACCTGGATGTGTCGGCATAGTCGGTTTTCCCACGACCCACCGTTTGAAAAATATAGCATTTGACAGCCTTACACTGGCTCAAACTGCACTATTTTGTGTTTGCAAAAAACAATAGGGTAGCGAGAGCACCGATTGGAGATGGAAAAAACCAAGACAAGATATTGTAGAGTTCGTTATGCCAAAGTTTAGGATCCAACAATACATCTCTAGGTGCCACAGGAGTCCGATTAGTCACCCAGTCAAGTTGAACGGTTTTTTGGTCTCAGGGCTCTTAAAGGACTATGCCCAAACGAACTATCCTAGAAGCAACAAGTTTGTCACACACCAAAAAGATGCCTCCTCTAGCATTCACCTAGCCACCTAGATGTGTTGGCACAGTTGGTTTGGTGCCATGACCCACCGTTTGTAAAATATAGCGTTTGATAACCTTACACTGGCTCAAACTACATTATTTCATGTGTTTTCAAACAATAGGGTAGCGAGAGCACCGATTGGAGATGGAAAAAAAACAAGACAATATTATAGAGGGTCCTTATGCTGAGGTGTAGGATCTAATGAGACATCTCTAGGTGCCACAAAGTCCGATTAGTCACCCGTCGAAGTTGAATGGTTTTTTGGTCTCGGGCTCTTAAGGGACTACGCCCGAATGAAGTAGCCTAGAAGCAATGACATTATCACACACCAAAATGATGCCTCCTCTAGTGTTCACCTAGCCACCTAGATGTGTTGGTGCAGTTGGTTTGGTGCCATGACCCACCATTTGGAAAATATAGCATTTTCCTTACATTTTTACATTGGCTCAAACTACACTATTTCACACGTATTCAAACAATAGGGCAGCGAGAGCACCAATTGGAGACAAAAAAAACTGAGATAGATATTGTAGAGGGTCCCTACATTGAGGTGTAGGATCTAACAAGACATCTCTAGGTGCCACGGAGTCTGATTAGTCACCCATCGAAGTTGAATAGTTTTTGGTCTCAGGGCTCTTAAGGGACTACGCCTAAACGAAGTAGCTTCGGAAGCAACGATGTTGTCACGCATGAAAATAAATTCCTCCTCTAGTATTCACCTGGCCACCCAGATGTGTTGGCATAGTCATTTGGTGCCCATGATGTCCCGAGGCATGAATTCTCACTACTCGCCTCCGTTCATTTCCTAGGACTACCTAGAAAAGGTAGTTTGTAAACAATTATGCCACGAAGGCTCAAGGAATGCCGAAGGCTTGAATCGGGTGGTCTAATCCAAACCAGGCCTCCTAGAGATCCTCCATAACACCCAAAGGCATATACCCCCCCAATCAAATGCGTTGGCAGTGATAGTTTGTTGGACCACGACCTCCCGGGCATGACTTCTCATGCTACTCTTCTCGCATCAATGAGATTGCAAACAAGGTTAACACATTACCATGTAAATACTCTAATGATTGTTAAATGATCTCTTTTTAAAGCATGTTAATACACAATATAGTCTTAAGAATATTTTTTGCATATCTTGTGCCAACTAAGTTCTACAATGTTTTTTATTTTTTTTACAAGTGAATTCAAATTAGGACCTTATTATTACACACATCAATAACAAGTTTAATTTGGACTAATACTTAACAAATAAATTGTAAGTACACTAAAAACATATAAAATGACTTGTAATAAATCCCTCAAGACCATTTTTAATTGTGTACATTTTGTCCCACTTTGGAGTGTGTTAACCACGTGCTTAAAATAAGAAAATTGATATAAGTCCACACTTGAATCTCTTGAAAAAAATGATCTTGCACCCAAGAACCTTCAAAACCATTATATAACATAACATCATATATCATATATCATTTAACAATAACATTTAACAGATCATATATCATATATATCATATCCATAATGGTCACATAATCGAGGCCATCAAATCAAATCAAACATATAGAACTAATATGGTTATGAAAACATACATAGAAGGATATCATGTGCAATGAAATCAAATCAAACATAGAAGTAATATCGTTATGAAAACCAACATGGATATAATGTATCAAACTAAGTGTGTTGGATGTGTCTCTGAAAATATAAGTTCATAACATGTATCAAACTAAGTGTGTCATACATATAGGACCACATGCGGTCGCATAAGGCTATATACATGGACTATATGAAGAATCATGAACTAGGACCAGATGGCATATATATATATATATATATATATATATATCATCTAGGTCTATGAATCTAATCATGAAACATCTTCCCTCTCTTCGCCCTGCTAGAAGAAGCATGTCCACGACCTGGGGATGTAGTGGAGGGAGATGCCACTATGGATTTCATCCGTGTGGTCCTAGCGTCTCTAAGAGGCTTGCAACCTAGCCTACACATTCATAAACAACAAGTTTTTAACACCCAAATTTTTAAAATACATTCAAAATTTAGAAACTTAGAATTTAGTTAATGCATGTGAAATCTTACCGCAATCTCATGATCCCTATCAATTTGTCATCGATGCATCGTAGGGTCAATGGTAGACTCACGAGGGGTAAGCTACATACAAATAAATAGTTCAAATTAAATATTTCATGTACAAAATTTGATATTGTAGATTTAAGTAATAAGAAAAAATTCCTCCAAAATTTAACAAATTTGAAAAATTGTACCTCAGTTAGTGGATCTGCAGATGCTATGGCAGTATCTACAACAGCCTCCACAATCTGCATATATGGAGGAGTCTCTCTGGCATTCATAAGATATACAAAAACATGTACATATCAATATTAATCTACATGACTACCACATAATAGACCCAAAGCATAATCGACACATAACAAACCAATACATATTAATTTTCTAATAGAAACGAACCAAGGAATCTAGGTTTAATGATCTTCTAGGGAAGCTTCGATGTTACTTGAGTCTCCAAAATTCCTACAAGAGTAGATACACAACTGAACTTCCACAATTAGAAACAAAGTGTAAAGAGAAACTAACCTGTAAAAAGTCACGTGAGGCGTGCTAGTAGCCTCAGTGCCTAGAGCAGATGATGACCCACTAGGCTCCTACGTATAAAAGACAAACATATTAATATGTACATGTACACGTGAAACATTATAATAATAAAAGTGCAATCAAATGAAATTTGAAATGTAAGTACAACTTGAAACTTACATCTGTAACATGCCCAACTGACAGAATAGCTAGCATGTCGACGCCGGATGTGTCCTTCACCGGCTCTTGTTGTTTAAAATAAAATAAAAATTAGTTTTTACATGTATGTACATGACGTAATCAAATACATATATATTAAAATCTCAAATGAATTAAACTATTGTATATATATATATATAAATATTTATTTGACATTTACCTATGAAAGACCAAGATCATTTGCACCAGTTCCAAAAACATCCGCCATCATCTCATCTAGAGAAAATAAATCATGTGATCCAACAAATGATGTCTCACCCATAGTGCATACAAAACCACATGATCCACAATGGTGTGGTGCTAGAACTAGTGCCTCCACCAACATCACCAGATGTAATCTGGTCACTATGTTGGGTCAGAGTGTTAGTGAGCTCCTTAATGCATGTAGTGTGTCAATCTCCACAACCTCCTTCACTTGTAGGAGGGATAACTGAAGGCAGTGGGGGTTTTGGGGCATGGGGATCCTTGGTTGACCAACGTGTGCACCAGGTCTACTCTATGTGCAGCCACCTCCTCACCATAAAACTCAAAAAATTCAAAATAATTTGGGACCTCATTAAGCACAAACTCGCAATATAATTTCTTTAAAAATAGAGAGGAACCTCATTGTTGTTGCATGGTGGATAATCAAAAACCATCCACCATCGGTCCCAAAAATTGTTCTTAATTTGGTCATCATGGCACCAATGGATTGGGAACCATTTGCAAGTAGGTACGGGGGGCATTGGTTCTCGGGTCAATAAATAATGCACAAATGTGGTCTTTTGCAATTTTTTTGTCTTTTATGGCCGCATGGGATAATTTATCCACATACCACCACCTACAATCACCTCTAAAGGTATTCCATCTATGTCTATTTGGTTGGTTGCGGAGTCAACTTCACTAATCAATGTTTGCAATGTGTTGGCTAAAGTCATGTGAGACGATTTGTGGCATGATTTTGTCTTATAGTCTAGAATAAGGTTCTCAATGGCAATTTTATTTTGTCGAATTCTTCCAATATCAGCTTGTGTTCCTATTGGTTCCGTGGGGACAAAAGGAGCCACATGAGGTGGATCTACATTTGGAGGAGGGTTTTGAGGAATGTTTGGAGGGTTTTGAGGAATATTTGGATGGTTTACAGGATTACGAGCTTGCCGAGCAACTAAAAAAAAAAAAATTGTATACATAAACAAAAAATTGAAAACCCATGAAAATCACAAAAATAACCTAAAATGCAAGAAATTTGATCAAAATCAAGGGCTTACCTCTTCATCTTGGCAGCATTGTTGAAAATTTCATGATCCAGAAGTCTGAGGAGAAATTTTTAGGGGTATTCAAAGCTCGAGTGCCAAAGGTCTAGGAGAAATCACGGTTCGTAGGGGAAATGGGGAAAATGAGGAGTCGTGGGTCTATTTTTTTTTGTCTCAGAGGACCATGATCATGGTTTAAAACTATGATCACAGCTTTAGGTTTGGATCAACAAACCTATGAAAACAATTCTACGATCGTGGTTTAAAAATCGTGAACTCGATGTATAAACCGTGATCACGGTGCGTAAATTTCAGGTTTTTATGTCCACTTAATTGTCCACCAAAGAGTGTTCATGGTATCCTAATCCTTGACCAAGTACTGAGTTAGTGTAATACCTATTGACCAAATTAGTGGAGTCCCAGGCCCAATATGCACAAGTATAGGTGGAGAATGTAGAATTACAAGAGAAATTTTTCTTTACTAAGTGAGGTCATGGCCTAGAGACCATTGAGATATTAAAAGAGAATTAATCTCTCAAGATCCTATGCCTATGGAGAGTAGTAATGAGGACTAGTGGATGCAAAAATGATGATGTCCTTGCCATATTCTATTGACATATTTGTATAAAAATGATATATATATATATATATATATTGTAATGTGCAAAAAATGTGTTTAGTGTAATGGTTATATCATTTGTTTAGATGTATGGATATATGTGTTGATATCATGGTTATTAGATGTATATGATTTTTTTATGTTGACACGATGGGTTGATGTTATGATGTGTACATTATTAACATCCGGATGATATATATATTGATTGTTAAGATTGGTCGAGGTGATGTGTGTGACATTTAAGAAAGGTAACACAAAAGTGATTCAAATACATATGAATTAATGGATTGTGTGATTGGGGAATTTATTGTGTGATCATCGATTTGCGGATAGTGATTAGAATTCGTAATGGGTGTTATGTGTGTAACCTCCACATAAGTTCCAATGAGCATATAAAGAGAGGAAAACTATTCTTAAGAAATAAGGAAGCTTGATCCTCATATATGCCATGAGGGACTCAGTAAAAGGGTAGAAATAATAATAAATGTAGAAACTGAGTGTATTATGTGTTTGTTTGAAACATCGTAGTGAAGAGACAAAGTGAGATATGAATGATTAGTCACTCTAGATACCAAAAATTCACCGGTGTCAATTATACACAAATATTTAGGTTAACCAGGACATGTTACAAATGGTACCGAAGAGTTTTTATGAGTCAAGTGTGAAAATTTTGGTACAAACCTATGTTCCTTGAAAATCCATTTGTATGTGGTCTTTAGATGCTCTTGTGTAGGCATAGCTTCTTGGTGAGAAACATCACTTGATTCATTGGTGGAAGAGACCTTATTGAGATTTACACCTTATGTAGGATAATGTCATGGAGGAGGTGAAGTAGATATGTCTCGATTGTCATGTCTCAAAAGTGATAGTGCCTTTGTACTTTAATAACTTAAGTTTAGGATCCAATACATAAAAATAATTTTCATGGTGACCATCAATGAAAAAATGATTTCCATTTTCTCGCTCAACTGGTGAGGATGATGATGGTCATTAGAGAGTAATCAAATTAATTAATTATTTATTAGTGTGAGTAAAATATCGTGTGTCCGATGATTAGATTTGGAAAATATATCATCTTATGCTTGGGACTAGGATGATCCGTTGTGATAAATTTTGTTCATACCTGGGCTGATAAATAGTGTTACCACGATGCAATAGTTTAACTTAATTTTTTTAGATAATTATTCTTATCATGCATCATAATCATGTGTAATAGAAGAAAATACAATATCATCATCCAACCTGTTTAGGTTGATGTAGAAGTAAGATCCCTCTTTAGATCAATAACATGTAGGAAAATATTGTAAATGAATCATGTGTATCATAAAGTAATTATTCCTTGAGAGGCCATATGATGTCTCCACAAACTATATATTGCATCTTTAATTCAATGTGTTGATATAATAAAAAGTGCATGTTTACTTTGAAATGTAAGATATAGTCGAGATCAAGCTTGGTCACACCTTGATGTAAGGAAGGTAGACCCTCGTATGTATCTCTAGGGCATATATTGTGACTAAAGTGAGATAGAAAAGCATATTCAAGTTATATAAAAGTACTTAAAGACCTATTAGGAAGATTAGTAAGATAATACATAGTATCATCTGTGAGACTCTTAGGAATTCTTAGAGAAGAATTATATAATTGTTATGTGAGGCCATAAGTTCCCTATAAATCTTAATATGTAGATAAGGATTTGAAGTTACATCGAATGATTGGAATGAGGGAATTATTAAATTCCTAGGAAGCTAATATTGAAAGATCTTATGCCGAATATGATTTCTATAAATACTATTCAAATCAATTTTGACCTAGTAAAATTTACACTCTATAGTCAAGGTATGTACATTTTAAATAACCTACCACATGAAAGAGGACCTCTTGAGGAGGTATGGAATAAATATTTAGAGGCTCATTCAAAGGTTATACATTACTATTAATAATATCCATATGAATACTATTTCATTTAAAATCAATATGGGGTGATATGTCATTTAAAACCACATGAGGTAGAAGTTGGGGTTCTATGGGATTGGTCTCACATTGAGGATATAAAGGAATATTAATACTATCTATAAGAAAATCATACACACTATGTGATCTCAGTAAACACGTAGATAATCCTCTATTTTTTTAATCATGTTTACAAGGACCTTTAAACTCATCAATTCTCAACCTTTTATCAACTTGAACTGATTTAAAATATGATTAAATTTCTGATTCAAATGTGTATAAAACTTATTTCAAATTGAACTAAATTTCTAAAAAATTATTCATCTCAGTTACCCATTCAAACCATTGAAATTTCCGTTTAACCCGATTTAATTGATTTCATGTAAAATTGTCAATAAATTAAAATTTACATCAAAAAATAAAAAATGAATTAGAAATATGCAAATATTTGATAAATTGAATGTAAAATCAAAAAATACATAACACCAAAATTATTTATGGGGTTCGGAAAATTCCTGCGTCCCCGGGTTCATATGAACGGATTCATTAATGTTTAGATTTGCAAATACATATAAAATCTTACCAACCAAATAATGAACCTTTCATAAACCTTCCGTAAGAATATGAGAATGCATGAGTTTTGAAAATATAAGTGTTCACTCTTCGTGTTTGTTCCTAGTTTCACAAGTTGATGTCTCTTCAGTTCTCCTTAAAAATCTACACAAAACACTTCAAAAGGTAGCATGTGAACTCAAATTAGACAAATGGATACATTAATAGATTTGTCTCTCGAATTCTAAGCATTTTCTCGGTTTATACCGAGACGTGGTTTTGCCCTTAAGTGCTTCAAAATGGCATATTTCCAAAACTACCTTCTTATCCTTCATACACAGATCTGTAGAGTTAACCACTTCAAACATAATTTTGTCCTTTTATAGACATGTCGATTGCTTATGGTCTAGTGGTAAGGAATATGTTTTCCATCCGGTCGATTATGAGGTCGAGCCCCTATAACCACCTCAAACACTTGTTTTGGTTACTTTGGGATATAATCCCATATGCATTAGGGATATGGGTAGTCAATGGTTTAAAATTAGGCATGGTAAAGAGTTTTATTGGATTTGGTATCATTTTATACAAAGCCACATGGTGGTGTGTGTGGTTGTGTTGTGCTAAGTAGGGATGCCACATTTTGGTGGTGGCTCTGTTGGGCTAAGTTTGGTCTGTTAAGATATATTAGATGGTTAGTTGTGGCCAAGTATAAAAGTTGATGAGGAGTTTAAGCCAAATGATGTGGTTGAGTTGGGACCAAGCAAAGTGCGAGATAGTGAGTGGCAAGGTAACCAAGCTTTCTAGGAGGAGCTCGATGAGTTAAACAATTACAACTCGGTCCTAATGCATAACATGATTTAGACCCACATTTACAATGCAATTACACTCCAAGGAATATTTATAAAATAATGTGGGAATAGTAAAATGAAGTAACAACGAAAAAGAAACCCTCCAATAAAAATGTGTGTCGACCTTGGCCAAGGGCCCCTAGCTAGCAAATAGCGAGGGACACCCATCTGAAAATGAGTGTCAAAATTGATGTCACAAAAACAATTTTTACTCTTTTTCTCTATATTATCTTTCCATGTGTCACAACCTAATTGGCTAGATGCCCCTACTTTTACTCCTCTAACTAGAGCTTCTGCGGTTGGTAACTTTCTCCAATGGAGTTCGTTTTTTGCGTTAAATAAGTGACAGAAAGCTCTTAAATTCCTCTACCATACTATAATGATCTTGGGAGATTAAGGGAAACTCTGCCCATTGATTTGATGTCTAGATCAATATGAGATGAAACTAGACTATGTGTATCAAATGAAACTAAATGAGAATTAACATGTTCATTTTTCTAATAAAAATAGAAACAATTTCACCATTATGCACATTATCATCTACGCATGGTGGAGAAGAAGTAATAATAGAATCATTACATTTGATTTCAATATGAGAAGTAGAAACATAGGTTGTATCAATCATAGTATGTGAAATAGTAATAGAATCAAATGTATCATTATTGCATTATAGAGTATTGGTAGAAACATTAATAATGCAAGCAATATCATTTCTTTCACATTTAATAGGAGTGGTAAAAAAAAAAGTAGAACAACCAATTTCATTACCTTTGCATTTAAAAGGAAGAGTACAAACACAAGTAAAATCATGTGCAATAGGAATGGAATTGTTGCGATCGATGTCATTAGTTTTACATTTAAGATAAATGGTATGTCACACCCCAAATTTTTGTTCTTTTTGTTGCAAAAATAAGCTATGTTGTATAAAATAATCTACGAATGCAAGAGGATTAGAATCACATGTAGTCTCATTTTTAGTTATACATATGTACATATATCTCGAAGGGATATATATACTTATGTGTAGTTTAATTCTTGACATCATAAGCATTTATGGATTATTTAATACTTATATCTTATTTTTGGTTGTACTTGTTTTGGATGATTTTACCTTACCTTGTTGTGTGTGTGATGATTTTGTATAAATGAAAATCTATTAAGTTTTTGCACTTGCATTAATTTGTATTGGAAAGTAATATTTTTGGATGATATGACTAACATTATTATGTTTTTTATACCAGTAATAGACCGCAAGGCATTAAATGGTCTTCATTTTTGTATTGTTAATGTTCTTAATCATCAAGGTAAATGTTACTTACTTGAATAACTTGCTTGTCAATGTTTAATAATGTAAAAATTTCTGTTGTTGATATCTTGATCGGATCGAGTTCAATTGAGATGGTTGCAGATATTTTCCTTATTCGGGAAAGATAGGTTTGTTAAACATGGGTTTAATACCAAGGGGCATTGATATATTTTTGTTATATTAAAGGAATGGTAAATGTTTAATTAAGTTTTATCTAAGATGATTTTGACCATGCAAGGTGTAAATGCATTGTTTAATTTATTAAGGTCATGGACCATGGAAAAATTGGGTAAGGTTTAAATGTATTGGTTTAAATGGTCCTAGACAATGGTAAGTTGGTAGTGAAATGTTTGGAGATAGTAAGAATTATGGTCCACAACCATATCCATATGCATTTTTATTGTTGATTATTAAACTTGATTAGTGTCCACCATGCAAAATTTGGTTATTATTTGGTATTAATTAACGTATTTGACCACTTGTTGAACTCCATGCAAGTTGGAGGGAAAAGGTCAGAGTGGCGAGTTTCACTAAGTCACTATGTGGAAATGCATAAAGTTATATGCATGTTGATCATGGATTTCTGGGAAACGCCAAAGCTTCCTTGAGAAGCTACTACATGTAATACACAAATAATGTTTATTCTCTTCTTTGGTTGTTTGAGATATAATTTTAGGCAAATTGTACATGGAGGTTTAGAAATATATTTGTAATTGAGTGATTTTCGCAGTCTTCTTTGCTAAAAATACGTGTTGTTATTATTGTATTTCATGGCTTTAATGCGGTTTAAATTTGGGGGCATATTTTGGGGTTTTTTCTGTTTGATTTTCTTGAAGATTCTTGAAGGAGATAGTGGGAAAAAGTTGTTGGGATATTTTTAGTTTTAGGCATGAATACTTCACTTCCTTTCTCACTGTTACATTTCACAGTAAATGGAAATAAAAAGGAACTTTGTTCTATTGATTATGAAATGATTTTTATCTTAGGAACAAAAATAAAGTTGGAAAAGGCTTATAGAAAATGCATTGATTTCATTATCTGTGATGGGTATGTTTGAAAAATTTAAATATGGCTTTTATCTTACAAAAATGATATATTGGGTCTTCATTTGTTGCTACATGATTGCATGCTTCTATTGTAGTTGTTTTGGGGTGTGGATTTTCCTAGAAGTTGTTTGTATTATCGAAACCTCGCATATTTTTTTATCTTTGCATATTTGATGAGAAAATAATGGTTATTTAATAGATAAGTAACCCTAATTTTAATAGCAATATGAATACCATGTTTCCTCTATCTTAAAACGAGTTCAAACTGAAGATTTCCGCTTTTGGGTTTAATGGCTATGTATGGGCTTACCATGTTGCAAGGAAATAAGAAAGAGGTTTCTTTTCATTTAGAATGATTTCAAGTTAGTAAGTGAATCTAGTTTTTAGTATAGCTCAGTTTATGAAAAGGGTTTCATTATTACCCATCTTGAGTTGTTTTGAAATTATAGCTACAACTCGTTAAGAGCTCATCATTTCGGTTCAATTATTGTTTGATATATACGAGAACCTCCTTGTCTCAATTTGTAGTTTTGGGGATCATAACTACTCTTTCAAAGTTCTATGCAATTAAATGGTTGTTGAACTAGAAGACTTGGGGTTCTATTCATATGTTTTCTTGGTTTTGGACCATTATATAGATAAGTTATGTGATTCTTCTCAAAATCCCATAGATGGATATTTTGGTTTAAATACTTTGTTGATAGTTTTGTTTGGGAATTGGTTATGACACTATCATTGTTTTATATATATGATGAATATGGCATGAGAAAAGTTGATTGTTGTATTCTATTAGTGAATTATCCAACTATTAAAGAAGAGTTTATTAGGAAAGGAGATTCTTCTCTCTTCACTCATTTATTATTAAACAATAAGGAGTTATTAAATGACCTTGTAAGGTAAAATAATCTTTAAGGTCATCATGCATTAATGAAAGAAGGATTTAGTTGAGAATTATGTTTATGATTTTTGTGATGATAAACTTGACTCTATTTAAGGATAATAAATCTTATTGATGGATGTATGTTGATGGATACTGGACATTTGCTTACTAAGTTGGTCCTGCCTTACACAATAATTTTAAAAAAGAAATGTTTTTTCTTTCCATCCATACTATTATTTTAATTTATAGGATATATTGTATAACACAAAGCGAGTGAATGTTTTATTTAAAGGATATTTTGTTTATCTAAGATAATTTTAATTTATATATTTAGATCATGTTGATTGTAATAATGAATATCAATTCTTGTTGCAAAGCAAGACTAAAAACAATGCTTGTTGTTTGGATTTTTGTATTGTATGCAAACCTAGATTCATCACTAGGTTCATTTCATTTAATTAAAGTTATCAATACTTGATCAATGAAATTTAAGTATGATATATATCATATATATTCCTTTTATATTCATTTAGTTCATAACATAAAAACATGAATGCGAGTGGATTATTCATGTCAGTTTGATGAACTCGATCATGTATACCTTCTCTCTTTCCTTTAGATGCAGTTGAAGTAGATATATGACGTGATTGTTGGATATTATACACATTATTTGATCATGCATTATTGTTTGAAAATATGAATGCAGATCATTGTATGTATTGAAAAGTGAAAAGATTATTTCACATTTTTTCATAAAGCATTCTACCTATCTAGTAACAATTTGAAAACTGTTGTAATATTTGAGATAAATAAGGATTCTTCCTTATTGATTTTAATAAATACATTTATTATTTGTAATCTTTGTGTGAGTTGTAATAATACTTTTATGTTGTTTTTAACAATGGTATATACTCTTGAAATTGATTAAACTTGATGTGAAAAGTAAAAACTATACTTTTGTAATAATATGATTGTACATTACGAAAATCATTATCATTAATTATTAAATGGAATTTATTACAATAATATACAAGACAACATAATTATCATGTTTTAATAAATGAGAACAATGAAACAAAGTTGTTATGGAAAACGGTAAGAAGATATAAGATAATGATATTTATTCTCTAACTTTAGTCACAATGTGATTAATTAATTATATGCATAATATAACTATTGTCTAATAAATTTTATAATCATAATCCTACCTTCACAACATCAAACACATTATTTACAACATATTAATTTCTTAATAACATATGTACTATTTCCCTTAACTATGAATATGGATAGTTATAAGTATGATTTGATTAATACATCTACGTTATATGAAAACCGTAAGTTGACTCGATACTTAAGGGTTTATATTTTTTATTAAATGCATACATAAACCTTAGATGAAAAATTACTAAACAATACAATTAGGATGAGATTGGATCGTTACAAAAGAAAAGGACATGGTTAAACTAAACCTATTCCTAGCAACAAAAGTTATGTTGTGACACTACGGGTTGAGATAATTCGTAAGTTAGTAATGAGTTAAGTTACTATAGATATTTTTTGTAAACGGATAGTTTGACATAACATCAAAATGATGAAATCTATCTAGTATTAAGATAGTAATGTGTAAAGAAATTATGAGCTCTATGTCCCGCCTATCCATTCAACTAAACCGTATCTCGTACTGCAGTTAGGATGGCTATGGGAAGGGTAATGAGTATTTAATGAAAAATTTCATTAAGTATTCATTATTTTTCATTTAGGGGTCCTAATATGGGATTGATAACGTACTCTCAAAGTGAGAGGCGAGTCATAGATCCCATGCCTTGTAAAAAAATAATTTAATCTTTAATATAATCAAATGTGATCCAGATACTTATATAGAGATGGTTGTGCCATGATGGGATAAGTGTCATTTGGCTTATGTGCAGTCATAAAACCAAGCATGCAATGCTTTGCTAGAAAAATTTGGCCTAAGTAGTGTAAATGATGATTACACTATTAGTTCATGTAGTCTTTTTATTACCAACAATAACTATGCACAATGGAACTTCATCTAGACAAGTCTGGAAGCTCACGCGAAGCACGTATAACCACCGTGTCCCTCATTTTTATGGTTAACAAGATGTTAGCATGCATGTTTATACTATTCATAACAAAAATAACCATTCATACAAGTAGATACTTCATACCATGTCAATTCAACAACACATATAATAAGGGAATTATTCATAAATAATAACTAACAAGATTTGAATACCCATTAACCCATGTTCAGACATAGTGACCTTGGCAATCCATAAGTAATTATCCATTATAAATATAGTTCATCACATAATATAGAATTTGAATACATCATAGTCCATAACATTAATGTGTAGGACATGTGCGATCTCATCAGAGACTCCAAAACCTTAGAACTACTCAAATCTAACTTGGACTCTCTAAACAAAGTGATGCACTACCTATATTTATATATGACAGGGACTTTCTCTTCACTACCTACATACACCATTCCTAATAATAGGAGTGCTTACAATAGCTTGCATGATTTTTCCAACTTATCTTAATTGTAGATGAAGCTATAAATAAATCCACACGTTATCTACTTTGATCCTATTATTAGCCTTCTTCATGAGTTTTTCCTCTTCCTTGATCTACATGTGCTTTATTTTCCTTTCTTTAACATTAAGTCATCTTACTTTTTTCTATTTCTGGTCATTTCCTAAGCAGCACTTTAACCCTTCTTTTCTATTTTTATCCTTGTTTGGAAAATTGGCTAATTCCTTGATCCTTTATATGCATGCGTGTAACCTTGCATGCTGATCTATTTCATTTTTGTGCATGCCCTCACGTGATAATATATTTTCCTATGCATGCACTCTTGTGCGTGAGCCTTTGCGCTCTATTGGTACTTAGTCAATTTTCCTTGACCAACATTAACCCACACTAGGGATATTGTCCATCCTCGGCAATATGGCAATAAAGAATGCCTTCAAAAATGAAAGAATAAATAATTGGAAGAAAAAATAATGGATGTGCACATACCAATGAATAAAATAATATCAATTTCCCATAGATGCACACTCGCTTTATTCCCGGGGTGGTTGGAGTAGTTCAGGAATTATGTACTTTCCAGGATATTTTCCAGCTTTTCCCACTTTATAAACTCTATGGTGGCTGCATATGGCACCAATATGGAAATGTTTAACACCTACTCGGGGTAATCTCTTCACCCTTTTCATTAATTTCTCGATGATCCGAACAAGGCCTCGATGACATCCCTTCCAAAATATCCATCTTTCACAAAACCAACTAACCAAGCTCCTTGAGTCTTACCTCAAGTGTTTCTCACACAATCTTCTTCTAACGACCTTGGCACAAACTTCTTCTCATGTAATAAAATTGTTACCAAATATTTCAAGTAGTGTAATTCTGATGGACATTCATCCTTAGCATTTTCTTCCAAGTCGTGGCACATTGTTTTAATTACATTTACAATATGAGAAGATTTGTTGAAGGCATTTTTGTACGTTTATCTTCCTTTACCAACTCCTTCGTGATTTTTTCGACCTCTTGTTATTTATATTTCTTATCTTCCAGCAATACTCGATGGTGTCCCCGTTGTTCAAGTTTCTTTGTGCTACCTCATCCACTATATTATGCAATGCATTTCTATCGTATTCATCGGTCGGCTCCATGGGGTTTATTGTCATAAGGACTATTCCTAGTTCCTTATTCATGTTGCATCTTGCATATGCCTTATTATTAATTTTGAATTTAGTTTCCTTCATATGAGTCTACATGCTCCACAAAAGCATCTTCTTTGTACAAATCTTTTCTCTTTTAGGGTCAATTACCTCCCAACCATAAAGTTATTTTTATTCACTGTTCTCTAGAATCTTTCTCACAACACCTTTGTAGGATCATAATTCATTTGGGGTGTTTGCAAGATATAATTTTTTCCCCTCCTTGCTCCACTATGTTTCCTCTTTAGCATCCTTGTCTCAACATTTATCTCGCGTGCTTCTTCCAACTCCATTTGAACTCCTGTGCCTTGACCAAAGAGGTTACTGCTCATCATTCCCTTGTTCTTCTTATTCATATCCTTTGGGGTATTTTCCATGCATGGTGTGAATCTTGTAATCATGTTACACGCTTTATCCTTAGGCCCTTCTCCATCCTCATCTAAATTATGGATGACTGGGGCTCCTAGTCATGCATGACCTCATCCTCATAATTCTCTTCTTCACTATCCGAAACATGGACCAACCTGTCACCTCTTTTTTATTTTTATTTTCTAGGATTGGCTTGGTTGGGTTGACTTTAGGTGAATTATTTATTTCTTTTGAAGTTCCCGTGCCACTTTTTTTTCCTTTGTTCCCTCTCCGTAACTTTATCCTACAATAGTGGTGTAACATAGTATCCATCTATTATTCTCGCCTCCTCCTCTTCATCATCCTTCTCCTTTTTTTCTTCTTATTGTTGGGGAGGGTATCCTTGTGTCCTATTTTTATGCCCACAATTTATTTTCCCTTAGGTGGTTTTTGGAGGCTATGGTCCGTTCCATCAATGTACTATCCATTTTTCACTCCAGACTCGGATATACGTAAACTCTTGCTACGTCATTCCCCACCACAATAGTTACAGGAGTGATTTACATATTTTCGACTCCATCATATCTATATAAGATGACTTGGAAGGATATACAAACTTGGTGCACAATGTGTGGCATTCAACATCTACCTTATCTAGCATCAAAATTAACTTCTATGCATCCTTGATCATGTTCAATGATGCTTGGAAGTACCTCACAATGAAGGAGAATGGTAGTTTTCGCTACGAGCCTTTCTCCCCATTGCTCATGTAAAACCATCCCAAACTGAAATTATGATGTAATAAAAATTCCATCTTTCCATCTAAAATCGAGGAAGCTCCTCAAGACGCTGCTACTCATTCTTGAATGCTTCACACAATCACATGTACCACTTGTCCACCCAGAGCTTATATGCATTAGTGATGCCTCCATCACATGTGTAATCTATGAACCTCTCGCATCCGGATTTATTCTCCATTGGATATATCCATACCTTATCCTTAGGCCCATCCGGTACCCCTATCTCCCAAAAAATATTAAAATAAAGATAACACCCCAAGTTATCTTCTCACCTTTACTTCCTTGGATGTGCACCTCCTCTATTATGCCTTTAGAAATAAATATTACAATGTTGTACATGGTATTTTACACTATTTTGTATGCTATGTGTAGTCACTTTTTATTTACCTCGGACCACCTCTCGATGCACCTAAATTGTAATTGACAAGGTGTATGATGACTCTCGTGTTTGGGTAGCTAATACCTACAACACCCATTACACAACTTACCATTTGATAGTTAAGTGTAGTGGTAGTGGCCTCTACTCATATATCATCCTCTAAATATAGCTCTATTTCAAAGCTCAAACTACCATATAACTCTTCCAATCGATTTACATGGTAATGTACATTCTTCTCCCTACAAAATAGAAGTAGTCTTCATGGACGCATGACATCAACCAATGATATAATTATTCCATCTTGCCGAAGAAGGGTAACTCATATAATTGAAGGATTCTAGCACTTTCCAATTCTTTCTACACTATGTCGTCATAGACCAACTACCCATCTATAGTCCTATGGTCCATTTTCTTCATCACCTCCTTATTTAGTTTAGATTCATGCACCTCAAAGTGATGGTTATAATCGCTTATCTTGCACTTTTTCAAGTGTGAATCATATGGCTGCATTACTACAACCTCTCTATGGTATTGCATCTCGAAAACCACTCATCTAGTGCATCGTCCACCTTAGGATTCTTATTTTTTCCCTTTCCCTCTCCTTTACCTTTGGGTGATACTGTGGGTGCTTTCTTTGGTGCCATTATTAATATTTAAAAACTCATGCCTTAGGTGCTGATAAAAATTACCAAATCTGTGTGCTACATCCATCGTGTGTTCAATTATTACAAGTAATTTCCTAGTATTCCTTGTTATTTGGTTTGCAACATGTAACTGTGTACCCTAGTCCTGTAACTTGGAGTTCTACGAATTCAATTTTCTTCAAACCCTAGCTCTACAAATATAAACCCTCGGACCTTAACTCCAGTGTATTTTCAACCTCCATGCTTTCTTTCCATGCTCTTACTTCCATCGAAGGAGCTCCAAATTCAGCCATGTGTATCTTTCTCTAGTTTATCTCAAATATCCTTCACACTTGCAGGACACATTTCACACTTAGTCACTCTTTTAATCACTCAAAATCTTCAATGCGCAAGGTAAGAATGAACTCCCTTGTGCTCATTTTATAGTTTTCCAAAATTGTTGAAGCGTTTATTTCTCCTTACCTACCACTTGTTCTAAAGCATTAAATGCATTTTATTATTTTTCATACTTTGTTTTGTGTGTGACAGTCATAACCTTTTAGCACGTTATTACTTCCAAGATTGTAGAAATCCTTATGGGTATCTCCATGCGCCACAAATCATCTTCCTCTACACTATATACCAAGTAGTTTGTCCTATTGCTTCCTTCCAAACGTTACACTACATAGCCTCTTTCTCACATGGCTTCCCAATATAATAAAGTACTTTCAATCACCATCATTCATAAACACATGCAACACTTTACTTTTTCTTTTGCACACCCTTACTATATATCCATCAAGTACCCCTATTTTATATTGTCACACTCACCCTCATACCAAATACCAACATCATGTAGTCAATTTTTCATACAGCCATACTTATTCCACCCCACACTAAAAGTATGCACAATCCTCTGAGCATCAACTCAATAAGTAACAATTAGCTCATGCGCGCAAACATGCCTATTACAATGAAAAAGAAAAATAGAAGAATGAAAGGGAAATATATTCTAAGTGAAAAATGCCTTATTACATATATAAAGGAAGCTTTTTTATGGTAGGGATTCAACCTAATCCAATTGAAGTAACTAGGAAACACGGTGTCATCCTACGTTTGTAATTGACATGCACCAGATTCCATTATCTTGTTCAATACAAAAGGTACAAACCAAAGGAATTTCAACATCTCTAGGTGGTATGAAAACATGGATTCATACAGACGTACCATATTTATAACTACAAAATACTTTCTTTTGATGTGCCTGTCTTTGCCAAGCCTTATGTTGTTCCCTTTTTATCTTCTCGAATCCAACACGCAATGGTGCACCTCTCATCTAATTACATCAATTTTTTAATGTTCTCATCAACTTCCTATTTATAATCTAATCCACCCGTGCACGTAATACACAGGATGGTAGTATAAATTCCATAGGTAATATAGTCTCGACACCAAACACTAACCGAAAGGGTATGGCTTTTCTCAACCATTCATAGGATAATATATATTCCTAGAGTATGACTAATACCTTGTCATCCCAATCCTTTCTTCCAACATCACATATATTTATTAGCATTTGAGCCAAGATCTTGTTGAAAGCTTCAACAATGCTATTTTCCCGAGGATAATCGGGGGTAGTATTATGGTGTGCTACTATAAAATATGCCAATGAAATTCTAACGGTCTCATTAAAAATGAGTTCCTTTATCACTTGTAAGGCTTAATGGGAATCCATACCTACTAATGATGTTTTCTAAAAGGAACCTATCCATCGCTTTTGTGCAATATTTTGTAGGTGCATACTCTTTCCACGTTATTAAGTAATCAATACATGTGATGATGTAACACACACCCATCCTACATGTAGGTGGTGTAATAGGTCCTACAAAATCAATGGCTCACTTCTCAAATGGGTCCATTCTCACTACTGGCCTCAATGGATTCTCATATCTATTTCTAGGATTACCAATTATTTTACAAAGGTGATCACATGCTTTAACAAAATCCTTGGTATCTTTATATAATTCCTCCGATCATAGACTAGCTAATAAGATCTTCCACAAAGTTACTTCCCATGCATAATGTCCTCCTCGTGATGACTCCATGTTCTTCCTCCATAATGGCTTTACATTCATTCTATAGAACACATCTATGCAAGACCTCATCTTTACCCATTTTATAAAAGTCTCCTCTAATAAGATGATATGACGTGACAAAAATAACAAGCCACTTATTCTCCAAGGTCGTCATTCCTTCTAGGGAAATTCCAATGTGTAAAAATATTGCAATATCTTCCAAATCAGCTAACACATGATTCAATTTGAATAATTGTGCATTTGGGATAATGTCCTCAATACTCTACGCTTCCTCCCCAAAGTTGATCCTTGATAAATTGTTAGGTCTAAGGTTGCTCTTTCCTGGCTTTACTACAACTGTAAAGTCAAATTCCTAGAAAAGAAGTATCCAATGACATATACACCCTTACAAAACAAGTTTATTTACCAAGTACTTCAATGAATGATGATTTGTATAGAAGATGAACGGTGTGGCCAATAAGTATTGTCAAAATTTATGAAGTGCATAGATCATGGATAATTCCTTGGACTCGTAGTTGTATAGTTCTACTCTATTGGTGTCAACTTTATACTTGCAAAACATATGGGATGATCCACATTACCCTCTCTTGGTTGTGCCAAGACTGTGCCAATAGCCATGCTAGAGGAATCTACATGTACATGGAAAGGTTTGTTCCATGAAGGGAAGCACAAGATAGGTGTGGTGGTAAGATTCTCCTTCAAGTTATCAAACTCATGTCTTTGTGCGTGACACCACACTAAAAATTTCTGTGACATTCAAAATTCTTCAAGGGGCGTAATTTTTTTTGCATATCCTTCAATGAAATTCATGTAGTAGCTAGTATGCCCAAGAATCTATGCACTTTGGTTGGTAGGTTCTTCTAGTCCCAAAATCACTGCAATATTAGTAGGGTCTACCAATATTCCTTCCTTACAAATGATGTGCCCAACTAATGTACCAAAGGTGTCGGTAGAAATGAACTTCTTAATGTTTACGTAAATTATAAGCTTCTTGCAACTTTCAAACATTAATCTTAGATTATCACAATAATATTTCACTAGTCCATAGATGGTTTAGTCATCCAGCTTAGACCTGCAAAAAATTATGGATGAACTCTTGGAAATCTTAAACAATGATGCGCAAAAACACCACTGGCACATTCTTCAATCTAAAGGGCATCATAATATACACAAAATTCCCAATTTAGTGGAAAAGGTGGTCTTTTCCTGATCCTCATGTGCAATGCACACCTAATGGTACCCTGAAATCATCGGTAAAAGAATAGATTTCATGCCCTATAAATCATTCAAGAATATCCTCTATAAATGGTATAGGAAAAGTATCTATGAAAAATGAAGAATTAAGTACCCTATAATCCACATAGATCATAATCTATCCATCCTTCTTGATACTTGTCACCATGGGGTTGACCCACTCAGATTCCTCAATAGGCTCTATAATCCCTGACTTAAACATCTTGTCAATCTCTTCTTTCACCTTATCATGCAGGTTCAAGTTCATCCTATAAGGCCTCTTCTAGACTCGGATAGATGCATACTTTCATATTAATATTCATCTCTCATAATGAGGGATAGAGACCCTTCAAATCATGATAAAACCTTGGGAACAAATCTTGGAATTCATGCAACAACTCGACGATATTTGAAACCTTTGATTCGATGAATAATCTCTAATATTTTCCTCCTTAGGCACATCCTCAGTGCTGATATTTACCTTCTTAGTCTTCATATGTACATGGTATGTGCACCCCCACTCATATACGGAGTCCATCACCTCATACACACCCTATGTATGATTGATATCAAGGTATTCAACTTCCTCATCATCTATGAGGTACACCATTTTCCCTTTTCCCTTTTCTCTCCATGCATGTCCTAGCTAGATCTCTTATGTGTCCATTTCATCCTTGTTTTCCTCATTCTCAAGCTCTCCCAAGGGATGAACCTTGAGTTCCTCTAATTTTGTGCTATCTCCCAGAGTGACGTGCTTCATCATATGTAAGGCCTCATGTAATGGTGGCTTATTAGAAAATTAATCAAAAGTGTGAGCCATACCTTTAGTCATGTCATGCCAACTTGCAGTTTCTTTCTTGAGCTCAACATGCACATACCATGCCCGTGCACATCTGTGCAGAGTAGTTTAGAACTTATGTACCCAGAGAGATGGTGGTATAGATTCCTTATCTTGTGCCCATTGTCTCTCATAGTTGTGGACGTGCACCGAAGTAGGAGTCTTTCCACCATATTCATGTATAAGAGAAGGAATATTGCTATGAGTACACCTTACTAAAAAGGCTAACCTTACCTCGCGTCAACCCATTAGATTGTCCATGTGTGTTTCCCACCAGTGCAATACTATTCCACATAAGGTGTAGATTATCATGTTCCATCTATATCCCTTATTCTTCCACTTTGGTCCTCCATGAAGTGTAAGAAAGAGTCTGGTTTTTCCTCTCAAGTATAGCTAGGTAAATGAGTCTTTCCCAAGCACCTAATCATGTGTGGCCTAATCATCTGAGTGAATCATCCCTTGAATTTGTGACTCTCTTTGTTTTATATCTACCATGTGCCCATTTATCATAAGAAACATTGGTGGTTTTACTAATAGATTATGTGTCTTCCCATTGAAGTATGCCCTCTTTAGATGGTTTTATGTTCTCATGGTTGCAAACTGTTTGGGCATAAATCCTATTAAGCTCCTCTTCACTCACATGATCAATGCAAGTGATATGCCTTCACATCATCCGGAGGTATGACTACACGCTCCTCCTTGTTCTCAAAACTGAGACACACACACACACACACACACACACACACACACACACACACACACACACACACATATATTTGAAGTGCAAGTCTACATTGATTGCATAACATCAAGGATGTCCAAATAGTAGTGGGAAGTTATCTACCTCAAATATCTCCTATAATTCAAAATCTCCTATGAATTTTGCATCTTGAATAGTAATAGAAGCATTTTTCAATACTCCAATGGGCATGTCATTTGTATTATTTTCCATGTACAACACATTCAAAGATGGTTGAAATTGTGGTATCCCCATATGGTTCCGGTATTTAATGTTAGAACATTGACCTCTACACTGTGTCAATTAGAATGTTACTCACCAACCAACCATCTATCATTGCATATAGTGTAATCTCTCTTGTCATATTCATGGTTATGAGGTGGTAAATTCACTTGTAGGATCTAACACTCTTGTTCAAATCCAATGCATAGAAAATTATTTTGTCACCATTCTCCTAACAGGGATAATGTCCTCCTCGCTCAACATCCTACATACTTCCTTAAAATCATTTACATATTTCTGTGGAAGCTTAGTTATACTCATGCACTCTCTCTCACATGTTTGGTCCTTCAAATGTTGGATCTCACCTTGTAAATCTCTAATCATACCCATGGTCTCTTGATACGCCTCCTTATGACGAGTAGTGTCTGGATATTTAACATGTGTGAGATCCTCTCTCATGATAAGAGTTTTTTCGTTATATGCTCACGTGTGCATGTTGCTTCTATGTGAGTAGTAACTAGCACAAGTTGGAGCTCCAGATCAACCATATTATTATATTCCCACCATTCAAGATTCATGCATCGCACCTTGATCATCCCCGCACCTTTTTACTTCTTTTATTTTTTACACATGTTTATAGAGGTCTAAAAAATCCTCAACCTTATGTGTGTTTCCACACTACGCGCATACCTAGTTCTTAGGACAATTGCATTGATAATGGTCTAGTGATACAAAAGTATAACATGTTCCATGTGTGAACCTTCCTCTACCATCACAACCTATACTTCGATATCCACCTCGAAGCCTCCATTTCCATTATTTTATGTCTCACTGCTCTATCCATCCCGATCCCGAGAACTAATTTCCACGGTGTTCGCACAACTCAGTCTCACATGCCTCATGAATATGGTCGATCAAACAATATTCATCTGTATCATGGGTGTGTGCATTGCAAATCTTGTAGTACATGCAGACATTCTTCTCGTGTTGCATGGTGTAAGAGTGGAAACTTTTGAAAATCATGATTCTTGTGGAAAATCTCACAAGATTGTAATAATGCATGCACATTCCTACGCAGACAACTATCCTTAGTATGCCCTTCTATGTCGCAATCGGTACACCATAACCCATTATGTGTCTCATGCACCGAATTGGTAGATAACTTCTCTAAATGTTTATCCAAGCTACTATTTGTGCCTCAAGAAATGGGTCACTCTTGTATCTACACTCCTAATTGCTTCAAAGCATGAAGAGTTTCTTCCAAGGCCTCACGTGGATCAGTAAATGTTTTATGTTATAGGGCCCTTAGAAATGGAGTCAATAAGCCTCCAATGAACCATTTTTCATGTTGAATTTTATGAATTTCATAAGATAATTTGGACAAAAGAGTCTTAAACCACGCATCATACTCCCTCACACTTGCTGAAAATCCCTTATTGATGTCCTTCAATGCATTAATACTCTATTGCTAAAACTCAAGAATGTGAAACTTAGCAAAAATATAGCACAAAATGCATTATAATCCACCACATTATAATATGGATCATAATTTTTATACCCGCTATGTGCGTGCTCTTGAAGTGTGGTGGAAAACCATCTATCCTTTCTATCAGGGTCTGTTATGCCCTTAGCTCTCCATAACAACTCACACTCATGGAAATTATCACCACATCCTCCACACCTTAGTACTCTAAAAATTTAAGGGACATCCAAAGGATAACTTGAGGCGTTTTCTATTGTGGTTGTTGAGGTGGTGGTTGTGGTCCTTTCCCTAGAGTAGGAATAGATCCAAATCCAAATCCTCCTACCGGATTTCCTCTATGTGGTGGCTGTCCCTATCCTCCTAAGCCTTCCCTGCTATGACCTGTGGTCATGTAGATGAACTCCCTTGTGTACCAAAAGTAATTGTGATGAGCTAGACACCAAATGTTTGTGCTATAGAAAACCTATGGGACCACTTCTAATTAGATGTGTGCCAATTCTCTACCCTAATGACGTTCTTGTAAAAATACCTCCAAAATTACTTATTACAAAGATCGGTTCTGCCTTGCCATGTGCACATACTTGATATTTCATACCTCTTGAGTGGTAAATAAAATATGTCTACCCGTGTCTCTTACCCAAGGTGGAGATCCTCCTTTATTTCCTTCACTAAGATGCTTTTTTACAACCACCTCTAGATTTGGAACACCCACGGTTCTCATTCTCCTTAGACACACTCTCATCGGATATCAAATGGGTATCTTTAATGCACTTTCCCAATGTCGGAAAACATGATATTACATTCCATCGCTTCC
The DNA here is from genome assembly GCA_018340775.1 of Taxus wallichiana var. yunnanensis. Lineage (NCBI taxonomy): Eukaryota > Viridiplantae > Streptophyta > Pinopsida > Cupressales > Taxaceae > Taxus > Taxus wallichiana. The sequence goes on along the minus strand of CM031237.1, from coordinate 639,835,832 downwards.
ACGGGATCTCATTACTTCCACCAGTCACCATTCTTCTTGACCTCAATACTTGATCAACTACCCTCTGTCCCACCTCCTTATAATTTAGCCATATTTCCTCTCTCTGTCTTTATTCCGCTTTAGCCACCACCATCCTTCCTAAACCTTCTCCTTCCCCTATGCGTGGTGTGGTTTAGCTCACCATAGGTAATTTATCCATTCCCAATTCAATCATCAATATCTTGATAGTTAAAGGTGTCACGCGCAAATATCATCCTCTTGGTTTGTGTAAAAGCGAAACTCTGCTTCCTTTGGGAAATAATATAATTAAATCACATACTCCAAGGTATAACTACGTAGCTCAACTTCCCACTAATGATCTAAATCTTTGGTCCACGAATCATCCAAATCGAGAGAGTGTTTGGTAGTCTTGATGTCTCCAATATTTCTTTCCTATTCGGAAACTTCTATTAGTTGCTTGAGCTTCCAACCACTAGTACAAATCTACTAGGAAGAAGATGAAGAACACATCATACAAGTAGTCACATATATTATATTCTACCCCTTTTCTTGCGTTAAATTCAGGTCCAATGCTATATCTCTGTATAAAAGCATCTTGGTCGTTGTAAATCCAGCTTCTCAATATTTTCCAAAGAAAGTCGAAACAACATCTACATACAACATTGTGGTAGAAATATTGAAAAGATGTCCCAACAATGGAACCAAAATGTAGTATTTTTATTACCAAAAATAGCTATCCATGCCGGCACTTTCATCAAAACAAGTCTCGAAGCTCATGCAAAGCGCACGTAGCCTCAGTCCCTCCTTTGTTATGATTAACGATACATTAGCATGCATGTTTATCATATTCATAACCAAAACAACCATTCATACATGAAGATACATCATACCATGTCAATTCAGCAACACATATAATAAGGGAATGATTCATAAACAATAACTAACAACATGTGAATACCTATAAACCCATGTTCGTACACAACAACCTTGATAATCCACAAACAATTATCCATTATATATATAGTTCATTACATAACATAGAAGCCGAATACATCATAGTCCATTACATCAATGCATAGGACCTCAATGGCTCTCATACAAATTCAATTTTCCTAGAAATTTTAATCTCTAACTCATAGTCTCTAAAAAGGATGCACTACATATATATATGGTGGGGACTTTCCCTTCACCACCTACATGCACCCTTCCTAATAATAGGTGTGCTTACAATAGATTGCATGCCTTTTCTAACTTATCCTAATAATAGATGAATTTATAAATAACTCCACACTTTATCTATTTTGTTTGTATTATTATCCTTATTCATACATTTTTCCTCTTTCTTTCTCTTCATGTGCTTTCTTTTCCCTTGCTTGGTTGCTAAGTAATTTTACTTTTGTCTATTTATAATCTTTTCTTGAGTGGTACTATAACCTTGCTTTTCTATTTTTAGCCATGTTTGGAAAATCGGCTAAGTCCTTGATCCTCTATATATATGTGCACAACCTTACACGCTGACCTATTTCACTTTTGTGTGAGCCCCTCACATACTACTTGTGTTTTCTTGGATGTGCACCCTTACATGTGAGCCTCTATGATCTATTGGTACTTAGTCAATTTTCCTTGACCAATAATTCATCGAGTTCATAACTAATTGTGTACGATGCCGAGATGAAACTTAGTTGAATAATTTTGAGGTAGACACTTAAGAACCGTACTTAGTTCTCGGACCTATTTAAAAAGATTAACCAATTGTATACAAGTTATACACATTCACTTAGAGTTATGTTAAAGGAGATCGGTTATATGTAATTGACCTTTATAATCTAACATGGTTATACCTTTTATTAGATGGATTGTAAAATTAATTTTATGTTGGATTATTATTTCTACTACCTAAAATAATGAAGGCATTAAATGTGATTAAGGGATTTGTTTTAAAAGAAAAGAAATCCCTTAATTTGGAGTAAAAATAACAACACGTGTTACGGTTTGGTATCGGAGAGAAAAGGTTTATACATATTGGAATTAATGGGTCCTTACGCTAACAAAAATTTGATTCTTGTATAATAGAAAAAAATGGTTAGAACAATATGTAATAATGCAAATAACCAGTCCGCAAAAGCTGAAGTAACAAAAACTAAAAAAATGTATGAGATACTTGTTTTCATGAAAGAAAATTATAATCGCATAGTTTTTCTTGAAGATATTAGCTACAAAAAGTAGCAATGATAGTGGCGAGTAGTGTTCAACCATAGGGGCAACCTAATACTAGAAACCGAATGATGGGAATCATAATATCATGGATCCTAATGTTTGTAAATATTAATGTTAATGTAATAGATCCTAACAATGCAAATCCTAATGTAGGAAACTAACTGAGAATAAAATACCCCACTTGGTAGTAGAATTGTCAAGATACATCAAACGTATTAGTCCACCCAAGATTTACGTAACAACCTTGGGTGATGAAGCGAGAACTAGCTTAGTGAGATGAAAAAATACTTTGAGATCAAATATTTTTCCAAAGAAACTAAGGTGGTATGGGGTGCTTATTAGATCTCTAAGGAGGCTTCCTCTTGGTGGGATAAGCAAAAGATGGAATTATGTATTTTTGCAGAAAATATAACTTGGGATCAATTTAAACTATACTTCAAATAACACTGGTTACCATAGTTATATTATGACCAGAAAATGTTTGAGTTCCAAACCTTAGCACAAGGTAAAATGAATGTAATAGAATACTGGGAGAAATTTACTAAACTACTGAAGTATATTTCATAGTACCAAAATGATGAGAAATTTTGTATACACAAGTTTATCATGGGACTGAATCCCATCATTGGTGGAGAGGTGGATGTTCATGGTCCTTCGACCATGGAAGCTATTTTTAAAAAGGCCATAAGGAAAGAGAAGAAGTTGCAAGCTATATATGCTCATAGAGATGAAAAGAGAAATATTATTCTATTTCACCTTCACCACTTGCACCAAGAAATACTTGGTGGAAAAGGTTGGCAATAAGGCCAAAAATGGAAAGAAAAACACAACAAAAAAGCCTGCTAGTAAATTTTAAGAAAAATGGAAAAATAATACAGTAGCTAATGACAATAAGACTAAAAGAAAAGGACCATTTTTGGATGTTTTAAGTGTGGTGGAGATCACTATGACAAAAATTGTCCTTTGAAGAACAAGGAAAGTAACCCACACAAAGAATTCATGCGATGTAGCAAATCGTCAAGCTAAAAAACAAGCCACACCTATTGAAGTACTAGGTAAGTTATATAGACTACTTGTAATTATTATTTTTGATACTGGTGCAATTGAATGTTTCATTTCATATAAAATGGCTACAAAATAAAAAAATAAAGCTAGTTAAATGAAGAATTCATGAATTGTGTAATTTGGGAACAATGTTGTCCAAGTTTGTAAACCAATGTCTATTTGACACAACATTAGAAATACCTAGTTTCACCACGTAACTATACCTTTACGTAGCTCCTTTAGGTTATTACAATGTAATATTAGGTTTAAACTGGATTTCTCAACACAAAACAACTATAAATTGTTTTGAAAAACTAATTAAATGATTGTATGACCTGCGAGAAAAATAGTAGTCATACAAGGCATAAAAAGAAACTTTGAAGTAAATATCTATGAAATGTAGCTAAAAAGGCTAAAGAACAAAGGTTGCATGCTTTACACAATAAAAATATCAGATTTCAATGAGGAAGGTAAGACTTCCTTGGAAGACTATCCGTTGCTACAAGATTACAATGATGTATTTCCAGAGGAATTACACGAGACTTCCTCCAAGGTGTGAATTTAATTTGACAATTGACATTAATCCTGGAACAAAACAATTTCTAAGGATATTTATTGAATGACCACAACTAAACTAGTGGAACTAAAAGCACAACTTCATAAATTATTATTTAAAGGGATGATTAGAACGAGTGTGTCTCCCTAGGAGCACTGTCATATTTGTCAAGAAGAAAGATGTCATGTTAAGACTATGCATTGACTATCACATGCTTAAAAAATCCAAAATCAAGAATAGATATCCTTTACCAAGTATCGATGATCTCTTTGATCAGATGCAAGATGATCAATCTATTCTAAGATCAATTTATAATCAGGTTATCATCAACTGAGAATAAAATATGAATACATACACAAGACTACTTTTAGGATGAGATATGACCAATATGAGTTTAAGGTGTTACCTTTTTACTCACTAATGCACCATTTGCATTCATAAACTTAATGAATAATTTTTAAGGAATACCTAGAGAAGCTTGAATTGTTTTTCTCGGATGAAATTCGATCTATTCTAAAAATATGGAAGAAAGCTCTTGAGAATAATGTTGGATATACTTAGAAAGAGAAAAATGTATGGAAATATTTCAAAATGTTCATTATATCAGAATGAAGTGCAATACATTGGATACATAATTAATAAATATGGAATTTCATTTGATCCATCAAATATCAAAGCCATAATAGAATGACTAGCTCCTAAGAATGTTCATGAAGTTAGAAGCTTCATGGGGTTGGATGGTTACTATTGAAAATTCGTTTGACTTCTATATAGTTACTACTCCAATAAACTCTCTACAGAAAAAAGATAAGAAATTTGTTTAGTCTGATAAATGCGAGAATGCATTTAATTTGTTGAAAGATAAACTAACTACAACACCTATTTTAAAGGTTTCGAACCCCAAAGGAAGCTTCACTATGGTAACTGATGCCTCTGGTGAAGGTTTGGGTGGAATAATTCTACAAAATGATCATGTGATTACACATGAGAGTATAAAACTGAAGGTATATGAGATGAACTATGTTCCTCATGATTTAGAAACCAGTTCCATAGTTCATGTTTTATAGGTTGGGAGGCACTACTTGTTGGGAAATCCTTTCAAACTGAAAACAAACCACTTGGGGCTGAAATATATATTTACACAACCCAACTTGAATGCAAGACAACATAGGTGGCTTGAATTTTTATCACAATATGATTTTGATATAAGTTACATAAAAGGAAAAGAGAACAGAGTAATAGATACACTAAGTCATAGGAAGAATGTTTCCGCTATTGTGACCCTCAAGACTCAATTCAAAAATGAGATAAAGAAACAAATGTTAATTGATTCTTATTTTCAGCATGTAAAAGTTTTGTTAACAAAATATCCAAATGATAATAGGTATGATGGCGTTGAAAAACCAAAAATAATCCAAGCATTGGGCATATGAATATAGGGTGCTACAAGCGCATGATGCTATAATAGTATTGAAGCACCCAAAATTAGGACTTAGCTATTTTGTGGATAAGGGATATTTTTGGAGATAGCATGTGGAGCACACATAGAGATGAATACATGTACTACATACAATGGTATTTTGGGGAAAAGTGGTAGCTAAACACCATGCATAGTTTAAGCTAATAATAGGATTTCTACTTGGAGTTAACTATAAGACATCTATTGTTAGAACACTTGCATGTTGTGCATACTATTGTAAAGGCGCATGAATATTATCAGCATGTGACCTATTTTGAGAAGTGCATGGGTGGTGAAGGGAAAGTCCCCACCCCTATAAATATGTATTGACTTGTGTAGTTTAGTAAGTGGTGAATTATTGTAGAGTTGTGCTACTTTTGGTTTTGACGCGCATAACTCATGGAGATGTTATTATAGTGTAAGAAGATTATGTGTTTTATAGTATTTAATGCAATGGAATATATTGGTTGGATAATGGTATTAGACATAACTAAATCTGGTTCTTGTATGGTTAATCTTATCATAGTTATTGTTTAGTTCATTTATTATGATTCTCTAAGATATAGATTTGGTTTATGCATTGTGGGTTAACTACTAATAATTATGAATTTGAATATGTTTAAACATCATCATGCCAACATCCTATAAAAACAACTCTAAAGAGGGACCTGGTACCTTTTCATGCTTTGGATGAGTTCTCACTCGGGTTGAATGATGTGTCGGCATGCAGGTTATTCATAGTAAATTCTAGGCTACATCATTGGTTTCATTGTCGGGACCTCTTTTTCAGTTTTTTTCAGGATGTTTCATGATGAAGACGTACCAGTTGACCCTATCAAGTGTTGAGGAGTGGATAGTAGATCTGGAAGAAGAATACACTCGAGATTTAGCACTAGATCTGAGTTTGACATGTGTGAATGGGTGGAGCAGAACTTGTATGATTGTTTATATGAAAGTTTCTTTGCTAACTTTCTAATAGAGTTGTATGAGTGGTTGGTTGCTTATGTGTCTAAATTGAATTGGAGGTTTCACACATTTTTGGATGCGGGAAGATTTTCGGGCACTCTATGATGCTAATATGATTTTGACGCGCGTTGTGGACACTTGGTTCCATGGTGTTATGAATAACTATATTTTGGAGTACTCAATTTCCACTTATTCTTTCCTAGAGGTAGTTGAGTTCTAGTTTTTACCTTATCCCAAGGGAACCTATCTGCAAGGCATTCCACCGGTGATTAAGGTCTTATTGGTAACCCTGAATTTGGAAGAGAAGTTGATGACTAGCTAAACCCCACCACATGTGGGGGCAGGAGAAAGTTTGGTGAAGGATGGCAGACCTAGTGGTAGAGAGACAAAGAGAATAAAGGTGGCTTAAGTACAATGAGGTATGTGAGAGGGAGTTAGGGAAGCAGTGCGAGATTATAGAATGGATGGCATTGAGGAGAGAGATGGCTCATGAAGGATTTGGAACTCACACTGAGGGTGTGGAGCCAAAGCATATGGAACTCAACCATTTGGGCAAGCATGATAGGGAACCGTACGATGGAAAAGTGACATGTGAGCATGGGAATCTACAAGTAACTCTTCCTCACACCCAACCTCGAGGTCGTGCCGAGACAGCCAGTGGGGATGGAATACACGCGGGTGTAGATAAGATAGTTAAGTAATCTTATGTCTTCAACATGCAATAACGGGATCTGCGAATCTAAGGAAAAGAAGGCCCTCCTAACTCCGAATCGGTGTGATAGATCGTTCGACGAGGATAAGCGCTCGAAGGATCCAATAAATATTGATCTCTATCGTGATCTAATCTATGGGTTGTGGGATACGTGGAAGATGACCTATGGGTGCTTCGTATATATCTCCCGATAAGGTCATGAAAATGGAATTGCTAAATGTGTAGTGGATCTCTTGGTGTTTTATGGACGATTCTCTGGCCTAGTCCAGAAATATTTAGCTTGATTAGCTGCTACGTTTAATAATGATAGTGTGTGATAATGTTTTGTGGAAGTGGAGAGGACCTAAACACCAGGTGTTCACAAGATGTTGTCAATATTTGATTGATTTGTAGGCCCATTGGGTTGTGGGACCTGTGGATCACAACCATAAGTTCATGGTTTCTATGGACCTCCTATGGTCATATGAAGATTCAACCCCTAATTCCGAGTATCCAGTAATCATATGCCTTTTCGGCCTCTACATTTAGAACCGGAAGTTACATGATTTTCTCGGATTACCTAACAGTGTTCGACAACTTGGATACGTAAGCTAGTGTCTATATCAACGAGGAGGTCTCTTGCATCTGGCTATGGGACTAGTGGATCACAACCGAATGTTTTCTCTCTTTTAGGTCCTTCTACAGTCATACGGATATCTATCAAGGTAGTCTATAATTTGGCTGATTTGACCAGAACGTGTGTGCTTTGTTGTCTTCTATGTTTAATCCTCTTAGTTGTGTGCTGATTTCTTGTAGGTTTGTTGTTGTTCGGAAGACCTGAATTCTAAGATTTTGGTCTATGTCAGTTAATGCTATAACAAGATTTGGTTGAGGCACGATTGGCTCAAAACGTATTCCTTGGGCTCCCTAGGCCCCGTGATTGTATTTTTGATAGAATTTTGAATAGAATTGAAAGAGAAACTAATCTAATATATTCAAAAAATGACAACTAATCTAATAACAAAATTAAAACAAGTAAGGTAGCCCGGTGTAGCTACTTTCCTGTGCAATTGTGAGTTTATCCTAAATAACTAGATAGCTGATTAACTTAATTGAAAGACTCTCAATCCTACCTCAGAAGTGAGGAATGAATCATATTTTCTGAGAAACTATCAATCCCCAAAGCTTCCCCGACAATATCAAAAATGAAATTTAACTAAAATGAAATATTTCACTACTCTATTTGATATGTTTTAACTAGAACTTTGACAGATAAAACCTGGAATTTGCAGAACAATGGTGAATCTAGTAGTGTATGACTTTGTCCCCTCAGAATGATCTTCTCGTTCCTTTGTGTTCACGTGAATCCAGAAGAGCGTGTATATGCTAGCATCAATAGAAGAAGGTATTTGAACAATGGCAGCTTTGGATATAGACCGAATATAATGTGAGTAGGAGAGGGACAACGCAAGTGACAGAGCTTGGTGTATGTAATTCCTAGCGGGATTTATTGTGGGAATACAACACAAGTGTACTGAGAGATTCTAGAATCTACCTTCTATGAAGAACACAACCTACAACTCTAATGGATTCAATCTACAAATGACACTACTCTACTCTAAACTAATTTGTATGAACAACAATGAACAAGACTGGAGCAAGAAGATCGAATGGCTTCTAATAGCAAAGGAAAAACTAGCATGGATGTAAACATGAAAAAAAAAAGAGTTCTAAGAAATAAATTAAAAGAATAAACAATGGACATGAGAAGTTGAGAGGCCATTTGCTTGAAAAGAAGCTACCTATTTATAGATTTCACATTCACCCAAAGGTGATTCCTATTAGAACTCTTTTACCATTAAACAATGAAGAAACACTATTCTAGGGAACATAAAACATTAATACAAGCTAAGGCGGTTGAGAAAAGCTGGTAAATGTTGAAAAATTACACATGTCGTGATAAAAAAACGTGCTAGAAAATGCGTGAAGGACCGCCGCCTTGAGCAGGGCGGCGGTTCTGGGACCACCTCCTGGCGGGTGGCAGTTTCATCACTGAAGGTCAAAAAGAATTTAAAAAGGGGGCAAGGGATAAAACAAAGCACAAGGAACTTGGATAAAGTATTTGGGATGCTAACATATACTTCATGAGCTTCTCTGGATCCCGAACACCTTGCGAGGTGACCTGTATCATCATTGGGGCATGTGTAACATCATTCCAGGTGGTACAGTACCCTACAATTTTGGGTACGTACATATTTCCCCCTCGAGAAGCGTTTTAACCATGAAGAGGTGTAAAACGGTGGGTCTGAGTATGGTGGTCCCAAAACGGGAAGCTATAAATTATACTTGATATGCACATTGTGTCAAAATGTCACCATCCAAGTTCCCACTACCTGCAAAATGGAAAGAAGACTCAAGTGTAGATAGATAAAATAAATAAAAAAATAAATACTAAATTAGTATGAAATGAGGACTTACCATTTGCACGGGGATAAGAACTTACCTCCGTCGGTGCTCTAAACCTATGAAAAGGGCATTCAAAATGAGTCAAAACACCATATATATATAAAATGGGCTTATTTTCCTATTGCGCATGTCGATTTGATAGTTTTGAGCTCTGGGACCCACGGTGATGGTTTTCGGCGAGTATAGTTGAAATGTTTGTATCGAGATAGTGATCATGCCTCCATGAGCGAAACCTCAACCCGCGAGATCCCGGTTATTTCTCCTTGACTTAAAGTTTTTGCACCCAAAATGTTAAAATGATGAAATCTTTATTATCGGGGGGGTTATTTTTAGAAAATGTTAGTTTTAAATGTGTCTCTTAGGGGGGACGCCTAATAGGTAGGCTTTCGTTTTAGCTAAAATGGTCGATTTTTGCATTTTTAAGCATTTTTAGGGCATGCGACCCGTTTGTAGTCACGGGACAGGACTGCCACCCTGAGTAGGGTGGTAGTTACGAGACCACCACCTTTTAAGGCAGTGGTTACAAAACCGCTGCCCTGCTCAGGGAAGCGGTCCTCTACAGAGTGTTAAAACAACACTATTTTGAGTTTATTTTTGCATTTTTAGTATTCATACTTGCTTTAATGATTTTTTCAATGCAATCTTGGCACTAGCTTGCTTCTTTTTGCATGTTTTTGGGTGTTTTGCAGAAGAAGGAAGAGTACATTAGATGGAGCTAAGAGAGGGAGTGTGATTAGCTTCTAGCAATGTTAGATGCACTCTCTCAGGCTGAACATGATACTCTCCAGAGGGCAGGTATATTGAGGATTGCACGGGTCCCCCACGTTGCACCTACCAGTCACATACTATGTGACTTATTTTCTTACTAGGATGCAGATCGGAACACCTTCCGATTTCCAGGTGTTAGGGGTGAGTGGACTATCACCCTAGAGGATGTCTACTACATTTTGGGAGTCTCGATTATTGGGAGGAGACTTTCATTTGATACAGCAGTATCTAGAGCTCAGGTGACTCAGTGGGCCACCTATATGGGAGACGTAGTTATCTCCACTGGTTCAAAGAAGGGGGTGAAGGTCCGTTCTATTCCTGGCTTGCCCATCCCTCTGATCCGTCAGGCCATTATGGGCATCCTTGCTTCAAGATTGATTAGGGACAAGGGAGGGGATACTTTGCTCTACTGTTGGGCCCCCATCATCACACAAATTGAGGCACATGGTCAGATTTATGCCAGGGAGCCGATATACTTGGGACCACCTATCATGACTTATACAAGGTGGTTCGATTATAGGGACATTTGTTGAGCTATCTGACCTTAGTTATGAGTTGGGTCTATGAGTGCATTATCCCTTATGGGAGAGGTGTAGAGGTGGAGGATCTTGGGGCCGTGAGGGTAGCTAGATGGACAGAGATGATAGTGCTTAGAGCACCCCACTAGCTAGTTGCTTCCCTAACTACTGAGGATATGGAGGCCACACCTTATTAGGCCATGACAGGGTTGTGGGGCGAGGAGACCTTTACTTTGATTTCCTGCTCTACTATAGGGCAGCTTGTGGATAGGACGGGGAAGGTAGAGACACATCCCTTAGATTGAGTGCCTTAGTAGTTTGGCCTTGCTTATATTGATATGCTTCCCCCAGTGGTGCCAGTGTTTAGATCAGTTTGGGAGGCTAGGGGAGGTCCTAGAGGCCGGGGTTGGATTGTTGTTACTCTAGCATCCCTATTGCAAATAGGAGGGTGGTACATGCTCGAGAGAGAGCCGACGCTCCTCGGGCACCCTTACTTTGGATTGCTGCTGGTCCCGCCCATAACAAAGTGATGATCCCATTGATGTAGACTCGAGTCTAAGGAGTTCACAGGGGGATAGATTGAGGAGGAGACCGAGGACATGGAGATTAGTGAGTAGGGTGGGGAAGAGGATAGAAATCTGAGTGACATGTCACTCGGGAGATCCTACAGCCGAGAGGACAGAGCGAGCGCGGAGTGGGTGACTCTAGTCTCAGAGGAGTTACTTTCTCAAGACCTAGGAAAAGAGGACAAGTCCGTGGTAGGATGCCATGTTGCCCCAATCATAGGAGGGGGACACCAGGTCAAGCAATGATGTTTGTGGCGTGTGTGGATCCCAGAGATCCTTCTTGGAGGCTCGGAGATTTGAGTGAGTTGTCACTCTTCATTTGATATTTATTTTAGCTAGAATTGCCTTAGTTGCTATCTCTCTTTTTGTTCATCCTTGATTTCACCCTTTTGATTATTTTCTAATTTGTTTTCTCCTTTTCTTGCAGAGACTATTGATGAATGGTGAGAGTGGATTCATTGGGTATGTACTGACACCCTATTGCTCCCCACAGAGAAGACTCGCGCTAAGCTATCTGTGAATGTATGGGAGTCTTCAGCAGCTGGTAGGCATACCGATGTTTTTTCCCCTTTCTGGCACGTGGCCAAGATGGTGACTTCCCTCCATGTCGAGGTAGCCAGGTATAGGGCTGCAGAGCACTTGATGAGGAGGGGCTTCTCTCATAGAGAGACTACAGCTACTGTTCGGGACCGTGAGCCCTCAGTGCACTCGCAGCGCCGCATGCTGAGTCCTAGACGTGATTATGTGCCTTCGAGGGATCCCATAGGGATTTGAGATGCCACTTGGCTCATTTTTAGTGACCTTTGTTAGGTTTTTATATGAGTATTTTGTACTTTTCGGGCTCATTAAGCGTTTTGACCATGCCTAGTGCATGATGGCATTGTATATGAAACCTGATTTGTATATATATATATATCTTTAGATCTAGACTCTTGGTATCTTGAATTTTGTGACTCATTTTCTAAATGTGTTTTTAGAATATTTACTTTTCATGTTTCCAGAATGTATGCAATGGACAACAAATGATAGTAAATAGAATGTTTTACTCTATATGTTTTTGCAGGTCTTGATATGAGATGATACTAACATATGGTAGTACTGAACTTTTGAACTCTATGGGTAACGTTTGTAATTCCTTCTTATATTGGAAAAATGTGATGAATGCATAGGGATAAAGAGATGAACTTTCCCCAATGCCAAATCGATGCAACTAGTAAGATGCGAGGGCTCAACACCAAGAATTAGGAAGGGCACAAGTTGTATGAGTTTGATTGAATGGAATGATGAGAGATAGATAAACCAAGAACAAGAACCAAATTTGGACCTACACACCCACCCTACTCAGAACTACTACCAAGCTTAGAAGGCCACTTACTTTTCAGTTTATCTAGACTTAGATTCATAAATGGCAACTTGGTTGAAAAATATGGTTTTGAGGATTTGATTTCTTTGGAATTTGGATGTTTGGATATTTGCTTTCTCTTAACATAATTTGACTTGTGTTTTTAGCATACCAAGATTTGTTAGTTTGTGTGACTGGACCCCCCACACCCTACCTCATGCCACTAGTAAGAAGCATGGGTTTGTCACCAAAGGCAAGATATAGGTGAGTAAGGGCACTTCTTTCCTTTCCCAACCTCACATCACTAGTAAGAGATGTGGGATTATCACCGAAGGTTGATGGGGCAAAGAAGTGTGTAAAATAAAATATTTTGTTTACTTGGTGCTTTTGATTTCATTTGATTTTGACATTTCTGATCTATGAATTTGGGATATCCTTTTGTTCCAAGAGATTTTAAGAGGGATAGATGTGACACCAAGAAGCTTCCAGAACAGACCGTGGGCAAGGACAACATCACCTAGTAGAAAGAAAGAGAAAAGCCAAGTATGTAGGTCTTGGTATGGTTTCCGTCAATGTTTGTTTGTCAAAATTGATAGAAGATTTGAAAATATTTGATGATGTTTGAAGAGATGTGATATTAATATCTTTACCAATATTCTCAGAAATTTGTAATAGATTGTTTTAAGAGTAAGCTCCTGGACTATTATTTTTATGAAATCGATAGAATGAAGCAGCTAAAAGACTAATGCAATGTAGGTAGCTATAATGTACTAGCAATGACTTTGATGTTTTATGCGTAAAATTGCTCTAGGTGTAAGGAATTGATAGTTTCACCAAATTCCTCACCTTCTAGTGTGCATAAGAGATATGCACCATTTCTGTAGTCCTTCATGACTCGGTATGGGCCCAACCATTTGGGCCGAAACTTTCTTCCTTTGCTAGTTTTCTTATCGATCTAGATGTCTAGTCTTAGAACTAGATATCCTTCATATATTTCTCGCTCATAGAATTTTTTGTTATACTACTGGCACATCTGGTCAAGCATAGGCTCTGTGCCATTGTTTGGCGTTTAACCTGGCCTTGTCAAGGCTTTCTAGTTGAGAGAGGCATGCCTCCTTGTAAGCTTCTTCATCTAGAATCCCTTGTAATGAGATGCGGAGACTAGGTATTTCAACCTCAAGTGGGAGAACTACTTCTACTCTGAATACCAACGAGAAAGGAGTTACTCCTTTTGGTGTTCTTATTGAGGTTTGGTGGGCCCACAAGGCTAGATATAGTTTTAAATTCCAATCTCGTTTGTTCTCCTTGATTTTTTTGAGGAGAATAACTTTCAACGTTTTGTTTTTCACTTCAGCCTACCCATTGGCTTGAGGGTAGTAAAGAGAGGTTGTGTGATGGTTTATCTTGAACTTGCTACATAACTCATGAACCTCATCATTCTTAAAGGACATTCCATTATCTGAGATAATGACTTGTGGGACACCATACCTATAGATAATTTGGTTCAAAATGAATTTGGCAATCACTGAACCTGGTACAGTGGTGAGAGGTATGGCCTCCACCCATTTGGTAAAATATTCCGTGGTTGTGATTATAAAATTATGGCCATTGGTTGATGAGGGAGAGAATTTCCCTATCAAGTCTAGACCCCACATGGAGAAGGGCCACAGAGTTGTTATTGGTTGCAGGGATTGTGCTGGCATGTGAATCTCGTGAGAGAATTCTTGACATTTGTGACACGTACATACAAATTCCACTTTGCATCATGTTCGCAAGTGAGCCAAAAATATCCCATCTGATGTATTTTACGAGTGGTTGCGTGACCACCAAAGTGGCCCCCACATATCCCACTATGGGATTCATGAAGAATCCTCTTGGATTCTTCTATGTCGACACATCTTAGAAGCATGCCATCGAAGGCTTTGTGATAGAGCACTTGGTCTAAAACAACATATTTAGTGGTAATAATGCGTAACCGCCTTCTTTGTTGTGACATGGTACTTTCCGGTATGTATGGTCCATGATAAAATTGATGATATCAGTATACCAGGGACATGTAGAAATGGGGGGTCTGGTTTTGACAAAGTATACACATTCATCGGGAAAGTCTAGATCTACCAGCTCGCCTCCTCTAGCAGTTGTCACTAACCATCTGCAATGATTTTTCCTTTAACAGATTTTTGGTTTACGAATGTTAACTCAAATTCTCCCATTAGGGTTATGAAATGGCCAGCCTTTTTAGATAAAGATCCTTGTGTGAGAAATGTTCGTAAATGGTTTATCTTTACAATGACCCTTGTTTCCTGGTTTAACATGTAATGTCTCAAACGTTTTGTTGTAAAAATTATGGCAAGGCATTCTCTCTCTGCCTGTGTGTAACGTGTTTCATAATCGAGCAACATTTGGCTAATGAAATAGATCACGTGTTCTCATTTATCATTGTCTTCTTGAGCCAGCATGCAAGCCAATGAGACATGAGTGGCTCGTGAGTATAGGATCAAAGGAAGTTTGGCTTAGGAGGCATTAGTGTGGGTGGTGACAACAAGAAGCGCTTAACTACTTTGAAGGCCTCATTGTAATCTTCAGTCCAATCGACACTATAATATTTCTTGAGTAGATTGTTGATTGGATGAATGAAAAAGCTTAAATCTGGGATGAACCTTCGGATTGCACCGAGTTTCCCAAGAAATGACCTGATTCTAGACTCGTCTGAAGGTGGGATCATTTTGAGAACAACCCATATTTTGGCCAGATCAACATCAATCCCTCGTGAAGATATAATGTATCCTAGAAGTTTACCTCCTGTTACACCGAACATGCACTTCTTTGGGTTTAATGTGACACCATACTCAATTAGTTGTGAGAGGATGATACGGAGCACTTCCGGATGATCACAACATTTCTTGGCCTTGGCCAACAAGTCATCCACATATGATTCCACAATTTTATGGATAAGATCATGGAATATATAAGTCATTGCCCACTGATACGTAGCGCCAGTCGTTCTTAGGACCAAATGGCATGATAACATAACAGTAAGTTCCTCAGGGAGTTATAAATGTGGTTTTGGCTTGATCTTGTTCGATATATTTTAATCTGATTGTACCACGAGAACCCATCCATGAGGGAAAGCGGTTTAAATCTAGTCATTTGTTGCATCAATGATAACGTTAATGGATGGTAATGGGAAATCATCCTTGGGACAAGCTTTGTTAATATCCTGAAAATCTATACAAATACATATCTTCCCATTCTTTTTTAGGACGGGAACGATATTGAGACACCTATTGTGAATAGTCAATGGGCTTGATGAATCCTCCTTGGAGAAGTTTTACTACTTCCTCTTTTACCATGAGAGCCAATTTTGGCTTCATTGGTCTTGAATTCTGTTTAATTGGCTTTGCATCTAGTTTAGTGATGAGATTATGTACCGTAACTTGTGGTGCGATACCCATCATTTCTTTATAATTAAATGTAAAAGAGATTTGATGTTTTATTTGGAGGTACCTTTTTAGGCACGAACTTAGGCACATAGAATTTTGGACTCACGTCTGGGAGTAGTACCACCTCACAAATTATAGGAGTTTAGTTTAGTAACACTATTGGGACACAAGGAATCACATCCTCTGGTTCACTTCCTAATACATGTGGAGGATTAGGGGGCATAGGTGGCTCTGGTTCTGGTGGATTTGGTGGGTTTGGAGGTAGAGGTAACACATGAGGTTCTGGATTCGGTGGCCATGGTCCTCACAAATCCCATAATATTTACATGGATATGTCACTTCGTCTTCCAAAGTATAGGGGAATAGAAGATGCTACTGAGCATGTGCACATGTGTAAGATATTGTGGCATGAAAAAGGGATCATGGTTTTGAGCGTAAGGTAATTCAGTTTAGAACTACATTACATGACATGCATATAAATGGTACAGGAAGTTTGACCCTGATCAGACTTGCGTAGATTATACATCATTACAAGATGCTTTCCTTAAGGAATTTTATATCCTTGAGTTCAAGCAGAATAGTATAAGTGCACCCAAAGATATTAAGTAGGGCACCACTGAGAGTGTTCAGGAATATGATGCCCATTTCAAAACAATTTTGTGTAAACTTTCGTATGATATCCATGCAATTCAACATGCATAATGGTTTGTTAGAGGCTTGATCACACCTTTTAGGAGGGTGCTATCACATAAGACATATACAGATCTGCGTGAAGCACTTGAAGCAGTGTTACACGTTAAGGTAGTCATAAGTATGAGACAACTTTGGAATAAGCCCATTCCTGGAATCTTAGATTGCAGCTATGACAAAGTAGCTGGAGAAACTATTAGGCAATTCAACACATGAGACGTGTCTTTGGGATTTGGTGTACATATTGTGAAGTAGAAGGGCATACTAAGAATAGTTTTCCTACAGTCAATGCTTTCATTGTTTTTAGACTACGATATATGTTATTTAGACCATGATGCAAGCCATTGCCCATTGTTACAACATGTGATAAGGAAGAACATATGTTGCTACTGTAATATTTTCTGGTCCATGACTCACAATACCAAAGACTGCAGGTTGATTGATCAAATCCATGATGCCATTGATATTGGTGTATGACAGATAGGAGTATCAGATAACTCTAAAGTTAAAAGTGAGCACCATGATCATGATCACACTTAAGGGTGCTATGATCGAACGAAGGACACTTTGAAGGAGGTTGTGGAAGAGGTCGAGGATACCATGGTGGATTCAAGAGCGAAGGCCATGGTGGTGGATGAGGTGAGTTTCATCGTGGAACATGTTATATGTGCGGATCTCTTGACCACCACAAGCATGAATTACCTCAGAATATTACTTGCTCTTTTTGTGGAAAGAATCATAACTATGAGGAGTACCTAGAATTATATGAGAGTCATAAGCAAGCACCATAAATAGGAGAACAAGGGCACAAGGATGGTTAGAATACATCACGCCATGGAAAATCAATGGATGCTAAAGTTGGCACCGGAACCTGAGGTAGTACCTGTGAATATTACTACATGCACTGAAGCTACATGCACCACATTGCAATAGAAGCCTACCATTACTAAGGAGGAGGTTTTACATGCAAGATACCCAGATCCTACACATCAGAAGGAGGTTTATCAGGAAACCATGGAGGTGCTCAGAAATCTTTAGGGTGAAATACAATGTTTAAAGGAATAATCACGAAATTTAGAACAAAAGAAGGTAGCAGAGACGGTCCAGTCAGATGTTGATGATTTAAAAGAGGTATGCAAGATGTTGCACGAGGAGAATATTATTCCATTAATAGAGAATTGGTTAAAGGGAAACACTCCACATGTAGGTATTGAGAATGGACAACATATCCTACATGCTAATCACCCCCTCATAGCTTGGATTATGACAAGGAGATCACTCTGAATGTTGTTGTGGATGGGTGGATTTTGAGCAATATATTGATTGACATAGGCGCAAAAGTTAATGTGCTTACTTTAGATGCATGGGTACAGATGGGAATACCTCCATTACAACCATCCTCTAATGTATTGTTTATGGAAAATCAAAGTAAGGCCACCCTGACAAGATTTTTAAAGGATGCATCCATTACTATAAAAGGGGCCAAGTTCACTGGGGACTTTGAGGTTTTAGCACTTGCAAAAGCAGAAAATTTCCCAGCTCTACTTGGGCACCCTTGGTGTTATGTAAATAATGTTGATGTATGGTTCAACAAAGGGTATATAATTTTTAGAACAAGGAAGAACAAGTTGTTATCCCTTTGAAAAATGGGAAATCTACACCTTATCTTGAACCTTTGAGTGAGGAAGACTTGATTGTGCATGCCATTCAAGATCCAGAAGTACTTGAGCCATCTAAAGAAGGAATCCTCCAGTGGGAAGATACACATTCTATTAGTGATACTACAAGTATTTCTTGTGATAATTGGGTGCATGACACCTACAAGATGGTTGGGCACAAATTAAGAAGCACATCTGCATGAGGATGCGAGACTTCACCGTATTAGGAGGATAGGTAACAACTCGTGCCACGATACATTGGAGAAGGAGACCATGTGGTATTCTTGCGTGCCATGGAGGAACAATGGAAGGATCAAGTGGATAGAAGAAATATGTTAGTATATATCCTGCATGGGACAAAAATGCACTCATGGATGGTTCATAAGGATAATCTCATAGAATGGAATGAATTAAGAATTGATCTAAAAACCCGGTTCCTCGGAGAAATGTGCCTATTCAATTCTGCATATATCATGGTAATAATCCTATTCAACACCATGTTCAGTAGTGTGAGAGAATCTAGATAGAGGGGTAAGAAGCTTTACCACCTTCACTATGGGTGTACAAACTTTATTTCAATTTGTAAGGCTTCACACGTGCCTGGTATGTTTATGCAGAGCTACATAGGGAGACTAGAAATTAACAAGACTTGACTACAGGAATGATCTAGAATTTTGACTACTTCTCCACTAAACCTCTAGTGAAAGAGGCATTACGAGTTATGGAGTGCTTGACTATGGGAGATAGTGCAAAGGCTGAAGAACTCATTTAGGATTTATTTGGTGAGGAATACCTAAGAGCATGTTTTGATGAAGTAGATGAGACTGATGCCAAACTACTTGAGCATGCTTGCCTTGAGAAGGAGAAAGGAAAGATGGTCTATATAGTGGATGATGAAGAAGTAGAAAATTTGGACATTTATTATTTAGAAGGCATGAGCAAGGTTTTAGATAATGCAAATAAGAAGGCACACACCTATCATGAACCTATGAAGACCAAGAAAGTGAACATTGGCACGGATCTTTGAACCTAAGGAGGCCATAATTGGAGATTATTGGTTTGATTTTGAAGTGGCTAAGATAATTGAGTTACTACGTGATTTCCAAGACTTATTTCCTAGGGGCTACCATGAGTTAAAGGGAGTGCATGAGTCTTTGGGTGAGATGAGGATTAAGCTAAAAGAAGGTGCACGCCCAGTTAGGAAGAGACCTTATAGGATGAACCCTAACTTGCATGTAAAATTTAAAGAATAAATTGACAAGATGTTGAAATTTGGCATCATTAAGCCCCTAGAATAATCATAGTGGGTTAGCCCCATGGTAATTAGTATAAATAAAGATGGTCGGATTAGGATTTGTGTGGACTACAGGGAGTTGAATGTTGCATGTGTGATTGATCCTTTTCCTACACCTTTCACCGAGGAAATATTAGAAGGCGTTGCAGGGTGTGAAATTTACTCTTTTATAGATGGATTCTCTGGGTATCATCAAGTAAGAATTACAAAGGAGGATCAAGAGAAGACAACTTTCACCATTGACTAGGAAGATTTACATATACGGTGATTCTCTTTAGTCCGAAGAATGCGCACTGCAATATTTTCACATAGTTGTTCAAGCATTCCAGATTTTATTCACAAATTCTTGCGAGGTTTATTTATATGATTGGAAAATATACGGGCTTGTCAAGTATCATGGTGACAACTTGCACTTAATGTTTGAAAGATTCGACAATTAAGAATCTTCTTAAACATCAAGAAGTGCATATTTTCTACACCTTTTGGAACTATGCTAGGGAATATCATCTACAAGGAAGGTTTTTAGTAGATATAACTAAGGTTGCGAGTTATTGTAGGCTTGGAGGAGCCTACCAGGTTAGAGTGAGGTATGTGGATTCTGGGCCACACAGGGGTATTACAAATTTTTATCAAAGGATACGTTAAGATTATCGCGCCCTTGGAGGAGTTACTAAAAGGAAAAGGGCCATTTTATTGTGGAGAACCGCAACATTGAGCATTTGAAGTGTTGAAGGAGAGGCTTACTACGACGCCTATTCTACATTTTCCCTCATGGAACTAGCCTTTTCATGTACATGTTGACACCTCTAGCATGGACATTGGCACACTATTAGCTCATCTTGGAGAAGGTATTATAGATCATCCTATCTGTTTGCTAGTAGAAAGTTAACTCCTATAGAACAAAACTATATAACTATAGAGCATGAGGCCTTGTCAATGATCTATATGCTGCATAAGTTTAGACAGTACTTTCTAGCAACACCTTTTGTGTTTTATACAGATCACATGGCATTGAAATACTTGGTAAATAAGCTCATTTTATAGGGGCACATATGCCAATGGGTGTTATTATTTAAGGAGTTTGACTTTTGACGTGGGTAAAATTAGGTAAAAGTAATTATGGCCTATACCACTTATCAAGAATTCAATTAGAAGAGGAGGCACAAAAAATTAAAGATACAATTCCAGATGCATAGTTGTGCAGTTAAACTACACGCCTTCATAATTGGAGGATATTACTACCTTTTAATGCACATGTATGGTGCTATAAAAATGAAAGTCTTGGAGAAGAAACAAATTACAATTCATGCCACACCTTTCATGTTGATCAGTGGTGACTTATACAAACTAGGTTGAGATGAAGTATTACGCCAGTGTGTACTAGAACATGAGCGCATGGATATCATGGAAGAGGATCATGAAGGCATTATAGGTGGGAACTATGCAGGTGATGCCACTTTGCGCGTAATATTCTACTTGTTGGTTTATGGTGGGAGACCCTGTACAAGGATTATAAAGAGTATTGTAAGGCGTGTGATCACTGTTAGCACCTTGGAAAACTTGGGCAAAGAGATGAAATGCCTTTGAGGCCTATTACTAGTGCATATTTGTTTGAAAAATAGGCAATAGAATTTTGGGTCCTATTTCCTCGGCCATGTGTAGAATCGGATCGCGCTACATCATCACTTTTATAGATTATCTTACAAGGTAGGCAGAAGCAACACCTATAAAGGTTTATACATTGGCTACAACAACAAGGTTCTTATGGGAAAATATTCTTACTAGGTACGGATGGCCATTGAGTTTGACAAGTGATAGGGGCATACACTTATTTAATGAGACAATCATGATATTATTGGATGAATTTATGGTCGCACACCACAAGACTACACCTTATCACCCTCAAGAAAATGGGACTTCGAGGCCTTCAATAAGATATTGAGCTATACCTTGACAAAAATTTGTGATGTTGGAAGGAAAGATTGGGACAATAAAGTTTCTGTTGTACCTTAGGAATATAGAACAACCTACAAAAGGTTGAATAAGGCCACACCCTTTCAGTTGGTGTTTAGAACAGAAGCATTTATTCCCATAGAATTCATGTTACCTTCTTTATGTATTACATGCACAAGAGGTCTAGCTGATGAGAAAGCATTGGAAGAAAGAATTGACAAGTTAATACAACTAGATGAGAGGTGCACCATAACACGTTGGAGTCAGAAGAAAGAAAAATCTAGACATAAGGCATGACATGATAGAAACATTAAGGATAAGAAGCTTAAGGTCGGGTAGATGGTACTTCTTTATGATTCAAAGTTTCTACACCACCCAGAAAGCTTAAGGTGCATTGGTTGGGATTGTATGTTATCACTCACATACTAATAAGGCGTTTGCTAGTTAGAGGCACTTGATGGAACATGATTACTGGTTACTTCAATGGGATTAGGATGAAGCCCTACTATAAATAATCCTTCTTGGTGTTTGTAATAAGGTAGTATTTCCATTTAGATTATATTTCCTTTACTGTATTTCATTTAATGTATTTCCTTCTTTGTCGCTATGCTTTGTCAATTTAGTTCAGTGTTTTTGTAATAAGCACATTTGTGCGCTAGAAGCTAATCACAATCTAAATTATTTATATGCGTAGAGGAATGCACATACCCTTAGTGTGGGGTGGATAAAGGAGGTATGGAAAAGAAATAAACTCACGAGTAACCACAAGAGGAACAGAAGGAGCAAGGTTTCAAAATTCATGAGAACTTTTGAAGAATTGCTAAAAATTAAGACCACATGTAAAGCATTGGGTGCTCAAGTATAATAAAAGGGAGGCTATGGAATTAGAGACTATGTATGTTGGGTCACATTGGATAAAATACTTTGGCTTAAGGAAGTGTGGGTAGAGGAGATCTATGACAAATAAGTAGCGACACGCTAGGAAATTATGACTGAGGCGCAAAAGTTTGAGGCACGAGACATTGAAGCACGGGATAATGAGGTGCACAACGTGCTCAAGAGAAATTAATGCCGTGTATGGTGGTAGGTGGAGAAATTAATGAAGGAAAATTTGAAACTTGGTTTAAATTCGGTGTTCTCAACGTCATTTTCTACCTTGTGAACTTGAAAAAAATTTGCAAAGTGTGAAGAAGAGTTGGAGACGAAGAGAATTATGTAGATTGAGTAATCTTGTCATGTTTTGAAGCACAATATTGATTGTATAGGTAGGAAAGTAGGAATTAAGCCGTGGTGCATGCACATGATGGAAGATTGACTAGTGTTTTCATTTCGTAGCTAGGGCTTTCACTACACATTTGTAAAATCAAAAGGAGAAATGACACCATGGAAAGATGTAGTAGTAGAGAAGGAGGTTGAAGGCCTAGCAGAGGAGTGGCTGTTGGAAATTTTATATCTAGAAGGAGTCATTGAAGGCCAATCGTGGAAAACAAATATTACTCAATGTAGAGTTTTGGAGATTAACCATCACAATGTAAAATGTATGAAGGAAATCACGGTAGAAGTCTATAGAAGGACTAACTAGTGATTGGAGGATGACACTTAGGTTTTAGATGCCTTGGTGAAGAAACTACTTGAGAGCATGGTAATGCAGATCCTAGAGTTTCCCTACTTTGGAAAGTAAGAGAGTGAGGATAACGCCAAGTTGATCAAGAAGGTAACATGGATGCATGAAACATGATCAAAGCTTACGGAGACCTACCAGATGATGAGGTAATTGATGCCATAATAGACCTATAAAATTATAAAAAGGGGGGGCCGATCTTTCAAAGTCACTAACATTGAAGACATGGCCACCAGAGTTGCAACACAATTAGCAGGGAACAAGCTAGGTGCCACTAAGTGATGGATCGAGGTGAATATGCACTTGGTTGCATATGGCACACAAAATGGCCCACAAGACCTACTACAAAATCATTGGTTATATTGCAGAGATCTTGGTGAATGAGGCACACATCTAATTAGAAAAAGGTGAGAAGATAATTAAGGGCGTAATTTTTTATTAATTGTGTTCAGTGAAGTTGGGGTACTAGACGGTCCTAGGGAAAACATATGGGAGTTTCCATTGGAGAACAAGTCCCTAGCTAAAAGATATGCCAAGTATTTGATGCACGCAAGTACTATTTCTAATACATACAAGGAGCACTTTAAGCAAGTGGTTCTCAAGATTGTGCAGGCATTTGAGGAATAATGGTGCATTCTTCATGAGTTGCTAAGGTTTTGGATGGAGAAGATGAATTTTTAGTTTACCAACATTTCATCTTGGGGTGCTTCCACATGAAGTCTGGGGAGAAGAGCCCGTGGTGTAAATTTCCCTTTTCATTTACCGTAAGATATTTTAAGGACTCTGTAGATAGATTTCATGACACACGTCAACTCTAGTTCAAAGTCAAAAAAGTGGATGCAGATATTCACATTCTGTGCAAAACATATGTATGGACAGGTAAGGAGACCCATGTTGAAACTATGGAGTTTGATAATGTGGACATCATGCCGGAGAGTTTGGCTGTGGGGTAGATTGAACCAGCATTTGTCTATATATACCTTAGACCAAGGTTCAAGGATAGAAAAGTGGTGAAGGGCATGATATGGCTCTTCCAAAACCTCTTAAGAAGAAGAAAATAGTGGGGACTTCAAGGAATATTGCATCTGTGATCCCTACTTTAGAAAACCCAATACATATAGAACTAGAAAACTTCCTAGAACAAGAGGAACCTGAAGACAATGTCAAACTTGTGCATACCAGAAGGATTCTGAGGAAGAGGCACACTTCAAGTGACACTAGTGTTAGAACTTCATAGCCAATAAGGAAATCACCACGCATGACTCCTATAAAGGATGAAGAGAAGGAGAGGAAAAAGCACAAGAAATATGTTCCTATACAAGATAGTGAGGAGGAATCCCCATAGCCAAGCACGCAAGAAGTAGAGGAAACTCCAAGAATGAGTGGAGATAGAGCCAAGGACACCCCTGTGTGGAAATATAGGATGATGAAGATATTGGAAAGCATGTAGTCTATGAGACTATAGACCCCAAAGATGAGTATTTGTGAATATATCTTTAGTGAAGGACAAAGCGGACTCGTGGGGATACAAAATTCCTCATGCACCCCACATAGGAAGAAGGGAAAGATGAGGAGGAAGTTAACCAGGTGGTTGAAGGCACTATCCCATGGGATGTAGGCATAGCTGAATAGAAATATGAATACACATTAGTGCATGAGGATGTTGGCAAGTATGCGGGTGCGCATAAGGAAAACAAAGTGATTAGTACTCAAGACTTGGGTTATATGAATGACCCTTCAAAAAATATTCAAACCCATTTCCAAAGTACACTACCAAACAAACAATTATATGGTTGGGATTGGATGGACCCTGAAATGGCCAATACACACACTCGCAAGCAGCTATCTTGGGGCATGTAGAATTACATGGATGAGCCTGATTTTGATGTCTATGAGGAGGCATGCACTTCAAAGAAGATGAGGAAGGCACCTCATACATGCCATATGACCATTAATCCAACCCATTTTTCAAATGAGAAAGTAAGCAATGCTTTGATTAAGGTGTCCACAAAAGTAGAACACCGAAATATAGATAAGGCAATAAAAATCTAGGTGTTATTGAGTAAAAAGGACAAGGACACAAAAATCAAGTGCTTTACTCAAGAGCGTGATAATGCAGTCATAAAGGACCCGAATGTAAAGTAGATGGTAGAGAAGATTACGAGATGATATTTTACTGAAGAGGCCTGAGTTTTAGGAGAAGATGCCTCATGAATTCAAGTATGAGTTGTAATATCTGCACAAGACAATAGTTCACCTACTTTTGGAGGAAGGACCAATGTGCCTCCCTAAGAAAAAGGATGTAGGGAAGAAGAAACAAGAGAAAGGGCCAGTATTGTTAGAAAAGTTTCAACTTATGAGGTGTTGCTCCAAACATTGAAGGATGAGTTGAAGAGATCTGATCAAGCTCTTAATTTATGTGTGGTGCCAGATGCCATAATAAGGACCAGAAATTTAGTAGAGGATAATGAAGTTATGAAGGTGATGAAGGATGAAACACTTAGGCACACAGAAAGGTTGGAACTAGTAAAACAAAATCATGAGGCCCTCGCAGTAGCCTAGGATCCACAAAAGGAAAGGATTAACAAGATTTTAAAAATCATAGTGCGTAAGATGGACCTCATGGAGGGAATGCTCGTCGGTATGGCCAATGTTTCCGGGATACCACAAAATCAAAAAGAAAATCTCTAAAGATGAAGTGGATGACATAGCCACTGATATTCCAGAGAAAATGAGGAATTCCCGAGTGAATGGCAGACCTTGGAGGATGAGGTTAGAAATGAATATCTAGAACTCATCCTTCCAGTTGAAGACGGTGTTGTAGAATAAACTTCATCCTTTTGTATAGATTTTGGTTCATTCTTTTCATTATTTCATTAACTATTCTCTATTATTGAAGACATATGAAAGGATTCCCATTACCGGGATGAAAATGTAATCTAGTGTGGGGTAATGTTGAATAGCCAAAAATAATCCAAGTATTGGGTGTGTGAATATAGGGCGCTGGAAGCGTGCGACACTATAATAGTATTGAAGTGCCCAAAATCAGGACTTAGCTATTTTTTAGATAAGGGCTATTTTTGGAGATAGTGTGTAGAGCACACATAGAGATGAAGACTTGTGCTACATGCAATGGTATTTTGGGAACAAGCGGTAGATAAGTGTCATGCATAGTTTAAGATAATAATAGGATTTCTACTTGGAGTTAACTATATGACATCTATTGTTAGAACACTTGCATATTGTGCATACTATTGTAAAGGCGCATGACTATTATCAGCATGTGACCTATTTTGAGAAGTGTATGGGTGGTGAAGGGCAAGTCCCCACCCCTATAAATATGTATTGACTTGCGTAGTTTAGTAAGTGGTGAATTATTGTAGATTTGTGCTGCTGGTTTTGATGCACATAACTCATGGAGATGCTATTATAGTGTAATAAGCTTGTGTTTTACAATTTTTAATGCAATGGACTATATCATAGTTATTGTTTAGTTCATTTATTATGATTCTATAAGATATAGATCCGGTTTATGCATTATGGGTTAACTACTAATAATTATGAATTTGAATATGTTTAAATCATGCCAACATCCTATACAAGCAACTCTAAAGAGGGCCCAGGTACCTTTGCGCATTTCAGTGAGAGCTCAACTCAGCCGAGTGATGGGCTAACGTGCTTGGGTTATTCATAGTAAATTATAGGTTGCATCGAGATGGATTTAAAATTTATGATAAAGGAATCTTGAAATACAAAGGTAGAGTCTACATAACTTTGGGGAATGACTTATGAATACAAGGTATGAAATAATTCCATGATGCTCCTTATTACGGACATCAAAGAGTGACAAAAATGTTGGCTGATATAAAACAACAATATTTCTAGAAAGGAATGAAGAATGACATGACAAACTACAATTCTTATCGTCTTGAATGTTAGTGTGTTAAAGAAGAGCACATGCATCCTTCTAGTCTTCTATACCCTCACACAATTCTACACTAAAAATGGAAAGTTATAAGTGTGGATTTTGTACGGGGTATGTCAATGTCTAAAAATAAACATGACACAATTTTAGTTGTTATTTACAAGTTAAAAAATTAACCCACTTCATACTGGGTAGTCTAAATGATGTTTCACCCATAATTCCAAAAAGGTTTGTGAATGAATTATTTCGATAGGGATCTAAGGATGACCTCTAGATTTTGAAAAACCTTAAATTTAGCTTTGGGAACAAAACTAAATTTCAGTTCAACATACCATCTGGAAACATATGGTCAAACTGAACAAGTTAACCAAGTTATGGAGGATATTCTCATAATGTATTGCATTAATCAACAAAACAATTGGGAAGAATACCTTCCATTGGTGGAATTTTCCTATAACAACACTTATCATTCTTCGCTAAAAATGTCACCATTTGAAGTGTTGTATGGGAGAAAGTGTAGAACTCCTATCAGTTGGGATAGTGCGAGACAGAGTGTTAGTGGGCCCCAAATGTTAATATAAATGGAAAATCAAGCTAAGCTCATTCGTGAGTGGTTAAAATAAGATCTTGACGAGGAAGAAGAGCTTTGCAGATCTGAAATGAGTAGACAAAAAATTTAAGCTTGGAGATAAATTTTTCTTAAGGGTTAAGTCTAAAAATAACTCAATAATGTTTGGAAAGTCTGCCAAGCTATCACCAGGATATGTTGGACCATTTGAAATTATTGAAATCATAATTCAGTAGTATATCGATTAGGGTTACCTCTCGCATTGTCTATAGTGCATGATGTTTTTCATATATCTTTTCTTATAAAGTATGTTTTAGATGTAACACATGTCCTTAATTAAAACTCTATAGGTTTAGATCCTACAATCATGGTGGTTGAACATATTAGAGTGTTGGAAATTCATAGGTTGCATCTCATAAATAGATATATCACTCAATGCAAGGTCTAATGGGACCAATATTCTGAAGAAAGTGCAACTTGGGAGAATCTAGAAGAAATAAAAACTGTGTTTCCTTATTTTTTTCAGTGATGAAAACTTATATTTGACGATCTGTTATGATATATTTGATATTATTTCATATTCGGTTGACTAAAATGAATTTTTTTGTCATATTGTTGACTTTTTGGTAGACTTTGATGATTTTAAGGTTGTTACAGCCAATAAATTCTGAATAATGATAAACTGAAAAATCATTAAAATTTCAATTTTTTCATGAAAATGTGGACTATTTTCCTTAGCAATGTGATATCGATATATTTTTTGGTTAATTTGTTTGCTAATAATGAGTTAAATAATCGAGACAATGATTCATTAAGGGAGAAGTATGTCACACCCCAAATTTTTATTCCATTTGTTGTAAAAATAAGCTATGTTGTATAAAATAATTTATGAATGTAAGACGATTATAACTACTATGTAGTCTCTTTTTCACCTATACATACATACATATATCCGGATGGGATAGATATAATTATGCATTATTGCATGCCTAACATCGTAATTGCGCTTGTTGTCAAGCATTCATGGATTATTTAATAATTATAACTTGTTTTTGGTTGTACTTTTTTTGAATGTTTTACCTTACCTTGTGTGTGTGAAGATTTCATAATAATGATAAGATATTATGTTGTTATACTTGCATTAATTTATGTTTGAAGTAATAATTGTTGGATGATATGACTAAAATTCTAATGTTTTTTATACCGGTCATAAACCACAAAACATTAAATGGTCTTCATTGATGTACTGGTAATGTTCTTAATCATCAAGCTAAATGTTAATTAATCAAATAATCTGCTTGTTAATGTTTAATAATGTAATTTTTAAATTTTTGATATATTGACTAGAGCACGAGTTCAATCAAGATGATTCCAGTCTTTTCCTTATTCTGGGAAAGATAAGTTTGTTAAACATGAGTTTAATACCACAAGACATTGATATTGTTTTGTTATATAGAAGGCAAGGTAAATGTTTATTTAAGTTTTATCTAATATGATCTCGAACATGCAAGGTGTAAATGCATTGTTTAATTTCTTAAGGTTATAGACCATGGAAAAAACTTGGTAAGGTTTAAATGTCTAGGTTTAAATGGTCTTAGACCATGGTAAGTTGGCATTGAGATGTTTAGAGATAATAAGGATTATGGTCCTCAACCATATCTACATGCATTTTGATTATTGATTATCAAGTGTCCACCATAAAAATTTGGTTATTATTTGGTTTTAATTAACATCTTTGACTGCTCATTCAACTCCATGCAAGTTGGATGGAGAAGAGTGGTGGTAAGTTTCACTAGCCACTACAAGGAAATGCATTAATGTTGTTCATAGATTTATGGGAAACAACGAAGGTTCCTTGAGAATCTAACATGTACAATACAAAAACCATTTTATTCTCTTCTTTGGTTGTCCAGGCTCTTCCTTTGGGAAAAATGTGTAAGGAAGTTTAGGAAGCTATTTGTAGTTGAGTGATTTTCATAGACTTCTTTGCTAAAAATAAGTGTTTTTATTATTGGATTTCATGACATTAATGAGGTTGAAATTTGGGAACATATTTTGGGGTTTTTGCTATTGGATTTTCTTAAAGATTCTTGAAGGAGATAGTGGGAGAAAATTTGTTGGGATATTGTTAGTTTCAAACATGAATACTTCACTTCCTTTTTGATGTTATGTTTCATAGTAAATGGAAATAAAAAAGGGAATTTGTTATTTTGATTCTGTAATGATTTTTATCTTAGGAACAAAAAATAAATTTCGAAAAGGTTTATGGAAAATACATTGATTTCATTTTCTATGATGGATATGTTTAAAAAATTTAAATATGAATTTTCTCTTGCATAAAAATATACTTGGGTCTTCATTTGTTGCTACTGATTGCATGTTTCGATAAAAATTAGACTAAAAACCAATCAACCCTTTCACCTAACACAAAAGGTCAAGACATAATTAAACCAGTTTAATCGTAATTGTACTTAAGAATTGGCTTAAGCGTGGGTAGTTTAACATAGGATAAATAATGATTCAACCTAAGATTTGGGAAGTTTCTATTTTTGACAATAATGAGAATGTACATACATCAATGAAAAGACAAACAAAACACATTAAAATATACAACAAGACCACATAATGATTAATTATATTGATAAAGATATTTTCCTTAAACTCAATGACTTTATATGCAAATAATCACTCTCAAGTAAAACTGATTTTCTATATGAAATATATGTTATCAAAATTTATCCAACAGAGTGAAACCTATCAGTTAGGTAACCTCTTGAAAAGGTGAAAAATTTGAGTGATGTCTTATAATCTCTTATTTACCATGACTTTCAAATAATATTTATGATCTTGAAGATAAAACATAACAACAAAATAACAAGAGCTCGAGAACCCAATATATCAACATATGAACATATTTACATAACTGATAAGATGAAAAATAAAAGTAGACATGATGAAGAGAAATGGATTTTGCATTAATGAAGGAAAGTACAATGATCGCTAAAATGTCTTAACAAGGTCATGATTCAAAAATCAAAGCCAACATGGCTACAATTTACATTTATTTTGAGATCAAAATGAAGATATCATCAAGGCTTGGATATGACAGACAAAAATATGCAATCAATTAGATAAAATGTAGAATAATCAAATCAAATAATTAGAGAAATAATATTAAATCTAGATATACCTGCTACACTCAAACCTCAAAACAATGTTATCACAACACCTATAAGATCACTTTCCTCATAAAAACATTGCACATAAATAATTCAGAATGAAATAACCTTCAAAATAGCTGCAATACCTGATTTCTCATCCTTTGTAATTGAATCCTCTAAGTCCTTTTATAACATGCTCTTAAACAAAATCAGTTATAACCGATTGAACCATTTAAATAATTTTAAATAAATGATTTCTAACTTTATAATAAGCTTTCACTTATGACTTAAGTGAAACTTTATAATAAAATATAATTATAACTAAGGACTCGAGTCACTTTTAAGACATTTTACTTAGGCATTTGAATGAGGCATGAGTCATCTAAACAGGGGCCCACTAAGTATTACACACATTAAATAAATGCAAACACAACCATTTAAAGAATTCATCCTTTCAAAGGCTAACACATCATCATCATGAAACAAAAAATCAAATATCAACAACCATCCATTCATATATAAATATAATACTATCACCATTAGTTCATCAAAACCTATCTCAAAATATTAAAGTATGATATCCAAAATATGAAGTATATGCAAAGTAGCTAATATGTCCAACAAGTTTATCAAATCCAAATAACATAATTAGTCATCCCCTGTCAAATCTAGTAATGGTGTGCCCACCTCAGTGATCATCTCGACATATTCATATGGCTCCACATGAAGTATAGTGTGAGTGATGATACCAGATTCTTCCTCTACTTCCAATTTAACTCTTTTCACCGCACTTGTCACCTTAGGCACTGTGGAAGAGGACCTAACACACTTAGAGGTCCAAGTAATAATGGTGAAGTAGTAACATGTAAGACATGATGTAGAGGTACATGAGAAGGAGCAGATTAAACAAACCTATTAGAAGAGGCTAGGTTATTATCAGCATGTGCATGCTCAAGATTATGTAAAGGAGGATTATTAATGCTGCGAGAAGGTTGATTTTATGGATAATATTAAATTAGTTGTAGTAATTCTTGAATACATGGATCATTAACATCAAAATGGATAGACACACATGTAGGGTCATGTATAACAACAATTCTACCTCTTGAAGCATATTAGTTCCCCTTCGGCCACCCCTAGGTGAACCCCTTTGCCATTATGATTGACCTCAAAAACTATTGTTCCCCCAAGAGTGATGTGACCCAGACCTTCTAGAACCCCAACCATCCCATCCAGACATGATGAAGTGCTGAAAAGGAGAGGTAAGCACCAAATCTTAGCATGCAAGATCACTTAACTTCTCAAAACAGAGTTACCAATCAAAATCACAAGTGACAATCACTAAAAAATATCATTTCAACCTCCTAAAGGAAAAACATGCTTCTATATATTTTGTAGAACCATTTTATTCAAACATTGGTATCTATATCAATGAAATTTATTAAATAGTTAAAATAACAAATCAAAACACCATCACTGTCTGAAACCAATCACATGCTTGTATTATTTTGTCTTCCCGTAATAAGAAAAACCCTCAAATATGCATGCATATACGCCATATATGACTTATTCCAAATGCTATACTATTTCCACCTCATAACTATCATTGAAGCACCATATACAAAATATAGCCAATAAAATTATATCACCAAAACCTTATCACCATTTTGATCAAAACAAATGCATGCATCAAGAATATTTGTCACAGACTACAAATATTTCTAAAATCCTTATCAAATCTTTCGAGCCTTATATTTTATTAATATTTTCTCATAAAAACGACCATTGAGTATTGCAATCAACAAAATAACCGAAAACTTGTTCCTTTTAATCAAACAGAGAAAATATGCTTCCACCCATAAACTAAAAACTTTGATAGTCATTTCATATTAAACAAGCTTATGACAATATCAATACCCAAATTGAAGGCCATAATATGAGCTATCATGACTCAAAAAAACCACTTTCATCATTTATACAATGAAGGCCCAAAATATTGCCATGTATGCTTTGAAAATGCAAACAAAGCAGTGATATCTATATTTTTCCATGTAAACCTTCTCTAAAAAAATGACTGAATATGCAAATCCTAACTCAAGTGAGCTCAAATTTTTCACTTGCTAAATAGACAGTCATTTATACAATAAAACCCCAAAATATTAACATGTATGCTTCAAAATATCAACAAGGACTCGAATGAAGCATTATTTTCCAATATGCAGATGATATTTACTTCACTGCATGAATATTTTGAAAATACAAACTGGGTATGCGAAGTATTCACTTGGGTGAGCTCAAAATTTTTACGGAAGAATACCCAATAAGATTATACACATACCACTTAAAATTATTTACCTACATGCCAACTCAATTGAACACAACAACATCAAAGTAAAAATAGTTCATACATGTCGAGCGAGAATACTTAACAAAAGGCACACAAGAGGTCCGCACGGGAAAATAGGAGATGTTCAAAGGTGTGAACAGATAAGGGGAAACACTCACGCGGAGGATAAATTCATATTTCTGGACTTATCCATTTTTACACATAAGGACCTATTTTTAGAGATGGCATGCAAAGCACATAAATGAGCAGATACTTACGCGCCACACATTGGCTATTTATAGAGGATTGGATACAAATTAATTTTCATGGATGTGGGATAAGAATAGGTTTATCATTGTCGCTAACTAAAGGAAGTATATTATTAGCACACTTGCATGTGAGGCTATGACCTGTAAAAAGTGCGTAGACCTATTTTAGGATTGGATAAACCGTGTGGAGGGTAAGTCCCACCCTTATAAATACGTATTGAATTGTGTAGTAGACATATACAAAGAAAGAGAGCATAGACATATGCGTGAGAACTAGGGTATAGTGAGATTATCTTGCTAGATCATCACGCACATGAGCGTATACTCTACTCATTCTTGTAAGAAGCTTCTTTGTAATTGTCATATTTAATATAATGGAAGATATTGGTTAAATCTAAGTGTTAGTTTTGTGTGTATTTGGATCTAGTATGTTCTTGATTTCATCATGGTTAATACTTAGTTCTATTATCCCTTAGATATAGATCTGGCATGCTCTGTAGAATGATGTATTAATGATGGAACTACATGTATTAAGTCTTCATCATGCTAACATCCTGCAACAACAACCCTAAAGAGGGACCTAGTACCTTTGTGCACTTCGGGTGAGTGCTCAATCTAGGCTGAGTGATGTGCCAGTGCACTTGGGGTCTTACTAGTGAATTCTATATTGCATCAATACCCATGGATAGTTGACACTTATGATAAAGTGAAAGCTCAAGCTCAAGACCACATTTACACAGAATTAGAAAACTTCAAGATTTAAAATATTACAATGCAAAACCAAAAATGACCCCGAAATCTAACACCATCACCTTGTTCAATGTTCATATGGGTGCATTGAATGTCATTAACTTGCCACCATTACTCCTCCCACTACACTCTTGCCAACTCATACCTTGAAAATCGTATTCACATATGGAGGCTCAACTAAATTTTGAAAAATAAAAAACCATTTGATTTATTTAAATGCCAAAACTTGATACCATATTCCTTATGCCATTCGAGCCCACACAAACCTTATATGGTCCAACATACATATAATGTGATGAGAGAAACAAGGTCATAAGACATGACATTAGAAATGATGAAACCCAACTTACATTCCTGAAATTTTCATCATGTATAGACAAGATATTCGAAATGGAAGCATGCAGCGAAGACGATACACCAGTCAATCTCAAAAACATAAATTTCAACCATTATTAATTCATTGATAATTTACAAAATAGAAAGACTAAAAAGATCAAAATACAAGCCTAAAATCCAAATATTGATATTACAAAACAAAATTTGATCTCCATGCTAACCATTAACCATCAATATTGAAAAAAGGTGATAGGTGTATATATATCAAAATTTATTATGATAGCCGACAATTTTATAGAATGCCATGAAACCACTTAATGTCAAACAATTAAAATAATGCATTAAATATCTAGTGGCCCCGTCGGACTCATTATGAATGTGATAAAAATAAATAAGTGATAATAGTATTTATGGTTATTTTGAAAAAGGGGGTTAATGTTTTTTCAATAACTTTGCATAATTTTTATCATTACATATTTGATGATAAAAAATTGCTATTTAATAGATAAATAACCCTATTTTCAATAGCACTATGAATACCATGTTTCCTTTTTCTTAAAATGGGTTCAAACTGAAGATTTCCCCTTTTGGGTTTTTTGGTTTTCATTTTGTATGGGCTTGATGTGTTGCGAGGAAATAAGAAATAGGGTTCTGTTTCCTTTTAGGATGATTTCAAGTTAATAAGTGAATCTAGTTGTTAGTATAGCTCGGATGATGAATAGGGTGTTATTATTACCTAACTTGAGTTGTTTTGAACTTATAGCTATAGTTTGTTAAGAGCTCATCATTTTAGTTAAATCATTGTTTGATATGCACAGGGAACCTCCTTATTGTCTCAATTTGTAGTTTTGGGTATCATAACCACTCTTACAAAGTTTTGCGCAATTAAATGGTTTTGATCTAGAATACTTGGGGTTCTATTTATATGTTATTATTTTTTTCTTGGGTTTGGACAGTTATATAGATGAGTTCTATGATTCTTCTCAAAATTCCATAGATGGATCTTTTGGTTTAAATTCTTGGTTGATAGTTTTGTTTGGGAATTGGTTATAACACTATCACTGTTTTATCTATATGATAATATTGGGATGAGAAAAGTTGAATGTTATATTCTATTAGTGAATTAGCCAACTATTAAAAGAACAATTTATTAGAAAAGGGGATTCTGCTCTCTTCATTCAATTATTAATTAACAATAAGGATTTATTAAAAAACCTTGAAAGGTAAAATGATATTTAAGGTCATCATGAATTAATGAAAGAATAACTTAGTTAAGAATTTTGTTTATGTTTCTTGTGACAAAAAACTTGAATCCATTTAACGATAATAAATCTTATTGATGAATGCCTGTTGATGGATCTTGGGCGCTTGCTTACTAAGTTGGTCTTTATTACACAAGAAATTATTAAAAAAGAAATGTTGTTTCTTTCCATCATTATTGTTCTTTTAATTTATAGGATATATTGTATAATATGAAGCAAGTGAATGGTTTATGTAGAGGATATTATGTTTATTTGAGATAATTTTAATTGATTTATTTAGATCACGCTGATTGTAATAATGAATATCATTTCTTGTTGTTGCAATCAAGAATGGAACACTTGTTTGGATTTTTGTATTATATGAAAAACTAGATTCATCACTAGGTTCATTTCATTTAATTAAAATTATAAATACTTGATAAATGAAATGTGAAGTATGATCTATATCATAGATATTCCCTTTATATTCATTTAGTTCATAACATAACAACATGAATGTGAGTGGATTATTCATGCCAGTTTGATGAAATGATCATGTATACCTTCTCTCTTTCCTTTAGATGTAGGTTGGAGTAGATAAGTGATGTGATTGTTGGATATTATACACATGATTTGATCATGTATTATTTTTTGAAAATACGAATGCGGATCATTGTATACATTGAAAAGTGAAAACATTATTTCAAAATTTTTCATAAGGCATTTTGCCTATTTGTAACAATTTGAAAACTATTGTAATATTTGAGATAAATAAGGATTCTTCCTTATTGAGTTTAATAAATACATTTATTATTTGTAATCTTTTTGTGTGTTGTAATAATGCTTTTACACTATTTTTAACAAAGGTGATATATACTCTTGAAATTGATTAAACTTGACGTGAGAAATACAAAACTATACTTGTAATAATATGATTGTATGTTATGACAATCATTATCATTAATTATTGAATGGAATTTATTACAATAATATGTATGACAACATCATTATCATGTTTTAATAAATGAGAACAATGAAACAAAGTTGTTATGAACAACGGTAAGAAGATATGAGATAATGATATTTCATCTCTAACTTTAGTCACAATGTGATTAATTAATTAATTAATCAGTATGCATAGTACAACTATTGTCTAGTACATTGTATAATCATAGTCGTACCTTCACAACATAAAACACATTATTTATGACATATTGATGTCTCAATAATGTATGTACTATTTCCATAACTATGAATGGGGATAGTTATAAGTATAACTTGACTAATAAATCTATGTTATAAGACATACTTAATTTGACCTAACACTTAAGGGTTTATATATTTTTATTAAAGGGATGCATAAACCTTAGATAACAAACTTACTAAATAATACAATTAGGATGAGATTGGATCGTTACAAAAGAGGACATAGATAAAATAAACATATTCCTAGCAACAAAAATTATGTTACGACATTAAGGGATGAGATACTTCGTAAGTTAGTAACAAGTTAAGTTACTATAGATATTTTTCAAAAATGGATAATTTGACATAACATCGAAATGATGAAATCTATCTAGTATAAAGATAGTAATGTGTAAACAAAATGTGGGCTCTATGTCCTTCCTATCCATTTTATTGAACCTTATCCGTATAATCTTAGGATGACTACGAGAAGGGTAATGAGTGTTTAATGGAAAAATTTATTAAGTAGTCATTATATTTTCCATAGGGGTCCTAAGATGGGACTGATAGCATACCCTCGAATTGAGAGGTGAGTCCTAGATCCTATGCCTTTGAAATAAAAGAATTTAATATTTAACATAACGAAATGTGATCCATCTAACTATATTGAGATGGTTTTGTGGTGATAGGACAAGTTTTTAGCTTATGTGTAGTCAACAAACAAATCATGCAATGCATTACTAAAAAAATTGGCCTAAGTAGTGTAACTAGCTGATTACATTGTCAGTTCACCGAGTTCCTAACTAATTGTGTGAGATCGGGAATGAAACTCAGTTGAATAATTTTCAAGTAGACACTTAGGAACTGCACTTAGTTCTCAAACATGTTTTAAAAGGTTAACCAATTGTATACAAGTTATACACACTCGGTTAGAGTGATGTTAAAGGGATCAAGTAGATCTAATTGACCTTTACAACTACACATGGTTATATTGTTATCAGATGGATTGTAAAATTCATTTTATGTTGGATTATAATTTATGTTATTTAAAATCATTAAAGGAATTAAATGGGATTAAGGGGTTTGTTTTAAAAGAAAAAAAATTCCCTTAATTTGGAGTAAAAATAACAAGGGTGTTACATGATAGAGATATAATTGTGTTCATTCATATCATGTGCAAGCGAGTAGAATAATCATTGTGTCATTGCTAAAGAATTCACTAGGAATAGATTATAGATCATTATTAGAAACATATAGAGCACCATCAATTAATGTATAAATGGAAGGAATATCATCCTCATGTAAGATAGAAACACTTTCGTCATCACTAGATTTTATAGCCTTTATGGCATTAAGAGGATCATCTACTAGTGGAGGAAAGGGGGTTTGTTCACCATCACTATCCCAATCATCCACATCAGCCTCAAATCCATGATCATGAGAACCATGGGTAGTAGAAGTGGAAATTAGAAATTATATGATAGCCTATAGGGTATATATTTCTATGGAAAAATGACTAGGAGGGCCCCTAGGTGTAGGGGTATATTGGGGTGGTCTATCTTGAAATACAAGAGGATTGTCATCTTGATCCTAATTGTATACTATATCAACCTATATCATAATATGAAGATGGAAAAACATGCTTTGCATCCTTATAATTAGTATCGACATTGTTAGAGGGATGACATCCACTATGTTTCGTAAGGCATGAAAACAAGCCATGGTCATACAAAGAATAAGAAAGGCACCCAAAAAAATAACACACATGCCACAAGGAAGCCATAGGGTTTAGAAATCAACAAGCCTAATTTAAAGGAGATAACGAGATCCTAAATTAGGTGAAAGGTTCAATCAAAAGTGGGCTCACCAAAATGTATTAACCCTTATTTAAATTAATAAGGTCTAGAGTTGATAATATAATAACTAGCTTATAAACACATTTGATTTACATTTTAGATAAAATGGAAGGAATGTACAACATAAAAATCAAAATTACATTGTCTATATGAAATTTTAATTATAATTAGGGTAGAAAGAATAACTTAGTTGGTTTATAAGACTATCAAGATGTGTCAATGATTGATACATAATAGAAAAATAATCGGAAACTAGGTAAATCAATTCATCTATCTCTAAGTATTCTTGGGAATGACCATACCAATTCGTTAGGACCGAATAACACAAATAAACCAAGTTGTACATTTTCCCTGTATAAAGTAGAAATATCTAACTTTAATGTCATTGTGTGTTGTTTTTTTATCTTTGATATCTTAATTTTCACATATAACCCTATACATTTCACCTAAACCTATAAAACAAAACCTAATTATCCCATAACACACTCAAGAAATCATTAGATCTAAAAAAAAAATATGGAAATTCCTAAGTCGGTCTAACCTCAGTGGTCACCCCATTTTTGAGTCAACAAGTGCTACACTACATTTCATTCTCAATGTAGATCTCCTAGTGCTTTGTGCAAAGATGCATGCAACTATCTCTTGACTTATGTTGGTCATTGTGCCTCAAAACTAATAGTTGGTTATTCTACTTTATCCCAATATAAAACCTTGTGTATATGAAAAATTCATATTTATTCCCTCCTATGTTGTGTATGTGGTATGGAGATGTATCTATTTATTCTTTATCTTAGTGGATGGTAGATAGATAGTTTTTAAGCTAATAAACACCTACATTAGAATTTTATATATGAGTTCATCATCTTGAATTTTGAACCTTAGTGGGGAAAGGTCATCCTAGAACATAATAAAGGACATATGAAAGAGTAATGAAGAGACTCATAAGATAAGAATCATATAAAGATATAGGGTTCCAGGATCGTACAACTAGGGAAGGACCATTTGTACGGTCCTAGCCTAGTTTTGTGATTTTTGTTCAACACAACATCCAAAATAACTATGAAAGGAAGTAGCAAGAGATATTTTTGACTCAACACAAAATCATGGGAAAAGAGTAAAATAATCACATAAGGACAATCAAATCAACCAAGAATATATGGAAGAAGAGAAGGTTATGCCACTAAGATCTAATTTCAAGGTTCAAAACTCATGTATATAAAAATCTAATAAAAGCATGATGTAACTATGATATTGTGTAGATTTTAGTGTCTATAGAGAGATAAATTGGAAAAGAATCCAAGGTAGGAAGAAAGGGATATAGAAACCCAAGGAGAAGATGATAAACCCAAGTAACGAAAGGTAAACCCCGGAGGAAAAGAGAAATAGAGATATGAAATATGTTGAGTACAATCGATTGAATCAATGACAATGTGTAAAATATTTTCATGAATAATTTATGATGTTAGTTACTTCATGGAGTATTTTATGGTGAGTATGAATCATGAGGTCTTCTAATTTTTCTAAAATGAAATTTATATCATGATGGAATTCTAATCATGTGATGAAGATAGAATTTTCAATCCATTCATATATCTCAATGATAACATCACGATGAATATCATCAAGGGAGGGATGAGGGGGTAAGAATGAGTAGAGAAGGATTGCTATAATGACATGGAAGGTTATGTTTTTGATGGAGGATATTAGGCCGTATTATTAGGTGCACAAGGATAATTTTATCAAACTCATAAATTGTGAGAGATAACCTTGACAAGTATCATTTGTATTCGAGATAAATCCATGATGAGATTTATAGAGTGGTGCAGATAGTAGAAGGTTGAGTAGATTTATTTTTTTAATATCACCTAACCTCCACTTCAATTTTATTCATATTTCATTTGTAGGTTCTATAATCTGAAATATCATGCCCAAGAGCCATATGCCATGTACAATATGGTTTAGATGCAAGTAAGATAAGGGCCATAATGGTAAGAAGATACATAGGTGATATCGTGGAGGGTAGATTCATAAAAAAAACGTGGATGAGTAGAAGGGGGAGGAGAAAGAGGAGATGTCACAACAAGTGTCATTGGAGTAAAGGATTTATCTAAGGTAGCATATTTTAGCTCGGGCATCGGATCGTCGGTTAGAGGAGTCTAGTTTATGATATTGTGTTAAGATTAAAATTCAAAGTAGGCATCCTCATCATCCATGAGGTCATCAGTCTCAAGGTCAAAATAGGTAGGTGTGCTTTGTGGGGAGAGTGTGGTGGTGTTGATGTTATGACTAAAAGTAGATTGTAATGATTCTTGATAATGAAGAAATTCCACATTTTAGCCTTGGTGTATCTTGCTAAGAAGGGATTATATAGAGTATAACCATCATTGTAACTAAGTGTAGTAACATAAATAATAGATGATTTGATGGTTGTATCATTTTTAATTTGACTTAAATGGTTAATATATTAAGGGGTAGTCAACCAATGGTAGATTATCCTAATTAATTAGTTTCCAAGGCTAATTGCAACAATATTAGGAATAATCATCAAGAAATGATACATAAGGATAATAAATTATGGATAATAATAGATAAAATCAATTTCAATGAGAGAGATTAGGTGACTTAGCTAATATCCTTCTATGTGCACTCGATCTAAGTTGACACGATAGCTGAAAAAAGCTAGAAATGACATGAATTATCCTTGACTCAAACTATATCCCAAAGAGTTTCTTGGACTAAATAAAATGTGGAGGGCCAAGGAATAAGACCGTTATGGACTTATTTGTATTTTCCCTCTATGGTTTCTACTCCTATAACTTCCTATGTCGATTAATGCTTCTGTCCCACTCTTATCTTGAAAGAAGGCCTTCGATGCCTTGTGATCTTAATTTTTAAATTGATTTAATATTAAAAACCCTAGATGTCCAAGAATTCCTACAAAACAATCATTAGGTGGGTTGTGGGAACTCTTGTGCATTTTTGACGTCAATACTACTCCAAGCGGGGTTTAAATTGCATGTTGTGCTCACCGGCATGTGATTTATAGAATATATGTAACCAAATGGATTATCATGATCTTGCAATAATATGATTGTACTTACACCTTTTCCCTAACTTGACTTAGAATGATGATATATTACTTTTATTTGCATACATGAGTGGATGAATTCCCTAGAAATAGTATGCAAAGTATATGGAGATCAAGGGAGTATTTGAATTTCCTTGGTTGTGTTTTCTCTTAAATTATGCTCATGAGGATATTTGGGTGTCAAGTATGTATGATATCCTCCTTGAGAATAGATTAAATAACTATATTATATATGAATTACGAATATAAAAACCTTGAATTAGGCCAACTAGAAATTACCTAAAGTAATTTAAATTAGTAAATGTGTTGTTGGAGGGAATGCGATTAAAGCGTATGGGAAGGCTATAGTGTGTGGATTTTATGTCTCATTATGGGTGCTTTGGCCCAAGATGCATGTGTGAATGTTGTGAAAATTATGATTATACTATATGAGGGTTTAACCTA
The DNA here is from genome assembly GCA_018340775.1 of Taxus wallichiana var. yunnanensis. Lineage (NCBI taxonomy): Eukaryota > Viridiplantae > Streptophyta > Pinopsida > Cupressales > Taxaceae > Taxus > Taxus wallichiana. The sequence continues at coordinate 639,793,431 of CM031237.1, read as the reverse complement.
ATTCTATGAACTAATATTACCATTGTGTTAATAAATAGGTTGTATGATTATTGTCATGCAAATGTGTAACATGAAAAATTGAAAATTTCAAGCATGAAAATGAAGCCCCTAATTGAGAATTGGGCTTCCTTACAATTGTGTATCCTTCCTCGACCAAGCTACCTTCAGTACCACCCTCACCTAAGCTCAAAGGAAATATTTAAAAACATCATTAATTTTGTTTCAATGTGTGTAGGTAATAGTATCTAATATGGTTGATGAACTTAGTGAGTTTCGATGAGAGACAACTTCCTTTGGAGGCCTAAAAGGGCATTTTGGCCATTCTCGAAAACCAATTGAACATCCTCCATGAATGTTAAAGGAAAATATAAAGAACATGAGGGTGGTGTCGAGAGTATTAAATATGTTGTAAGAATTTTTGGAAAGAAAATATCATTCAATAATAATTTGTTCAACACCGGGTTTTCAAGGTGTGGGAAATGAAGGCTCCTTGGTGAAACCTGAATTGCAAAGATGATTTTGGTAGTTTTCAAATGAGTTAAGAAGAAAAAATTAGGTAATGGAAATCTATGGTAATCCTCAACAAGGTGGAAATGTCATATTTTATCCAAGTCTCAAATACTTCTGAGGTATCTCAAAACTTTACAACTTCCCCACTGTTCAAAATGAAATAAGACCCACATTTTGAGTTTCAAGAGTAATTATATCTTTTGAATAGTTCCATTGATCTTAAAATGAAACTTGGAGTCAAAATAATATAATATTTGACCCCAAATCATTTTGCTAAGCTCCAGTGTTGAAAACATCAATTGTAGTGTCTAAATTTAAACATACGGGAAAAATATGCTTTTATAGAATGGAAAATTCTCACTTTGGACACCCGTGTGTCCCCTATATCCCCTACAGGTAAAGGTGGAAACTAAATTGTGATGTAAATCTCCTCCCCAAGTATCACATGTGTTCCCTTTTCCCCATGGTGCAAGGGGGATAAGGGGACACCAAAGTATGACCTCCTTCTTTACCCGGGTTGTAATTTGGTGTCCCTAGTGTCCCCTATATCCCCTCCATCCCCCAATATACAAAGGGGATATAAAAGTGCAACCCAAACCTGCATGTAGCTCCTGGACTCCATGTGACCACATTTTCCTTCGTCTGTGCCATTTCTCACCCCCACATCCGATCCACCACACACCGCTTGTTTCCACTTCTCATCATCTAGAGAAAGTCACACTATGTTTTACCTAGTGTCCTCTTTTCACCCCTTATACCATGTGTAACCTCACATTCACTCCACTCAAACCTTAGTTAAGCTGTGCAATTAGCAGTGAGTTTAAAACATAACAAAACTTCATTAACTCTCCATTTACCCAACACTTAACCATTTTTCATGAAATTTTTTGCTGCAACACCCTCCAAAACTCCATTTTTTTTCCATACATGCTGTAATTTTTTTCCAAACATCCATAGCCATCAAAACAGATACTCAATCATAAATTATCATCAGGACAACTGATTTCCATGAAATTTTGCTAGTATTTTCCTCTCCAAAATGAATTTGGGAATACATTTATAGAAAATAAATTGATGCCCTATATTTTTATAGAAACAAATTGAAATTTCCAAACCCTAAACCTTCTTTTTCAATTTTATGGAGATCCAACAGATGGAAAATCAAGAAATTTGGAGTAGAAGGTCTTGGTAAAAATAAAACATTTTTATAGTGGTTTTGTTGCAACCCGACACATATAAGTGCACTTTCTAAAAATAACAAGTATTCTAAATAGTGAGAAACTAAAATTAGTAAGTTTCTCAAAATGATGAATCCTCAACATTTGTATTGCCTTGAATAAGTAAGAAACACTAGAAAGGAGGAATTCAAATTCTAAAAATAACATATTTAGAATAATGGGTATTTAAAATAGTATCTAAAAATAGAAAACCTTAAACATTTTTAATAATCCAAATGATCTAGAAGCATTAGTAATCAAAATAGTGGAAAATTACTAAAAATAGTAGTTTTGGATAGGACCTGCTAAAAATAGAAAGTACTAGATTTGAGCTCATAAATTTTGTGGTGACTCATAATCTACTAATCTCAGTGTTTTTTGGCTCTATTAAGTTCAAATAATCAGGCCTAGAACCTATTTCATCCCTAATCATCAAGTATCCTAGTGTGGGAGACATTGATATCACTCATGTGGACCTTAAAGACTTGAAGATAAGGATGCTTTACACCTTGAGATCCAAAGTGGATGAAAATATATTCTTGAGTAGGTTATTCTCTATAGGATGTCATCCATTATCTGTTTAGATCACTGATTTGGTTCTCTCCTATGCAAAAGATTATGAAGGTAACTCCAGTATAGTTTAAAAATATGACAATTCCATCCTTCCAGCCTAATTCCCATAGGCATTTCTCAATGCCTATAAATTCCCACTAGGAGCAATATGGTTATTATATCCAAGGAGTTTGCATCACAGAGTGGTAAAAGACAAATTATTATTTGTAAGGCCTTGTGCTTGAATCATGGCTCATGAAGGGATGAAATCCTTCTCGTGTTCCAAATAACTTATCGGGAGTGAATTTCACGAAGGTTATTTAGATTTTATCATCCTACTGAGAAGTATTATGGGTGAGGAAATAATGAAATAATTCCATAACTGGATGAATCAATTCATCCTTACTGCCACTAAAGGGAATTGTACATACCCAAAATTGTATGTATTGTACTATCAGAAAGAGGTTATGAAAAAACCTAATGATGATTCAAATCTCTTCGCAAGGTGTTCAGAATCTAGAAAGCTTTCCGAGTATACATTTGCATCCCCAAAAGCCTTGTCCAACCTTTGCATGTTTCATTCTAAGCATTTGTTTCTTTTTCCTTACATTTTTGTCATTAGTTATAGGACCGCCACCTGCGCTTGGCGGCGATCCTGATGGCCACCTCCTCTAGGTGGCGGTCCTGCCCGCACTTTCTAGAACCTTCCAGCGCACTCAACAATGTGAAAAATCAAGTTGCGCTTGCAACTCTCAACCGCTTCTACTTTGTTTAGAGTTTCCAGCCACTTTGTAATAGTAGTTCTCCATTTTAAATGATAAAGCATGGCAATTTGAACTTTCCTTCTGGTGAGTAAGAAAGATATAAATACTAATCTTGTTTACAAGAAAATGGCCCCTCTCCCTCTATGATTTATTATTCAGTGTGTTTGAAAGTTCCTCAATAAGTCTCAACAGGTCTAGATTTTGTACAAGTTCTCAGCCTCTCAGTTCAAGGCTCCTCATTTCTGGTTTAGAGATCACTTGATCTCTCTAGTTTCATCTTGTTCCATTGTTGTTCTCCAAACAACTGGCTTAGCATAATACAATTTTAGTTCTAGATTAAGTTCATTTGAATCTTGATTCGCTTAGAGTTATAGGTCATTGTTTCATCACAGGAAGTATAGATCCTAGAGTTTTTGGTGTGTTTGTGTTGTATCCCTACAACAATCCTGCTAGGAATCACATAACCAAGCTCTGTTCTCTTGCACTATCCCTCTCCTACTTGCATTCCATTCAGTTTACGTCCAAGCTGCCACTGTTCGAATATCTTCTCCTGTTTCTCGCTATCACATTCTCACTTTTCTGGATTCACGAGAACACATAGGAATGAAGAGATCACACTGAGGGGACAAGCTATGATACAACTAGATTTGCCTCTAGTTCTGTAAACTCCAGGTTTGAATTGTCAAAGTTGTAGTTATAATATATCAAATAGAGTAGTGAATCATTTCATTTTAGTTAAGCTCACTTTCAATATTACTAGGGAAGCTATGGGGAATGATAGCTTCTAAGAAGCTATGATTTGTTCCTCACTTCTGAGGTAAGATTGGAGGTCTTTCAATTAAATTAGTTAGATATTTATATTCAAGATCAACTCACAAGTGCACAGGAAAATAGCTACATTTGGCTACCTTGCTTGTTTTAATTTTATTCTTAGATTAATTGCTCATTATCTAAATTTACTAGATTAATTTCTCTTTAAAATCATTCAAGTTTATATCTTTGAAAATACAAAAAGAAAAAACATAGCGTAGATTCATTTTCATAATTAGTTTACTTCATTTAGTTAAGTTTGGTTATTTCTTACATGACTATTATGGGACCAAGAGAGCCCAGAATTACATATTCGAACCAATAATACCTCAGCAAAATATCCTCATGACATTAGTAGATATAGATCAAGGTCTTAGAATTCACGTCTTCCCAATAAAAAAACCCACAAGAAATTAGTGAGCAATTGAGAGAATTAAACATCGAAGACAACAAAGCATACGAATTCTAGTCAAACAACCCAACTATAGATTGCCTTGATAGGATATCCACATGACCATACAAGAACCCAAAAGAGAGAAAACATTTGGTTGTGATCCATTAGTTTTGCATCCAGATGTAGGAGACCTTCTCATTGACATAGACGCAGGCTTACACATACAAGTTTGTAGGACACCCATGAGGTATTATGAGAAGATCACACAACTCTTGATATGCAATAGAGGTTGAAAAATCTTATGACTACTGGATAGTCAGAAGAAGAGATTGATTCTTCACATGACCATAAAAGGTACTCAACAACCATGAAATTATGGTTGTGATCCCCAGGTCCCACAACCCAATAGGCCTGCAAATCAATTAGACATTAACACCATTTTATGTACACTGGTATTTAGATCTTCACCGCTCCCAGTGGATATCATTACACAACTTTCAATGTTGAATGTAGAAGCTGATCAAGCTAATATTTTCTAGACTAGACTAGAAAACTACCCATAGTTCCCTGCAAATCCACCACACCTATCACTACTACTTTTATGACCTTATCTGGAAATATTCATGAAGCACCAGTAGGTCACTTTCCACACATCCAAAGAGCTAATAAATAGGATCTCGGCAGAGCTCGACATCGATTGGAGCCTCTAAGAAGCTATAGTGTTCAATTGATCCATTACACCAATTCGAGTTCAAAGAGATTTTTTTCCTTGGATTCACGAGATCCTGTTATTGCGTGTTGAGGATATAAGATTGCCCAACTAGTTTATCCACATCTGCATATATTTTGTTTCCACCAGCTGTCTCAGCATGACCTCGGGAGGTCGGGTATGGAGAAAGGCTACTTGTCAATTCTCATGCTTGCTTGTCACTTTTCTATCGTAAAAATTGGTGAACCCGATGTGAAAGGAACAATTGATCCTTTTTTCATTTCCATTTCTTTCATCCATCTTCACTTCTTCCCATTATTCTTATATACTCGTTGAATATGTCGAGATGCGACGCATATGACAGACCTCTCTCAGGTCTCAAAGTATATTATGGTTAGACAAGTAGACAAAAGTCACCATCACTTTTTGTATGGGCTCATAACTACTCAAGAAACTACTTGTCATTACAAATGCATCCTCAAAGAACTAGCTCTAGTTCTTCATTCCAAATTGAGGATTTGGACCAACTCACATAAACACAACAATTGGAGCCCTCAGGCTCTAACAATATGATGTTTAATGGAGAATCCATTTCATCTCCTTGGGTTTTTTCTAGACCAAAAATTAGTAGGTAGTCAGATCCACTCCCATTCTTGGATGAGGAGTACTTAGCATGCTATGCTAGAAGTGAACAATGCTTCCAAAACATGTACCCACCTATAGGAAGTTTACAAACATAACCCAACACCCTACTTAAAGAAAATATCCCCATGCCTTCACCTATGGAAAATACTCTTGGTGAGGTTTTGCAGAGTAATGAACAATTCATAGCAGGATATCATACCCCTCAACAACCTCAAGGGGTACAAAAACAACCATCAAGGCAAAATATTGTTTCATCACCAATCGAGGTCATCTCGGCTTTAGTTGAGAGGGTTAGAGGACTAGAACTTGCTCAAGAAAATCAAGCTTCACACTCGAGTAAATAGGAACTCCCAACCCTCCACATCATCCTAGCCAGGTTAACCTCCTTACAAGAACAGGCACATTAGGCATGCCTCCTCAACATTCGTATAGCTATCCACAAAAAACACCAAATAGAACCGCATTTTCAAATGTTGCTCCAGTTGAAAATATGATACCTCCCGGTTTGATACCAAACAATCCATGTCAGAGAAATGCTCCTCCCTACTTAAACATTTATTCAAAATTTCCACAAGGAGACATGTTCTCTTCTCCCGGATGTTTTCTCAACCACAAGGGTTTCCTTACGCCCCTATAAATACATATGCTATGCCATATCAACAACCCATTCCACCTCCACTCCCTCAACAAGCACCATCGATGGTTGAAACCTATGTAGTAGGGACTTACTTGGAATATTTAAAAGAGCCTTAGATTTCACCGTACGAAGCGTCACGCTTCCAAGACCCCTTACCAATTTACCCAAATTCAAGGGGAGGGAGATCCAAATGCACATATCAAGGCCTATGCCATGACTATTCGAGAACTACTCCCTTGGGATGCGGTTGTTGCTAAAATATTCCCTAAAACCTTAGAGGGTATTGCCCTTGATTGGTATTACAGAATGCCTGAAACTTCTATACACTCATTCAAACAACTTGTGTCAGAATTCATCAAAGCTTTTGACATGAACAAATTGTTAAGAATAGGGATCAGATAATTCTTACATATTAAACAAGAGCACAATGAATTTGCTGCTCATTTCATTTAAAGACAAACGATATAGTCCTCTACTCATCAAAGCAAGTGCTCCAAACATGGATAAGATGGAACTATGTGATTTATTCCTTCATTCACTCAAAGAAAGAGATAAAGGAAGAAGTCCAAAAGTTCCCACTAAGAACTTATGATGAAGTACTCGAGAGTGCTCTCCGAATCGATCAAGCAGAAATAGACAATGGTCGTAAGACTTATGGAATGAACGGAGATTAATCACTCCTAATCAAAACACTATGACTTATCCCAACATGGGAAATACCAATCAAGGACCCAAGATCCTTAACAAAAACCGTGGGGTTACAACAGATGGAGTCACTGATCAAGCCAAAAGACCAAATGTTGTGAACACCCTGGCACCTGCTAACAATCAATGCAACAATAAATTTAGTCTAGCGATCAATACAAAGGATTTTAATCGTCATCCATAACCACAAAAACAAAAAAATAACAAAATCAAGTCTTAAGGTCTTGCTCAAGGCCAGATAGATATCAAAACCAAATCCAAAGGCCACAACCTCAAAATTACAACTATAATAATCAGCAGCCCAATCGGAACTTTGGGCCACAACAAGATTTAAACCGACCACACAACTATAATCCCAATTTATACCGTGGCTTACACAAAATCTAAGGTCATGATACTAGGACTTTCCACGATTACAATAAAATCTTGGAGTGTTTATGATAAGATCAAATAAAAATCTTTGTATATATATTTCTGGAAAATTTCATACCAACCACACCAAATACCTACATAGGATCGCTTCCCCTCAAAATGCACCTCTCAAGATTTTCAACGATCCTCTCCCGAATCGTTCTAACAACAATGGGTTAGATCCAAATGGAACAAACAAAGGTGTCATAATAGGGAATAACAATCATGAAGCTTCGACTTCATCAAATCCAATGGTCGCACCCCAATTAGGAACTCGACCACAAGCCAAGATAGTTGGATTAGTAGAATTAGACACTCGAGTTGCAAGTAGAAACTATAACAAGAACACGATTACTCTTCTTAACCAGTTCCAACCTATTCACTAATACCAGACAACACTCAACAAACACCAGTAAAACTAGTAGGTGCCTATGATTTGATTAATGACTTAACAAAGACCTTCTCTCACATTTCCTTTTTGGATTTGTTGAAGAATTTTCCCACTCATAGAATTGATCTATTAGAAGAATTAGGTCTTGGTCATCTCATAAACATCACCCCTCCCCCGAAACACAAGTAAACCATATAATTTTATGTCTACCCTCTAGGGAAGCCAGATAGGGATATTGAGTTTATATTTGACATAAGTAAAATGCCAACGGATGTTAAAATATTACGTAGAGGTAATCCACCCTTGCATTTGCAGGTTTGGGTTTATAACAACTATGCTAAGCATGTAATGATTGATGATGGGGCAACAATTAACATAGTCCCCTTCACTTTTCTTCAAAATCTAGGATATGGAGAAACAAACTATTCTTCGACATGAAACACGCTAAGGGGCTATGATAGCCTCAAGGCAACTTCAATTGGGACTATAGTGCTACTAGTCACTTTAGGACCCAAAACAATCCTCACTAAATTTTATATTATAGATTGGGAAACCAACTATAATATGATTCTCGATCACCCATGGATACATCGCATGAAGGTAATCCCTTCCACGTTATTCCAAGAAGTAATATTTCTACACCTGGGAAAGGTCTTTGTAGCACAAGGTGACCCAAAACCTTTCAACATACACCTAGTGGATTTGAAGAAAAGACCAGACATCAATTCTGAATTTGAGATCCTAACAAATCAGCGCAATAAACTAATCAATACAAACCCTGAAGCAAATTTGGTGCCTACGACATAACTAAGAGTCATAAACTTAATCAAAGGCATCCTAGTAGTCAAAGATGAGACCATCGTCATAGAAACAGTTTTTCTAGGAACCACTGTGAATTTTTTTGAATTACTGGAGAAATATCTACCTATTCTCCTTCCATTCAATTCTATGGGTATAGGACATACCCGGGAATTGGTTCCTTACCCGAAGATGAAGTCTCAGTATGGTAGAAGTAATCAAACAAATGAAGCAGAGACTAAGAATGTCCCAACTTCCATTTTTCCAAGTTACTATTGGACTCTCCATTTTGATGGAGCAAGATGTCATTTTGGCACTGGAGCAGGTGTGATCCTTACTTCACCCGAAGGAAAGGTTCTACCTTTCACTTTCAAATTAAACTTTGAGTGCACAAACAACGGGGCTGAATAGAAAACCCTCCTCCTTGGCCTCATCATTGCATAAAGGATGGGCATTGGCAATATTAGAGTACTCAGAGACTCCCAATTAGTTGAAAACTAACTATCGGAGGTATATGAGACTAGGGTTGAACACCTGCAACTCTATAAAATGGCAGTACTAAAACTAATGAAGGGATTTGACTTCATATCAATTAAAGAAATCCAATGAGAACAAAATCTTATCACAGATTCTGTAGCAACCTCGGCCTCCCGTTTCACTCTAAGCAATAAATTGGAGGATAAAATTTTATGGTATCAATTCATGTTGAACATTTGGTTCATAAAGTACCAATAACCCCGATATTGACACGTGTGGAAATTGAGAATGAATCCACCATTATAGATCACTCTGATAGTGATAGGGTGACTCTTGAATATCTAAATGCCCATACGAATTGCATCTCACTCATTCCATGGTTGATTTCTCTCTAATCCCATGCTCCTCTTCCTATTTTGGAAATCCCATGATATAATCTCCCCCACAAGAGAATATCAAAATCTACGAGGTAGAGAATGAAGGGAGTTTAGAATTACCCCACCCCTCCCCGAGTTTGAGGAAGGCAACACCTCCTTAATTGAGGGAACTATTGATATAAATATCAGAACAAAGGAAGAACCAAATATTTTGAAGTTGGGATCCTCATTAACTCCAGAGGAGATAGAAATACATACCCAGATCCTCAAAGAACATCAAAATGATTTCACATTTAGTTAAAAAGAAATGACAAGAATTACACCACATATCATGGTGTTGGTGAGAAATTTTTTCGGGTGGACAAACTTGTGGATTTCTTGCCAATGATCTGGGAATCTAAGTCCCTCTACTTAACCGGTGTAGCTACCATATATGCATACATGTGAAAAGGTGAATTTCTGTGGTGGCCTTTCGACCGGGGATCCAACAGGGGCACTCCACTGACCCTGCGATAAAAGCTAACAATCTCTTGCTAGGGAAGAATTTTTCTAGAAGTGGGAAAGGGAGTGAGAATTGAGGTAGGAGAACCAATGTTGCAAGTAGAAAATCAGAGACTTGCGCACACCAGTCAGAAGTTTCATCACATGCACTTGAATTTCAAAAGAAAACAAATCTGCAAAACAACAACAAGACTAAATAGAGCTTAATGAACACAAAGTACCAATAAACTCCTCAATCAAAGAGGCTAAAATTCCTTCTTCCTTTATTAAAGCTCAAGAAGAATTTGTACATAGTGTGGGAATGGAAGAAATTGAGAAGGGGGGAATAAAAGAAAATGGCTATCTCCTTTGTTCTCTCAAGGTGCAATATACTCTTGAGTTTACAAGATCAATCACCAACCCTTTGCAATGGGAATGACGTTACAATTTATAGAATGAGAGGTGACTTATCGTCTTCCTCATGACCTTTTAAATACCTTAATATGATCAAGACTGCTCATATTCCACTTTAACTATTTAAGTCCCTTTTATAATAGTAAGTCAACTTAATCTACATTATATTTCTGAACTCATTTAAGTCATATTAAAAAGTGTAACCTCAACACAAAAATATAACATTGAAGAGAGAGAGAGTGTCGTATGATGAGCGAAGAGAGAGAGAGAAATAGAAGAAGAAGAAGAATTATGCCGAAGGATGAGTTACTACAGTGGGCTTGGCTCCATTCTCCAACTGTTCTCCACTTCGTAATCCTGAGAAGGCTTCTGACCCATCCACTTTGGCTTCATATCTCCCTTATAAAAATTAACTTACTATTTTCAGTAAGTATGAGAAATCAAGTCCTCGATCTTCAATTGATGTCATGCAGCTCAATTTTACTCTTTATCCTTATGTTCCTTGTTCCTTCGAGATCACCTTTATATTTTTAAGGTGCTCAAGGGCACACTTACTATTTTTAGTAAGTGCCAAAATGTCCGTTTTGGTGGATTCTCAGCAGATAGTGCACCTCTAATGTCTTCGTCTTCTTCGTAGGTTCTTCTATCAATGAATTTCCCAAAATAACAGTTCCTATGTAGTAGACCTGCTATTTTTAGAAATTTTTCCTCTAGGATTCAGATTGATGTGGAACAAAAATTTTTGATATGGGTTTTTTCCCAATATCCTCCCTTTGAAATTTCGGGCCCACCCGCTTAATAGTCCAGGAGATTTTAAAGTTTTAATTTTCAGACTGATAGTGCTTCTGGGTACGACAACCATTAATGGACCTCAAAATTACAGGTCTGGTTTTCTCCTCCGTTTGCAAAGAAAATTGTATTTTTGATGTGGGTTTTTTCTTTTGGTGCTTCACGTGCAATCTTACTTCAATCCGAAACCAGTTTGACAGGAAATCCCACTTCTTTCTTCATTGAGCCGGAAAGGAGATTTATTCTTTGTGGATGCTCTGTCACACATGAGGGGAGTTTGAAGGTGTATTATTGATGGAATTGGGTAAAGTAATGAGCAAAAAAATATATCTTGTTGTTTCATACATCCATTTGGGATATTTCTTCAACTTCTTATTTCATGGCTATCGAGTTTTCTCCGTTTTCTCCGTCTGTGCTCCGTGCTTCTCCTTATGTGTTTGATGAGGATTCCTTCTGAGACCTGCATGATTTCATGGAGTGGGAGGGGAGTGAATTTTTATCAGGTCTGGTTTGAGTTCTTGTAATGGTGGAGTGATGGAAGAAAGTTGCAGAGGAAGTATGGAGGAATGAAGTGCACATACAACTGTTAGAAGTTAGAAGCGAAAAAAAAGTGGCACTTGGAAAAATTTCAAAAAGATATGCACAGTAGGGCTTCAGGTTTATTTTTTCATGCTTGATGTCCTTGACATTAGGAATTTGAGGGACATCAATTTCCACAATGAGCAAGACGGCGACACGTGGCACTAAATCCAATGACAGGGAATAGAGGAGGAAAAAGCTAATTTAAAGCACTGGGAGCTGAAAGGAGGTCACATGGGTGTCCAAATGACTCCCTATGGGGGATGGGAAATTTTTTAAAGGTATTATGTCCCCCAAATCAGGTTTATAAGGGACATAAAATTCCACGGTGGTCAAGAGCATTACATGTGGTGCTTGATCCGACGACAGGGAATGCATGTTCTAAATAAGCATCCTGGGGCGAATCATGGGTCACGTGGGTGTCCAAAATACTCCCCATAGGGGATGGGCACATTTTTAAAGGTATGATGTCCCCAAACTCAAGTTAATAAGGGACATAAATTTCCATGGTGGTCCTGAAGCCGACATGTGGTGCCCGATCTCGACGGCAGGGAATGTACGCTCCAAATAAGCACTTGGGGGATGAACTGTGGTCACGTGAGTGTCCAGAAGACTCCCTATGGGGGATGGAAGAATTTTTCAAGGTATGATTTCCCCCACATCAGGTGCATAAGGTACATCAGTTTCCACGGTGGTCCTGGAGCTGACACATGGCACCCGATCCAACGACAGGGGATGAATGCTTCAAAAAAGCACCTGGGGGCTGAACTGTCAAGTCTAGAGGTCACATGAGGGTCCAAGAGGTCATATGAGGGCTGAGAGGGATTCAAGGGGTCTGGGATAAATTTTCCAACCTTGGTGTCCCTGACCTTGGGGGACGTGAGGGACACAAAATCCCGCCAGGCTCCTGGTGCTGACACGTGTCCTCCCAAAAATTTGGCTAAGTCCTGAACTTGTAATAGTGATAACTTGAGCTCCTGATGGAATTTTTGGAAAATTTTTATATGATCCTAACTGGAAATTTCCTTTTAAATCCAATTTTTTTAGATTCATGTCTTTATTATTGCATTTTATCCTTGAAAAATTGTATTTTTTATTTTGTACTCCACCTATGCCTTAGAAAAACTACCTGCAGACCTGATGCACCAAAGTGTTGTAAAAATATTATTTCACCATAATGTAGGCCTTGGAATACTCTTTATAGATATTTTTTTCTCCTAACTCCATCTGGAGCTCCCATAATCTTCTTTTGAAGCCCAGTAGCTGTTTTAGCCCCGGGTACCGCTAGGCTTGTGAACCTGTTTTATACTTAGACTGCTCCAAGTCTTCCAAAACTTCCCCAAACATTCAAAAATCATTTCTATTATGTTTCAAGGTCTTAATTTCACCTCCATGTTTAATTTTGACCCTTTATTTATGCTCCATGGTGGTTTATCCAATCCTAGGAAGGCCAGTGATAACCCTTCCCAATACTGCTAGAAGATAGTATCTTTTCAGAAATCCCTAAAATCACCTAGGGAGAATGAATATACTTCTCTAAATCACCTGGGGGGATGAGATAAAATTATTTAGGAGGTCATTTGAACTGACCGACAGACCTAGGGTGTCTTAAAAGGATAGGACATGAAAAATTTGACATTGGGGTATAGTTGACGTGCTCAGAAATTATCAATTTCCATGTCACACATTTACACGACAACACACAGTACACAATCTTGTCACCAAACTAGATGTAAAGCCAATCAAGAAAAATTCAAGACTAATGAAGCCAAAATTAGCTCTCATGGTGAAAGAGGAAGTGATGAAACTCCTCCAAGTGGGATTTATCAAACCAATCGATTATTCACAATGGGTATATAATATCATCCCCATTCTAAAAAGAATGGGAAGATACACATTTGCATAGGACATTAACAAAGCCTGTCCCAAAGATGACTTCCCATTACCATCCATCAACATTATTGTTGATGCAACAACTTTATTTGAGCCATTATCTCTCATGGATGGGTTATCAGGATATAATCAAATCAAAATATCTGAGGAGGATCAAGCCAAGACCACATTTATAACCCCTTGGGGAACCTATTGTTATGTTGTCATGTCGTTTGGTCTTAAGAATGTTGACGCTACATACCAATGGGAAATGACATATATATTCCATGACCTTATTCATAAGATCATGGAATCCTATGTAGATGACTTGTTGGCCAAGGCCAAAAGCACTTGTGATCACCGGAAGTGCTCTATATCATTCTCTCATGATTGATCGAATATGGCATCACATTGAATCTAGAGAAATGTGTATTCGGTGTAATGTAATGTAAGCTTATAGGTTAAATTATATCATCATGAGGGATTGATGTCGACGTGGCCAAAATTTGGGCTATTCTTGAAATGATTCCACTATCGGAAAGTCTTGTATCAGATCATTTCTTGGGAAACTCGGTGCAATTCAAAGGTTCATCCCCGACTTAAGTTTTGTTGTCCATCCAATCAACAATCTATTAAAAAAGGATTATAGCATTGATTGGATGGAAGAATGCAACGAGGCCTTCAAAGTAGTTAAACACTTCTTGTTGTCTTCTACCATGTTAATGCCACCCACTGATCATCCTTTGATCTTATATTCACAAGCTTCCAATGTCTCACTAGCCTACATGTTGGCTCAAGAGGATGATGATAAATGAGAACATGAAGTTTACTTCATTAGTTAGACATTGCTCAATTATGAGACGTGTTACACACAGAAAAAAGGGAATGCCTTGCCATAGTCTTTGTAACAAAATGCTTAAGACATTACATGCTAAATCAAGAAACAAGGGTGATTGTCAAGACAGATCACTTGTAGACATTCCTCACGCAAGGGTTTGTTGGGTGTTTCATAACCTTAATGGGTGAATTTGAACTAACATTTGTAAACCAAAAATCTGTTAAGGGACAAATCATTACAGACTGGTTGGATGACAATCCATTGAATGGAGGTGATCTAGTAGATCTAGACTTTCCCGATGAGTGTGTATATTTTGTCAAAACCAGGCCCCCTATCTCTGCATGTCCTTGGTACACCAACATAATCAATTTCATCATGGACCACACATACCTAGAAGGGGCCACATCACAACAGAGAAGGCGTTTGCACATTATTTATGCTAAATATGTCATTTTAGAATAGGTTCTCTATCGCAGAGCCTTCGACGGAATGTTGTTAAGATGTGTTGACATAGAAGAATCTGAAAGGATTTTTAAAAATCCCATAGCGGGATATGTGGAGGCCACTTCAGTGGCCATGCCACCACTCACAAAATACATCAAATGGGCTATTTATGGCCCACCCTAGAACATGACGTAGTAGAATTTGTGCACAGGTGCCATAAATGCCAAGAATTCTCCCACGAGATTCACATGCCTCGCACAGCTCTACAACCAATCACAACCCCTTGTCCCTTTTCCATGTGGGGCCTAGACTTGATAGGGAAATTATCTCCTTCGTCAACAGATGGCCATAAATTTATAATCACAACCACAAAATATTTTACTAAATGGGTAGAGGCCATGCCTCTCACCACCGTACCAGGTTCCGTAATTTCTAAGTTTATTCTAAATCAAATCATTTGTAGGTATGGTGTCCCACAAGTCATTATCTCAAATAATGGAACATCCTTCAAGAATGATGAAGTCCATGAATTATGTAGTAAATTCAAGATAAACCATCACACGACTTCTCTTTATTACCCCCAAGCCAATGGATAGGCTGAGGCCACAAATAAAACATTAAAAACCATTCTCCTCAAAATAGTTAAGGAGAACAAATGGGATTGGCATTTAAAACTATACCCATCCTTATGGGCCTATCGAACATCAATAAGAACACCAACAGGCAACCCCTTTCTCGTTGGTATTCGGAGTGAAGCAGTTCTACCAATAGAAGTTGAAATACCTAGCCTCCGCATCTCATTACAAGGGATCTTAGGAGAAGAAGCCTATAGAGAGGCACAAATCTCTCAATTAGAAAGCCTTGATGAGGATAGGTTAAACACCGAGCAAAGGCACGATTCTACATTGACCGAATGTGCCAAAAATATAACAAAAAGGTCTACAAATAATAAATATATGAGGGTGATCTAGTTCTAAGACTAGATAGCCGATTGATAAGAAAACCAGTGAAGGAAGGAAATTCCAACCTAAGTGGTTAGGCCCATACCGAGTCATGAAGGACTACAAAAATGGTGTGTATCTCTTGTGTACACTAGAAGGTGAGGAATTTAAGGAAAATGTCAATTCCTTGCATCTTAAATGGTTTTACACATAGGTCATCAGCATCACCTTTTGTATACTATGTTCACCTGTATTGCATTAATCATTTAGTTAGTTCATTTTGTTCACTCATTTTGTAAATTTTGTGGTCAAGGAACTTATTCTTAAGAAATTTATTACAAGCTTCTAAAAATATTGGCAAAAGCATTCAAATCATATCTCTTCAATTTTCATAATATCATCAAATGGTTTTAAAATCATCTCATCAATTCGATAGACAAAATCTTGACAAAAACCATACCAAGGCCTGCATACTTGGTCATACTCATTTTCTTCTACTAGGTTAAGTTGTTCTTACCTATGGTCTATTCTAGAAGCTTCTTGGTGTCACATCTATCCCTCTTACATCTCTTTGAAACAAGGATACTCCAAAATTACAGATCAGAAATGTCAAAGTCAAATTGAATAAAAATACTAAACAAATAGAATATTTTATTTTACACACTTCTTTTCCCTACCAACCTTCGGTGATGAGCCCGCATCTCTTACTAGTGGTGTGAGGTTGGGAAAGGAAATAAGTGCCCTTACTCACCTATGTCCTTGCCTTCGGTGATAAGCCCATACTTCTTACTAGTAGCATGGGGTAGGGCATAGGGGGTCCATTCACGTAAATTAATGAATCTTAGTGTTTTAAAATTCAAAACAAAGTGTATTGTGAAAAGTGAAATTAAGCATCCAAGTTCTAAAGAGATCAAATCCTCAAAACTAGATTTTGTCAACCAAGTTGCCATTTATGGATCTAAGTCTAGATAAACTAGAAAGTAAGTTGCATTCTAGAGCTATGTAGCAAGTTTGAGTAAGGTAAGTACGTAGGTCTAAATTTGGTTTTGTCAATAGCTTTTCTTTCTCTTATCATTTGCATTCCATCAAACTCATACAATTTGTGCCCTTCCTAGCTCTTGGTGTTGAGCCCTCACATCTTACTAGTTACGTGGAGTTAGGAATTGGGAAATTTCATCTTATTATCACTACATATTTATTACGTTTTGCTAAAACAAGAAGAATCCATGAACATTTCCCAAAGAAGTCAATATATATATATATATATATATATATATATATATATATATATATATATATATATATAGGAATCGTGTTTTACATACAATGCCATCATGCACTAGGCATGGTCAAAACACTCAAAGAGCCCAAAAATACAAAAAAACAACTCATATAAGCATCCGGAAAAATCACTTCTAAAAGACCAAATGGCCTCTCAATCCATGTGGGATCCCTCGAGGTGCACTACCACGTCTAGGGCTCCTGCTACGATGACGCTCTGAATGCATTGAATGATGGGAGTGCTCATGATCACGACCACTAGCTATGGTCTCACTATGAGAACGGCTCGCCTCATCAGGTGCTCAATAGTCTTGTATCCAACTACCTCAGTATGAGGGGAGGACACTAACTCCACCACCTTCTAGATAGGGGTAAACACATCAGTGTGTCGACCAAATTCTAAAGGCTCTCCAATGTCCTTAGTAAGCTAAGCTTGGGTCTTCCCCAAGGGGAGAAATAGGGTGTCCACACACGCCCGACGAATCAAATCCCGCCATCCTTGAGCAGTTGCTACAAATAAAAATAGAAATAATAAGTTAGAAAATCACCAAAAACAAGTCAAAAACAAGCAAAACAACAAAAATAAATATCAACTAACATCTCTAGCTAATAGGGTTGAGAGAAGAGTAGTAACTCACTTGGATCTCCAGAATCCAAGTGGGGTCTCTAGGATCTGCGCCTACTACTGACACTATTGCCGATTGCAGAGCCTCCCTAAAATCTGGAATCAAATGACGTCCTACTACGGACTCATCATCTCCCTTAGTGTCCTGAGAAGGCAATCTCTCTAAGACCAAGGTCTCCTTCTCTACACTCACCTCCACCCTCTCTACCCTCAAGATATCCTGAGTGTCATGCCACTTAGAATCACTATCATCCTCCTTGGCCATCCCACCGGCCTCACCTCTAACCCCATATCCCATCGTCTCCTCCTCGCCCCCTCCTGTGAACTCCTTAGAGTCTGAGTCCACGTCAATAGGGTCATCTCCCTCTCCACTATGAGTAGGAGCAGCCCTAATATGATGTGAGGGTGCTCAAGAAGCACCAGATTGCCCCTTGGGAACAAACCACCTACCTAACCACAATAAGAACTCTAGGAGTAACCGTGGTCCAACCTCGACCTCCTCTAGGACCTCCCGGCCTCACGAATAGTCCTATACACTGACCCCACTGGAGGAAGCATATCAACATAGGGGAGGCCAAACTGCTAAGGGAATCGATCAAATGGGTGGACCTCCACCCTCTCTATCTTGTCTACCAACTGACCTATAGTAGAGTAGGAAATCAATGTAGTCATCTCCTCCCCCATACTCCTTTCGTGGCTTGATAAGGAGTGGCATCCATGTCTCGTAGTAGTCAAGGTGAAGCCACCGGCTGATTTGGCACCCCGAGTACCGACATCCTTGTCCACCTCGCTTCCCTAACAGCCCCCAGATCCTTTGCTAGCACATCCCTCCCATAGGGGATGATATGCTCATACACCCAACTCATAACAAGAGTAGGGTGACTCAAAGACTGCCCCTATAACCTAACCACCCTATATAAGTCATGGTATGTGGTCCCAAGAATGTCTTCCCCTAAGCATAAGTATGGCCATGTGACTCAACTGTAATCACGAGAGCCTAGAAGTATAACAGAGTGTCTCCTCCCTTATCCCCAATCAACTATGAGGCCAAGATACCCATAATGGCCTTACAGATGATAGGGATAGGTGCAACAACAATAGATCATACCTTCACCCCCTTCTTTGAACCAAAAGAAATAACAACATCTCCCATATAAGTAGCCCACCGAATCATCTCGGGACCTGGATCCTGCTTTCTTGAGAGACAGCCACCTCCCGAGAATCGGAACCCCCAGTATATGATAAACGTCCTCCAGGGTGATAGTCCACTCACCCCTAACACTTGGTAATCGGAAAGTATTCCAGTTTATATCCTAGTACGAGAATAAGTCATGCAATATGTGACTGGCAAGAGCAACATGAGGAACCCGTGAAATCCTCAAGATACCGGCCCTCTACAGAGTGTCTCGCTCTGTCTCAAGGTTAGCATGTCTAAAAATTTCGGGAGCTAATCACACTCTCTCTCTCTCTTTACTCAATATACTCCTTCTACATCCACCCAAAACAAATAAACAGAGAAAGTTTGCAACATAATCCAATAGATAAACTCATCAAAAACATAGAAAAATGTCAAAAATGCAAAAATAATAATTTATGCATCCTTTTTTGCTTTCTGCTCGTAATCACCACCATGTGTAGAGTAGTAGTCCCATGACCGCCACTCTATGCAAGGCGGCGGTCCTGTTCGAATCGACGTATGCCCCTAAAGCCCTAAAAATGCTTAAAAACAACAAAATACACCATTTTTGACAAAATAAAAACCTACCCTATGGGCGCCCCCAGAGACTCATTTAACACTAACATTTTTGAAAATAACCCCCCCAAGACAAATATTTCAACATTTTTATATTTTAGGTTTAAAAACAATAAATTGAGAAAAACTAACCTAAGACTTCGTGGGTCGATCTCCTACTCTCGGAGGCATGATCATGATCTCGCAACAAACGTTTTGACTACACTCTCGTCAAAAATGGTTACCGTGGGTCCTAGAGCTCAAAAATTACCAAATCGATATGCGCAAATGAATAGGAAAATGAGCTCATTTTATATATATATAATATTCTAATCTTGTTTTAAGTGTTCTTTCACAGAGTTGGAGCACCGACAGAGGTAATTTCTTATCCCCGCACAAATGGTGAGTTCTCATTTCATTTTATATTTAGTATTTATTTTTTGATTTTATTTTATCTATCTACACTTGAGTCATATTTTCATTTTACAGTAAAGTGGGAATCTAGATGGAAACATTACGACACGTGGGCATGTCGTATAGCTTCTAACTCCCCATTTCGTGACTGCCATACTGCACTCCATCGCTTTATGCCCCTTCATGGCTAAAATGCTTCTCTGAGGGGGCAATATGTACATACCCAAAATTATCTCGTATTGTAATGTCGAAAGAGGTTACGAAAAACCCTAATGATGATTCAGATCTCTTCACAAGGTGTTCACAATCTAGAAATGTCGCTAAGTATACATTTACATCCCAAAAAGCCTTGTCTAGCCTTTGCAAGTTTTTTTCTAACCATTTCTCTCTTTTTCCTTGCATTTTATGTCATTAGTTATAGGATCGCCTCCTGCCTCGGGCCGTGGTCCCATGACCGCCACCCGTGATAGGGTGGAATTCCTATAACCACCTCCCTACTCTAGGCGGTGGTCCTTCCCGCACTTTCCAAAACCTTCCGACACACTCAACAACATGAAAAATCAAGTTGCACTTGTTTAGAGTTTCTATCCACTTTGTAATAGTAGTTCTCCATTTTAAATGATAAAGCATGGAAATTTGAACTTTCCTTCTGGTGAGTAAGAAAGCTATAAATACTAAGCTTGTTTACAAGAAAATGGCCCCTCTCTCTCTATGATTTATTATTCAGTGTGTTTGAAAGTTCCTCAATAAGTCTCAATAGGTCTAGATTTTGTACAAGTTCTCGACTCTCGCCAAGGCTCCTCATTTCTGGTTTAGAGATCACTTGATCTCTTGAGTTTCATCTTGTTCCATTGTTGTTATCTAAACAACTGGCTTAGCATAATATAATATTAGTTCTATATTAAGTTCATTTGAATCTTGATTTTTCTTAGAGTTATAGGTCACTATTTTGTCACAGGAAGTATAGATCCTAGAGTTTTCGGTGTGTTTGTGTTGTATCCCCACAACAATCCTACTAGGAATCACATAGATAAGATTTTTTCTCTTGCGATATCCCTCTCCTACTTGCATTCCATTCAGTTTACGTCTAAGCTACCACTGTTTGAATATCTTCTCCTATTGCCGCTATCACATTCTCACTTTTCTGGATTCACGAGAACACATGGGAACGAAGAGATCACACTGAGGGGACAAACTACGATACAACTAGATTTTCCTCTGTATCTGAAACTCCAGGTTTGAATTGTCAAAGTTGTAGTTATAATATATCAAATAGAGTAGTGAATCATTTCATTTCAGTTAAGCTCACTTTCAATATTACTAGGGAAGCATGTGGGAATGATATCTTTTGAGAAGCTATGATTTGTTCCTCACTTATGAGGTAAGGTTAGAGGTCTTTAAATTAAATCAGTTAGATATTTATATTCAGGATCAACTCACAAGTGCACAGACAAATAGCTAAATCGCTATCTTGTTTATTTTAGCTTTATTCTTAGATTCATTACTCATTATCTGAATTTATTAGATTATTTTCTCTTTAAAATCATTCAAGTTTATATCTTTGAAAATACAAAAAGAAAAAACATAGCATAGATTCATTTTCATAATTATTTTACTTCATTTAGTTAAGTTTGGTTATTTCTTGCATGACTATTACAGGACCAAGAGAGCCCAGGGATTACATTTTTGAACCAGTAATACCTTAGCCAAATATCCTCACAACATTAGTAGATATAGATCAAGGTCTTAAAATTCACGTCTTCCAAACAACAACAAACCCACAAGCAATTAGTGAGCAATTGAGAGAATTAAACATCAAAGACGACAAAGCATACGAATTCTGGTCAAATCAACCCAACTATAGATTGCCTTGATAGGATATCCACATGACCATACAAGAACCCGAAAGAGAGAAAACATTCGGTTGTGATCCATTAGTTCTACATCCAGACATAGGAGACCTTCTCATTGACATAGACACAAGATTACACATACAAGTTGCTAGGACACCCATGAGGTATTCCGAGAAGATCGCACAACTCTTGGTATTAAACATAGAGGCTGAAAAAGCTTATGACTACTGGATAGTCGGAAGAAGAGATTGATTCTTCACATGACCATAAAGGTCCTCAACAACCACGAACTCATGGTTGTGATCCCTAGGTCCCACAACCCAATGGGCCTACTAATCAATTAAACATTGACACCATTTTACGTACATTGGTATTTAGATCCTCACCGCTCCCACCGGATATCATTACACAACTTTCTGTGTTGAACGTAGAAGCCGATCAAGCTAATATTTTCTGGATTAGACTAGAAAACCACCCATAGTTTCTTGCAAATCCACCACACCTATCGCTACTACTTTCATGACCTTGTCTAGAAATATTCATGAAGCACCCGCAGTCACTTTTCATGCATCCAACAACCAATGATAGATAGGATCTCGAAGATCTTGACATCAATTGAGCCTCCAAGCAGCTATAGTGTTCAATCAATCCATTACACCAATTCAAGCAAGGATAGCTTTCTTTGCCTTAGATTCATAGATCCCGTTATTACGTGTCGAGGATATAAGATTTCCCAACTAGTTTGTCCACATTTGTGTTTATTTCATTTCCACTATTTGTCTCGATATGACCTCGGAGGTTAGGTATGGATAAAGGATACTTGTCAATTCTCATGCTCACCGTCACTTTTCTATCATACAGAACCAAGTAATTGATTGGGGGTAGATAATCAATGATACCATCCATCGAAATATCATCAGCTTTACCTCCACCAGAATTTAACCATGAATTCCTACCCTGGTATATGCTATCACTTTTACACAACCCTTCAAGGGCCTAACAACTTCTCTAAATTTCTCCCAAAAATAGCCTTCCTAATAGAAATACTCACATAACACATAGAGAGAGTGTAACCATCACGTTTCTAGGGTGAAAAGATGCATTCACCATGTTCATCATCATACTTCTAGAAGGAAATCTAGAGATGAGAATATCCTCTCAAGAAATTATACTTGATCGAGAAATATGGGAGCTACTTCACTCAGTTTTCAACCTTCACCTACATCAAGGTATCGGATTTGACGTTTCTCCTCGCATGATTCCCAGGTACCCTAGTGATAAAATGATAATGCTTGAATTATGTAAGCAAATTTGTCATGTTCATACTAGGTGTATGAATACCAAGAAAAAGAACGTGTCATTTCCTATCTCTTTAGGAAACTATTTCGTAAGAATGTTGTAAATGCATCCAAAATTGATACTTCCTTTACTTCCTTCAATTCTATTCCTATGTATCTAGGCCCGAATTTGATATAAGGATAAGTATCAAAACTTTCACCTTTCCTAAATTACATCACACACCACAAGTTGAAGGCTACTCGGAAAATTTTATGGATGATTTTTAAGTGAGAAAGAGAGACCATATGTGGCTGATAATTGATGAGATGAGGGTCCTCAAATTTTATTGGTCCATTGAAGGGCTAGAGGAGGATAGACCAGACCTATTTGATCCCGAATATCAAGCAATGAAGACTTCACCCCTTCGCTTGATCTCATGGAACATAAGAGAATTAGGTAACATAAAGGAAAGAATTGGGGTGGAAATTCAAATATCGAAATAGTGTATAAAGAGAAAGAGAAGTGATTTCATTGAGTTTGGTGGCCTCCTAACTATATCAAGAAAATAATTGCACATTTATTCTAGGAAAATATTTGGGAAGAGAATGATCTCAACTCACTCATAATAACCCTAAAAATAAAGAGTGTGTAGGATGATAACATGGAATATTCTCACCCTTAAAGGCTTCAAAAGGAAGTTAGAGTCATTGAGAGGCCCATTGTTATCTTTGTTGAACAAGGTGAGATTGACCCTTCATAGTCTCTAGTTTAATATTAGATCCCTAGCATTTCTTCTTTGGTACCGAGTCATCCCATCACGTGCAAGATGTGATTCCCCACTATGAACCTCGGTTATCACTTTCCTAATATTAATCCCACACCATCGATACTATCATTTGGATTCAGGAGTTGATTGGGAGTGAACTAAGTAAAATATATCCAACATTGGTACCCAATTTTGGATTTATCTCAAAGATCATAAAATCCATGTGAGGCAAGAAAGAACAAGTAACCTCTTGCTTCTTCAATGGATCTTCTAGTGACCAATATGTAGAAGTTTCATGACCCAAGGTTACAAAACCTATGGAGGAAATGACTCAGGGTGACTATGAGATGACAAGGATTTCATTGGGTCAAGCTACACATGAGGGTGACACATATATGTTCAAGGAATTCATTTTCCACATACTTTCTCAAAATGAAAAGAACAAGAAAACAATGGAATAGTTGGAAGAGCATATGAGAACTTTCACTGCTTATGTGCAATAATTTTTGGATCATAGTGCAAGATAATCTCCTCCCACGAAGCCATGAATTATATTAGTAGCTTCAACCCTGAAACTATCAAGAAATATCAAGGTTACTCAATGAAGGGAAGGTCCAATGACAGTGGGTTGACAAGATTCTTGAAAAAGGGAAAAAATTGTTTCCTAAGATCCTCTCATTGTTTGAGTTTTCTCTTGCCACCACTTCAAAAGTAAAGATGACTAAGGAGGAGATTGAAAAGGAGAAATCCCATTGGGACAATGTGCTTCCATTGGTGTCATAATGATCAATCTTGATTCCTTTACATTAGTGGGTAAAAATGTGTTCACTTCCATAACTAAGAATTTGTCTCCTATTTGGTCTCACACGATGAGTTCCTAGTATGACATGTTGAATGATGTTATCACTGAGCTTGATTCTTGTGAAGATATCACATCACAAATTTTGGAAAGTATCAACAACAATTTGCAAAATCTTGGATCACCTTCAATTAGTGAAAATTCATCAGTAGAAGAGCTTCTAAAACCATTCAAGAAATTGGTCAAGAAAAATGTGGGATATCCCTTCTCCTTCAATGAATATACTTTGGAGTCTATCATAGAAATCAGTTGTAAAATTTTTAATAATACAAAGGATCATCGGGTTTGGTTCAATCATTGAAAAAAAATCAATAGTAATTCTAAAACCTGGATCTGTGCTTTGATCTTCATTCATATTCTTTAGGCACAAAAATTAGCACCGACAATAGCCCACTTTAGTAAGGAATTCAAAGGTGAAGAAATATCTTTAGGATAATTCCCACAAGGTTCATCAAGAGACGGTTCTTCATCATTCGAGGCCTCATTTCCATCAACATAATCATCTCTTCTCTACTTCCTTCTTCATTCATTCTCTATCTCTCTCTCTCTCTCTCTCTCTCTCTCCATATTCTAATTCTTCATTAGGAAGGTACTTTTCACTATTTCATCTTATTCACTTAAGTGACTTATAGTCTAACATTGTAATGAGTTCTTTTTAATTAATGAAAAATATCACTTTTATTTCCTAGGAATATGAAAGGTCACAAGTGATAAGGGGAAGTGAAAAGTCATGTGGGGGTAGATGAAAATAATTTGTGTAAGGATATAAATTGAAATGACTTCTTCATTTCAAGGGATTGTCAATTTTGATTTTCTCGTACATAGTTTTGTAGTACTGAATATAAGTAAGAGATTAAATTATTATATTTTAATATTTTTCTATGTTACATCTATCTCCTTACATGCTCAACTTTTTAAACATGACGATCTTATAAAACCAAGAAAGGTGTTAGTTCCTTTGATAAATGAATCAATATAATTATGTGTCTATGATTTGTTAGTATTATCATAGTTAGCAAGATTATATTCCTCTAATTGAGAGTGGAATTATTATGGTTAATGTTGTGAAAATATTCTAGTGCCTATCTATAAAGTTAACCCTAGTCCCCTATATTCTTAATCCCCTCTACCTCCTTTCACTAAGAAAATTCCTCCCTTACACTAGGTGTATGCAATTTTCCACAAGTTTATTGGAGTATTTATGTGTGATCCCTAACTTCATGGCCATGCACTTATTTTTTTTAGATTCAATAAATGATATCCTCACCATTAATAAGAGGGTGGAATTAGTCCCTCGAGCATTGGTGAAAACCCACTAATTTTTCCTTGTGAAAAATTATTTTGCCAAAGAAAGTGCAAGAAAGAATGATTGAGATATAGCTAATGATAACATGATTGACTAAGTTGGCTAAGTATGGAATAGAGTAAGGGAATTATATAATTTGTGTTATTTAAAGACATGAATTACCAAAATTAGTGTCTACATTTCCCCCTTTAAGTATGGAATTAAAAATTTCATGCTTAAAGGAAAAACCACTTGAGTGTGTAGACAAACTTTGTCTTCATTCAGAGCACCCCGTGTTTATGCTAGGAATTTTTCTTTGTTCCAATTGTGTTTGTTTTTCCAGGATGTGTACCTATAGATAAAAGAGTGTAGTCAATTTCCATAGTATAGAAAATCAAACTTTAACTTGAAAACTTTGAACTTGATGTGAAAATAGTAATATGTAAAAATTGAAAAGAAAAGAAAAGGAAAGTGTACACTTGATTGTTTTGTGAGAAAGGGGGAGAGAATAATCTTGATACTATTTCCATGGATATTTACTAAATTTTTTATTAGAGATGAATGGAACGACTTAGGGGTGATCAGTACCCAAGTGGAATGTGTTAAAGATAATAGAAAGAAGTGCAAATGCACCACATATGGTGAAGAGAACTGTATGGGGAGTGTTCTAGTTTCTCTACATCCCTCCAAAAATATGAGTAATGAGAAGTATAGCATACAAGGATATTATTTACCTCTATACTTCCCAATACCCATGAATAATTTTCATTGTAGATGAATACAAAGCCAATTGATTTATAAATGATGACATAATGTACCAGGGAAATGCCATCTTACACATACCCTTAGTGCCACCATAACTTGACTTGTACCATGAATTTTATAACAAAACCTGATTAAAAATCCTATAAAAGGTACTGATAAACTATACCAATTGAGAAATTTATTGAATCTTCCCCAGGATGGAAGTGTATGGAATGGTCCATAGCATCTATATGTCATGAAACCAGTTGTAAGTTTTGGTTCCTATAAGTTTTCTAACACAATTCTATTTCTAATCCGTTTTATAAGCCTCCTCACATGTTTGATTTGATACTTGTTATTTTATTTCCATATTTTGAGATGTTGTGAGGGTAAAATATCACTGATGGTTTGCCCCTTATTTGGGGCATGTGAGATAGATAAAAGTGAATGTGGTGCAAACAGGACCTATAGATAATGTGTTCATGTGTTGAACAATTATTGTAGGGGAAGTATGGGATTACACATGGTGTGTACCATAATGCATACATACTAGTATAATAGAAAATATAACAAATTGTTAGTGACAAGAAATAGAAAAAAAGTTGTAATGTAAGTAAAATCAGCCAAGGACTCAAAACTAGAAAATAATATGCCACATACAAGGAACACCACTCGTGATGTTGCAAGACAATCAAGGAAGTAAAGGCCAATAAGAAAAAAGTAAGTAAAATAGGGAATTTCCCAAAAACAATTTAAATTATAGATTAAGTATGTAACACAAGAGACAATCCATAATATGAAAATGATCCATGGTTTGGAATTGACCTTCAAATAGATACTACACATGAATCACCAATTAACATGTCGAGCAATAAATAGTATGACACTATATATATTGAGTAAATGAGGTAAGAGAAATTAAAGTAGAAAATATTTAAACATTATCACCTATATGTGAGAAAGAGTAAATTGGATGCCCCCATTTGGCATAGAACAAGTAGTAAAGAGCAAAGTGTCAAGCATCATGCATCATGTAACCATTTGTGTGTAACATGTATTCAACTCAATATACCACATAAATGCATATATGTATAGAAAACAACTATAGAATAATATGTATCAAGATAACATGATAATTAAAGTGTAACATGAAGAATACATGCATGTAATAGAAACACCAAACAAGAACAATGCAAATATTATTTAATTTTTAGCATATTTGAATGTTTTTATATTTTTGGGCCCCCTGAGGGCATAGATGAAAAACTATTCTCTAAATATAATTAAGGGTGATCCAATAATTCCCCAAGGAGGGAATATATATATTTTTAGTGTTGTTAATTAGAGAATGTGCAAGAAGATGTGAGAAAAAGGCTTCCCCAAATGCGTGTGTGTGCAAAGTAAGGTTTGGGTGTGTAACTATTCCCTAAACATTGAATTTGAACCTATAAATAGAATGTGTCATAGGGAAACAAGGGTGGAAATGGAAATCCCCAGTGTGAGTAACATAGGACCTATTCAATGAATATTTTGGAAAAGGGCCCACTATATGTCATTGAGACAGAAGGAAGCATGTAATCATGAATCAAAGGGTGGGTATCATGTGAGGTTAAATCCATGAGTGTGTGTAGGTAATTGTTTTCCTAACCTATTGAAATATTAAGATATGAAGTGTGTACATGGAACCAAATGTGATGACCTAGTCCTATGTGGAAGACTATGATACCTATAGATACACCAATGATGGGTGATAGGAACCAAAGGTCTAGGAGACCTATAAAGGCTAAAAGCTGGTGGTGAAAGTGTGGTACTATTTCTTGGAATGTTTGGCAAGACCATAAAATTAGTATCCATGATTGTAGGAGTGGATGTGATAATAGGTGTACTATGAGTAATGCTAATTATAGTAAGAGGTGCACTAGTGGTAATGGCCTATGAATCTTGACACATATAATGGGAATGGGATCTGATGTGGGATACATTGAATAGTGATGACTTGATGCTCATGTATGAATTTAAAACATCGGTGTACAATATATATGATGGAATGTATAGATTTAGTCTAAGGAAGACCTAAGACCATGTGAAAATGATTGATTCTAGATGCTACAAGAAATGACAGGAAAATAGTGAGAGGCCCAACTATGATGGGAATATTTATGTTCCCATAGGAAGTAGGAAATTTGCACTTGATTTGAGATAATGGGAAACCAATAGCACACAAGATAGGATGTGAACGTGCATTATGATTGAAAATAGGATTTATCATGACAATATTAAGAGATTGATTGTCAATGGATGCAAAAATGAGAAGCTTGGAAGAGGTGACATAAGCATGGAAATCTGCATCAGTAAATTTTTTTATTAGTGGTAGAGTAATAATAACACCAAAAATAAATTCTAGAGGATTATTGGGAAGTTATGGTTGTGTAAGTGCATAGTAATCATGATTAAAATTTACTTTAGATGTATCTTTGCCATTCTTAGGAAGTGAGTCATTGAATATCTTAAGCTTATTATTATCATTGGTATGAGTGGATACATCAGATCATCCCATTCAATAGCATTAGGATCAATTAAATATTGAATTACATGATTAAGCTTAAATAATCAATCGATGGAGTGTCCATTGCATTGGTGATAATCATGTTATGATTTTTCATCTAAAAATTTTCCTTGAGGATGACTAGAATCCAAATCAAGAGGTGGAGGAAAAGAGATAAGGTTAATATCAAGGATTTATTACAAAATCACTCAAGGTTGGATTAACAATTTATTAGAATGTCATCAAGGAGGTTGGGTTTAGATATTTTTTTGGTACAATACATTAACAATGAATTTAGCCTCATCTCGGGGCTCAATAGGCTTACTCTTGAAAGTATTTTTACCTTGGAATTTAGTATGAGATTGATTGGAGACTTGATCACCATATTTGATTTTTCCCATGGAAAGTAGCTTGCCATCACAATATTTAAGGATATGGCATGAGTGATAAAATAATATGACTAAATCTTGGATAGGAGGCAAAAGGCTTTGTAGAAATAGATCTTGCAATTTAGAATCAACTAGGATATTGTTCATTTTAGTAAGATTAGTCTTATAATGTAGAACATAGTCACTAAGGTGCTCATTAGGGCCTTGTTTCATTTTGCCATTTGTGCATAAGATATTTTAGTTCAAATATTAATAGATAAATGTGCTAAGAACTTATTTTATGAAGGAGTATTGATGGTACATAGTGAATAGAACATCATAGAACCATTGCAATGCATAATCTTATAATCTTTTATTACACAATTTCATTAATAATGTATTATCAAAAGAAAAATCTAAGAAAACAACATGAAATGATATAAGATGCTCTTGGGGATCTTCTTTACTAGTGAAAAGAGGAAGCTTAGGTTAAAAAAACTAGAGGGAAGAGGATACCAAACAACCTTAGGTACAAGAGGACTATTTAGAAGAAGTGAAGAATCCATAGAAGAAGAATTGATGATAGTATTGTATGTACCTAAAAATTACATGGTGAAACATTGAAATGTGACACATCTTCGATGATGATAACAACCCCTTCTAAGATGAGAATGAGTTCCAGATATTTCCCTCTTCGATTTACATGCCTTATTGGTATGGTGTCCTAATAGGTGTTGTCATTGATGCAAAACCACTTTAATGAAAAAGTGAGTGTTTTATGATGATTTCATGATGTAGTATATGATGCTTACATATTTTTTCATATGTGTTTCAGATGCTACAGTGGGATTCAGTGAGGTGTGCTTTCTCTAACAAGCCCATACAGGTGCTTAAGAGGTGTAGCTTGAAGTATGAGCTTCTTTATTTCTTGGGAAGAATGTTGACATGTTTTATAACATGATTTAAAGGTTCTTGAGTACTCACAATAGTGATATAGTCCAGGTATAGGTGGTTCACCATGTTACATGTGCTCATTGGGAGCAGGTATGCTTGTTTGGAGGTGTGACAAAGTGTTTTGGAGCTATATGAGCTCATAGAAGCATGAAATTAGGTATATAATGGCATATGAGGTATTTTTGGGTCATTTTTAGAGGTTTCATGTTTAGTTATTGCTACGACCTTAATCATATATCTTATATTGGATGTATATAGCCGACTTGTGGCTATAATAACTTCTTATCATTATGTATCTCTTTCATATATGTTATAT
Organism: Taxus wallichiana var. yunnanensis; assembly: GCA_018340775.1. NCBI lineage: Eukaryota > Viridiplantae > Streptophyta > Pinopsida > Cupressales > Taxaceae > Taxus > Taxus wallichiana. The sequence goes on along the minus strand of CM031237.1, from coordinate 639,762,657 downwards.
TTTCATTAGTGGGTCGGACTTGGTGTTGGCCATAGCATAGGAATAGTATATATAGGGGTTAGTAGGTAGTAGTTGAGTATGATATTCAGCATTTGAGTCTTATTGTTTAGTTTGGAGGTTTCCCCAAGTGGCTAAGCTATTATACTTGCACATTGAGATAATTTATCTAAAATATTTTGTTCATTGGTGTTATATTTTTGCTAATAATCATATTTATACAATTAATTTCATTACAAGTGGTATCGAGCTTAAACTCGACCAACACCGAGTCAAACCCTAATTGTGAAGGTTCGACCATATCTCAAAATAGGTAGCAAATTTTTCTGATTTTTTTGTGGTGTGGTGAAATTAGTCAAGTAAGCTCCTTCCAAATTTTAAGAATTTTTTACTTGGTTTGCAAAATTTATAGCGGTTTTATGTTTTTTCATAATTCAGATATCTAGGGTGCAATTTGTGGAATTTTTCAAAGTTATTTACATTTCTAGAAAGAGGATTAAAAATTAGTTTGAGTTTGTTCTTTGAGTTTTATAAAATTTGGCCGAATTCCTATTGAAATCCCAAACCCTAAATTTCAACCTTGATCCTTAAATCTTACCATTTTGGGGCATCATGGTTGGGCCTTCGACAAGAGGCAAAAAGAATCCCATCTCTCTGGGTAAAAGCCATGATAAGGATGAGATAATAGTTGAGGAGTTAGAGTCAGAAGGGGTATCTATAGAGTCCTCAGGGTTAGGGTTTACTTTAATAGACCATAAGGTTAGCTATCTTGAGTTAGAGTTATAAAACCTTGAGGGTAGAGTGGCTAACAAAGAAGATGTAGAAAAGATTGGAAAATGATTAGAGGATTTCATTCACCAATTTAGTTACAATATCATGGGTCATCATATCCTTCCTAATTAGCCACAACTCAATCATACTCATATTAATGAGGGTGGATCTTCAGGTCAAAGTAATAGACAAACTAGACAGGGTGGATCTATAAACATGACTATTCCAAATGCAAACACTTTGCAAGCTCATAATATGACTCCAAAATTGGAAATGTGTAAGTTTGATGGAAAGGATCCACTCAATTAGATTAACTAGATGGAGAATTTCTTTGATCTTCATCGATTCTATTGGGACAAAAGGTTACCATGACATCATCAGATCTTGAACTTGACCAATTCATTTCGTATCGATGGTTATGTTCTCAAAGGAAAAAGAGTGGCCTCAATGTTACATGGGCAGTCTTCACCGAAGAGTTGCAATTTCACTATAGTTCTAGTGTCAAAGAATTATTTCGCTTAATTAACAAAGCTAAGAAAAACAAGAATAGTCAAATATTACATCCATAAATTCCAAAACCTTTCCTTACAGTGGAAATTATTCCCCGAAGAGAATCTGAATGACTTATTTCTTGGGGTCTTAAAGAAAAAATTGAGACTAAGGTGCATATGTTTAATCCTGATAAGGTTTCGACTCTATGATCATGGCACATAGGGTAAAGGAAAATTTCTTTCCAGAGGAAATAAATTGTCGATAATATCGAGATCGTAGCACCTTTCCACCATCATTCCCTCGGCCGCTAGACCGACACCTAAACAAATTGAAAAAAAAGAGAGCCAAAGGGTTATGCTTTAATTGTGATAAAAAAATGTGTACCATGACATAAGTGTGTTGAAAAGAAGTTGTTCTACATTAAGGGTCCTACTGAAGAAGAAGAAAATGAAGAAGATGAAGAGGTAGAGCTAGAGGAGGAATTAGGAGATCCCCAACCAACAATATCATGTCATGCAATTTCCAAGATTAGCACTCCCCAAACTCTCAAAGTATTCTTAAAAAATAGAGGGTAACAATGTTGATTGATTCGGGAAGTACTCACAACTTCATCAATCATAAGTTAGTGGTACGCTTGAAATGCTTTGTTTATCCAACTCTAGAATGTCAAGTCATGATCATTGATGGGAAAACTATTAGTTGTTTAAGAAAATTCCATAACATTAATCTCACCATGGGATATTACTTGCTAACTAGTACTATGTATGCCATTTCCATGGGAGGAGAAGACATTGTGTTAGGAGTTCAGTGGCTTACCACCTTGGGAACCATTGAAATGAATTTCCAAGATTTGTTCATGTAATTTTAGTCAGAAGGAGGAATTTTAAACTAAAAGGACTAAGAGAAAAATCCCCACAGATGGTAAGTTCTCATAAGATGCAAAAATTGCTTAGAAAAGGTGCAGAGGGGTTTGTGGCACAACTATTTTCATTGGAAGCACATCATTCCAATACATTTATACCCGCAAATATGCAAGCAATTATAGATGAGCACTTAGTGGTGTTTGGAGAAATGCCCAAGGGTTTACCTCCAAAAATAGACCATGACCATGCCATCTAGCTAGTACCAAGGAGTCAACCACCCAACATCAGACCTTATAGGTACCCCTATATGTAAAAGAGTGAGATTGAGAAGATAGTTCAAGAGATGTTAGAAGGACTTATTCACAATAGTTAGAGTGCTTACTCTTCTCCCCGTAGTGATGGTACGAAAAAATATGACAATTGGTGCATATGTCCATATTACAGGAACTCAATAAGTACATAGTTACAGATAAGTTTCCTATTCCCGTAATTGATGATTTTTTAGATGAGTTACATGGTGTTGTTTACGTTAAAAAAATTATATTCATTCTCGGATATCATCGATTAGAATCAGGGGATGAAGATATTCATAAAACAATCTTTAGGACACATGAAGGACACTATGAGTTATTGGTAATGCCTTTTGGACTAACAAATGCACCCTCTACATTTCAAATCTTGATGAATTCCATCTTTAAGCCATTTCTTCAAAAGTTTGTTTTAGTTTTATTTGATGATATATTAATCTATAGTAAAACATGGGAGGAACACCTGCATCATGTAAATAAGGTGTTGTAAACTATTGAACAACATCAAATTTATGTAAATCCTTCTAAGTGTTCTTTTGGTGTCAAGGATGTTAAATATATGGGTCAAATTGTCTCTTATGAAGGTGTTAAAGTCAATCATAACAAGATAAAAGCCATGCTTGAATGGAAGGTTCCCAAAACCCTAAAAACATCTAAGGATTTTGGGGCTTATAGGTTATTATCATATATTTGTAAGGAATTATGGCAGCATCGTAGCACCACTCAAAAATTTATTGAAGAAGGACTCTTTCCATTGGAACGAGCAAGCTATTACGACATTTGAGAAGTTGAAGGAGGCCATGTGCACCACTCTAGTTCTAGCCACCCCAAATTTTTCCAAAACATTCATTGTTGAATGTGATGCTTTAGGGTATGGTATGGGGCAGTACTCATGCAAGAAGGTTAATCCATTACCTTCACGATCCACTAATTCAAAGGTAATAATATATCTAAACTAGTTTATGAGAAAGAAATGTTAGCAATAATTCATGTAGTGAAGCAATGGAGACCATATCTAATGGGAATACATTTCAAAGTAAATACAGATCATGATAGTTTTAAATACTTCTTAGATCGCGTTTATCATTAGAAAAACAATAGAAATGGGTCTCAAAAATGTTGGGGTATGATTTTGAGATAATATACAAGAAAGGGAAAGATAATTTAGTTGTTGATGCTTTATCTTAGAAGGATGAATTTGTCAAGGCATTGTTGTGTGCCATATCTATATTATAGGAGGATTGGATAGAGGATACAATTTATGAATGGAAAAATGACGCAGTACACAAAATATCATTCAAAATCTCCAACAAGATCCAAGCATGTTAGAAAAAATTGTATGGAAAGGAGATGCTTTATGGTATAAAGATAGATTATATCTATGTAAGAATTCAATCCTTAAAAATAGGGTTCTATATGAGCTCCATGCTTCTCTAGTAGGGGGAATTCTAGCTTCTTGAATAATTATCATCGAATCAATAATGATTTTTTCTAGGAAGGGCTAAAAGGGGATGTCCAAATTTTTTGGCGAATGCATGGTTTTTTAGAAAAATAAGGGCAAAACAATTAAGTCCCCAAGTATTTTACAACCTCTATCTATTCCTAGCTAGAGGTAGGAAGAGGTGTCCATGGAATTCATCACAGGATTGCCTAAATCAGAAGGTAAAAATGTAATCATGGTGGTGGTGGATAGACTCACCAAATATGCCCATTTTTTTGCTTTATCACATCCATTTGTTACAAGTACAAAGAGCAAAACAACCTTTAGGGATACAATTCAGAAGCTACATGGGACACCTAAGATTATAGTAAGTGATCGAGACCCTATCTAAAGTAGTAATTTTAGGACTGATTTGTTCTCATGATTGGGCACAAAGCTAGCTCATATTTCATCTTATCATCCTCAGACTGATGGGAAAATAGAGGTGGTAAACAAGTGCTTGGAGGGATATCTTTTTTTGTTTTACATCGGATAAGAAAGCAAGATGATTCCAATGGTTATCGCTAGCGAGAATGGTGGTATAACACCTCCTTTCATACTTCATCTAAAATGTTTCCTTTCTTCACATTATATGGGTACCATCCACTATCTATCACTTCATCTTTGAGATTCTATCCAAGGGTTAGATCAGTTGAAGAACATATTCAACACCAATAAGAAGTGTTTTCTAGTCTCAAGGAGAATTTGGACATGTCATAAAATTGCATGAAGTAATAAAGGCAGACCAAAATTGCAGTGAAAGACATTTTGAAGCCGTGATTGGGTTTTTGTGCATTTACAACCATATAAACAAATGTCCTTAAAACAACAAAAAAATGATAACAAGCTTTCACCTAAGTATTATGGCCCTTATCAAGTGTTACATAAGATTAGCAATGTAGCATACAAACTGGAACTTCCTCTAGCTACTTGAATTCATCCAGTCTTCCATGTATCTTGCCTAAAGAAGGTAATTAGACATACAGTATTAACCCAGATAGTGTTACTCAAGCTTGATGAAGAGGGTAGAATCATCCTGGAACCAGAATGCATCCTTCAGACATGCACTAAGTGATTGAGGACAAGGTTCATCACTCACTATTTGATCAAGTGGAAAAATCTAGACAATGAAGATGCAACTTTGGAGGATGCAAAATTCCTGCAATAGCATCTAGATCTTCTCAACATTGGGGATAATGTTGCTTTGAAGGGGAGGGGCATGCTACACCCTTAATAATATATCTTATATTGGGTGTATATAGTTGACTTGTGGCTATAGTAACTTCTTATCATTATGTATCTCTTTCATATATGTTATATTTTCATTAGTGGGTCGGCCTTGGCATTGGCCATAAAGCATAGGAATAGTATATATAGAGGTTAGTAGTTAGTAGTTGAGTATGATATTCAACATTTGAGTCTTATTGTTTAGTTTGGAGGTTGCCCCCTTGAAGTGGCTAAGCTATTATACTTACACATTGAGATAATTTATCTAAAATATTGTGTTCATTGGTGTTATATTTTTGCTAATAATCATATTTATACAATTAATTTCATTACAAGTGGTATCGAGCTTAAACTCGGCCAACACCGAGTCAAACCTGGATTTTAGGGATAATTATAAGGCGAATTTATAAGGTTTCACAAAAATAATGATTTCGATTGATCATCACATTTTTATGAACGAATGTTAAGAAGGAAAAGAGGTCTAAAACCCTAGTTAAACCCTAGCTAGGAGAAGTTGGCAGAAAGTGAAGTGTTGTGACCCAGTTTTGATTATTTCATCAAAATTGATGATTGGATGTTTTATAGGACTCTATCATATTTCGAGAAATGTATGGCTCGAGGTCATGGTCATAAGTGGGCCACACCTAAAAATAGCAATTTATGGAGAAGAAGGTTTTAGGACAAGATGGTCCAAAGGAGTAACATGAAAAATTTATGTTGCATGATGATTGGGAGTTTTTATTTATTTAAATTAAGTTTTAAGAACATTTTCATGTAGTTTCATGATGTTTTGAGGTCCAAATAGGTTGACTGGTCAAAGGGCAGTTTTGGGGTCTCAAATAGCATGGTCTAGTAAACTGAGCATAACTTGAGCTACGGATAGAGTTTTGAGATTAATAAAGTTGTGTTGGAAAGTATATTCAGATATATTTACATTGATATATTGATTTAATTATGATGAGGTCATTTTATAGGGTTTCCAGGTCATTCTTTAAGTAAAAATATTTGTGGCAGTTCAAGAAAACATCTGTTTTGGTGAAAGCTTGATGTTATTTGAAGGATGAGATGGATTAGGTAATGATTCCTATCCCATGGAATGTGAATAGGGATTAATTTTTCATCCAATTAATCCATTTATAAGTCTTTAATGTACTAATAAATGATTTTATGAGCTAACCTTTGGAAACAACTTTTTTGAGCAGGTTGATATGGTTAAGGAAAATGTTGATGTGGTTTGAAGTGAAGGATTTTTCATGACTTATAGCTTGCTTAGAAGTTTTATAAAAGTAATTAAATTTATTTCAAGTTGTTAAATTACATGATTCGATCATGTTTAAGGGATTTGGTGATCAGATGAAGTTTCTAGGATGCTGAAGGGTGAAGGAAACAACTGTTTTGAGATTTATAAAGGGAAATAGGCCCATAAAATGAAAAAAATTGACTAATTGAGTTATATTGTGACCATTTATGAATTTAATATGATATTTTATTCATATGTAAAGGGTTTTGGGTCATTACAAAGTATGGTACTAATGTTAGGGCATTTTTAAGAATGTGTCTATGGGGTTTTGAGCCATTTTTGCACATGTAATGAGGTTTTTGGCTAGGATGACCTAATTGGGTCACTTGTGACTATTATATTTAAAATTTGAAATGTTTCCTTGATGTATGGGTCCAAAAATGGAGGTAAAATATTTTTCATAAGTTTGAAAGGTGGAGAAGCATATAAAAGCATGTTTTTGGGTGCTTTTTGGAACTAGTTGTGTGTTTACATGTGGAGAGACCTAGGTGAAGTGTGATTGCAGCTGTCTAAGAATGAATTGGAGTAGAATAAATTGTGTTTCAAGTTAATAAAAATCAAATAATATGAGAGAGAGTTTGATGATTTTTGGAGGGTTTGATGAGCTTGTTTTTGTGAAGATTGATCACCTAGGGTTTGTGTAAAGAAGAGCGAGCTGAATATTGAATCTCCATCAATTATTGTAGAAAAAAAGAGATCTACACATTATAAGGTTGTTTAATTGGTGATTAATCATATTTGGGGGCTGTATCCTCCTTTTGGAGTTGGTGCTTCATAAAATTAGGGGTTGGTACTCCTTGTAGGGTTGGTGCTCCTTATGGGGTTGGTGCCTCACTAAATTAAGAAACATATAAATATAAGATAGTGTTTCAATGGATTTTCTTCCCCTTGAGGGTTTCCCACTTATATCTTATGTTCTTATGGTGTTTCTTTTCTTTCATGGTTATATGCTTTGATGATGGTTTATGGTGTGCACACTCTAAAAGTTGAATAAGTGGTTATTGTGATTATATGCTTATGGTATTTTGAGTTTCAGATTTGAAGTATAATTTGAAAATTTTATAAGGACTTATTCACCCCCTCTTAGTCCATTGTGCTTCTAACATGTACCTTTAGAATTAACTCATCTCCTTTGCTCCAAGTTGGGACTTTACATTTGTTCGTAAGGAATTTTCTAGATATTTAGCTTTGTATTTTAGCAACAGATTACAAAAAATCCCATGTTGATAGAGTGGGGTTGTGAAACCGCCCCTCTCGCATATGTATGGGCGATCTTGTCACTTTGTCTAAATAAAAATTAAAACATGCATTTTTAAACATGTTTTTAAATTTGACTTGATTTTCTCTCGCATCACTTGGTCAGTTTTGTTTAAAAATAGGCTCATTAGATTGGTCTTGAGTTCCTCCTCCCTTATTGCTAAATATAGTATGTTGAATCCTTTCTTTTGGTTGATTCATTTCTTGATTGAATTTTTTTTTTTGACATCTTCTCCTCCAACAATTTATACAAATGGAACTTTTATTTGTATCATGGGTTGGGAAATTTTAAATTTTTATAAAGTGTTATATTGCTAGGTTTTGGAGAGGGTATTTCAAAGATAACTAGTTCTCTAATTTGTTTCCTTGCTTCTCACATTCTAGCTACCTTCCCTGCACCAAGCCAACCACTTGTTTTCTTGATTTATTGCTCGTATCTACTACCTTTATCACTTGGATCAATTTGAGTTAATATATTGGAAGGATTATGAAGAGGAGGAGAAACAAAATGTATTATCAACATCAATGGGACAAGCTACCATAATCATATATTGACCAAGTTAGGTATGTAATCTAATTCTTTAAATCTTTGATATATGCATTATTCAAGAGAATTAAAGGAAGTAATTTGTTTGGTTTATTATAAATGGAAGATTTAATCACTTCCCATATAATTTTCATTCCATTATTTCTCTTCAAAATATCCCTTATATAAAATTTCCTTAGTAACTTCTTCCGGTTTATCCCCATTGATATGCTCGAGAAACTATTTCGAGGAAGAAGTGGGGAAATACACGTATTTTTATTTCATTATCTATTTCTTCCCATTAATTTAGAAGTAATTTTTTGAGGGAAGGTTTATTCGAAAAGAGGAAATTGTTTAGAGAAGCTTCTCCTTTCCGAAAAATTGAGGCACAAGATCGACCGAGAGGAAGTTATATTTTATTTAATAACATTTTAATTATTTTCTATTTAGAGTAGTATTATCAAACAACCCCGCAACAAAGAAATAATCACATCCGGTTATTCTCTCTGCTTTAGCTTCATTTTAATTTTTGGTTTTTTACTTTAATTATAAGAAGTAGTATATTTATTTTAAATTATTTCTCTATGTTTATAGAAGCATTTTTCATTTCTTTTAAATAATCTGGAAAGAACAAAAAGTAGTTAATAAGTCCATTTTAATTATTTTCATTTCAAAAATCTTGGTAAAATACAAAAATGTAGAATAGATAGTTGCACTTCTTTATTTAATTAATAGTAAAAAAATGTGTTAAGCAAAAGATTAAGTTATTTTTATTTTATTTAAACTAGGTTTATTTCCATTATTTATTAAAAATTAAACTTCAAAATAGTTTAGAAAATCAAAATGAAATAAAAACTTAGTCATTAAAGGCTCACACTACTAGTTCATAGCCTCTAACCATTCTTTGGCTAGTTTTCTAGCTTCACTTTCCATTTTCCACGAGTTGAAACCCTTACATAACCATTTATGTTCCCGCTCAACCTCGTAGGAGGATATTCGATCCAAATTTCCACCCACTAGGTATTGATCGATACCAAGTAGACATATATTTAGGATCATGAGTGTTAGTTTTCTGATATACTCCTTTTACCACATATTTTTAGCCAACTTGACACATTAAATGAACAACTAATTATAGCTAAACAATCCTAGGCCAATCAAGAAAACCAAGCTAGACATCTCAATCCTTAGTTTTCTCTATTCATCATTCGTCCACATCTTCACATGACCCTCTTAGAGAGTAATATTTAGATATGAGTGGGAATTTCCCAACAATCCATTAGCCAAGATCAAGTATATTTGGCTTAACTAACATAGATTGGAAATTGTGAGTAACAATTATCCTTGATCATAACTTTACGTACACATATATTAGATGATATTTTTATCCTTGACGATAAAGTATCATAATTGTAATCTAATATATTACAAGTTGTTTGGCCTTTAAATATCAATATATATATATTCATCCTCCACATATCTGATACTTATCATTCATACCTATCTCTATCTATCACATCTTCCACATTTATGCTATCTCTACCCAACCTTGGGAAGTCAAGTACAATGGGAATCCCATTTACTTTTTCTTGTGTAAAAATTTGGTGAACCTGAAATGAAGGACTATTTTCTTCTTGCTTTCCATTTTAATCCCTTTCTAGTGTCCCATATTCTCCCTCTCCCATTATTCTATGGGTGTTTATACACCCCCTAAATATGTCAATTTATGATTATAGCAGGCCCATTCTAGGCATTGAATATTATTATAATCATGTGAGTGCTCAATAGTCACCTTCATTATCTGGGTGGGATGATAACTATTCCCAAAAATCCCTTTACCACATGTCTCTTCTATACAAACATAAAATTATTCTTTCAATGTGACGATTGAAGATATTGACCAACCATCAACTTATCAAGGCCCATAAGTGGAGTTTTCTAGATTTAATAACATGAAATGCACTCGGGAGCATGTGTTATACCCATGAGTCTTGACAAGGCCAAATATTAGCATGTAATTTGATTCTACCCCATATTATTTGTGACCTAATGAGGATCATTTGGCACAATTTATCTAAAGCAACGATCAACTTAAAACCATATATGGATCTTTAGATAGGTTGTGGGAAATTTATCGATACCCTTCTTCAAAAAATGTTTCTCCTACCCTACCAAAATTAGAAAACATACCTCGAAACGGATAAAAAAAGATAAAATTTCATAAAAGGGTATCACACATCCCCTCTGCAAAACCATATGTATTACACACCCAAACAAGGGGCTAAATCCTCTCCAAATGACATCATTTCCAAACTTTTGGGTAGGATTAGAGAGTTAGAGAGTTCTCAAACCCCACAATGAACCTATGTAATAGGGAATAATATGGGATATACCATAGATAAAAAAATGGTACACCAATTTTACTAACACAAAACCATTGTAAAACCCCTCAGAAAGTAGCAAGGTTATCCTATCCATCCTAACTTGGGTGACCTTATCACAGTGTCCGACTCAATAGGGATGGGTCCTCACCCCTCTTATGCTTATTCTACTCAAGGATTTATTGAGAATTATTTTCCATATGTTACCCCCAATAATGAAATGTTTCATAAGCCAATTCTCATGAATGCATTTTAAAGTGTTATCCCTCTCTACATGCATATGTATTCAAGTCGAACAACCAAATGCCTACGTTCCCTAGTTCACTTTATTAATTCCAAAGAACCTTAGACAGTCTATCTAGAATTCATGCTACACATTACTAAACACATTCTTCCCATCTTGTTCCTAAAGTGATCTCCATAGTAGAGTCCTATGTGATGGGAACCTATGTCAAGTACTTGAAAGATACCCTTGATTTCATAATATGAAGCATCATGCATCCTCGTCCCTTGCCGAATCTTCCTAAGTTCAAAGGGGAAGGAGATACCAATGCTCACATTAAGACATATTATACTACAATTAGATAACTACTTCCATGGTATGTGGTAGTAATCAAGATATTTCCGAATACTCAAATGTATTGCCTTAGATTGGTATTATTAAATCCCTAAGTCCTTATACATTCCTTCAAAAAAATCGTAACCAAATTCATTAATTATTTCAGCATGAATAAAATTTTATGCATAAGAATAAGGGAATTCCTACACATTAAATAGGAACAAAAACAAATCTATAACCCACTTCATACAGATATGGTGTCGGGTCCCATATTATTCTATGAGCACACCTAATATAGAAAAAATAAAACTATCTCGATCTTTTCCTTCTCTCACTTAATCAAGAAACCAAGGAGGAGGTATAAAAATTTCCCTAACAGACATGTGAGGAAGTGCTAGAAGGTGTTATTTACATTGATCAAATGGTTATTAACGATAATTGTAATACTTATGATCCTAATGGGAAGTTGGTATTACCTAGTTAAAATAATGCAAACTATAAAAATAATGTAGCCAATAACCAAGGTCTCAAGGTCTTTAATCAAAATCATTGTGTTACTATATATGGTATTACCAAATAAGAAAAGAATCCTAATGTTACAAACATTGATAATACCAACAACAATAACAATAATATGGGGAACCAAAGAAATACTAACTCTATCCCCTCTATCAATGCAGTTGATTTCAATCATACTCCCTCACTAGAACCAAGATCAATTCCAAAACCAATACTAGATATTTGGTCAAGGAGGACCAAATTACAATTATAACAATCAAACCCAAAATAACAATCAAGGGTTTAACTAACAAAAAAAAACAAATCAAAGGCCAAGGGATTACAATCCCAATTTATATGGTGGATTTCACTTTTTTATTATTCATGATTCACACACTTGTAAATATTATAATATTTTTATTCATATACTCCCATAGAATCAAAGATAATAATCCATATATATGTTCCTAGGGAACCCTGAAGGATCCTCACAATTTGGTTACTCAGGACCTGTTGTGCCTCAAAATGAAAACTTGGGAATCATGGTATCCATTCCCTAAATGTCCCAAAAATGAGAAAATAAATCCTCAAAATATGAATAAGGATATTCCTATTGGGAACCATGACCATGAAGCCCCAACTTTTGAAAACTCCCAAGTTTCTCCTAACCTAGACCAAAGAAACAAAAAAAGATTGTGGGATTGGTTAAATTAGAAAATAAGTCAGAAATAAATGTGAAAACTTGAACAAGAGGCTATACTTCACAACCTATCCATGCTCACTCCCTTTTACATGATGATACTCCTATAGTCCCCAAGCTTGTAGGAGCATATGACTTGATTACATACCTCAACAAGACATTTTCTCACATTTCATTTCTAGATTTTTCAAGAGTTCATCGGCCCATTGTTATGCCATGTTAGATGTGTTAGGACTTGGATGTTTGATCCATGTCATACATCCTCCTAAGGAGAAAATCAATCACATTGATTTTGACATACATCCTCCATGGAAAAATTATAGGAACACTAGGTATGTGTTCAACATAAATAAGATGTCTTTTTATGCTAAAATAACATGAGAACGAGACCCCATGTTATAATTAAAAGTGTGGGTATATAATAATTATGTTAAGATATCCTTGATTGATGATGGGGCTGTAGTGAATATAGTCCCTTTTTATTTCTTGCAAAATCTAGGATATAGGAAGATAAATTGTTCTTCAATTAGGAACACATATCGAGGCTATGATAATATTAAAGCCATCTTGCTTGGAACCATAGTCCTTAAGCTTACCTCATACCAAAACCATTCTAATAAAGTTATGCATTATAGATAGGGTGTTAGAAATAAAACTTAGCTTAATTCATCATTAGTTTATATTTAAATAATGTAATAAGTTAAAGTAATTATTTTTTTACTTTAACTTAAGTTACTAGGTGTTAGTTGTCATTAGTTATTAGTTAACTAAGTGATAGGTTTATATCCCTATGTTGGTGGCAATTTTCTAGCATGTTTTTTTAGATGTTCTCTGGTAGTATCTTCTAGTGGCGCTTAGGGTCAATATGTTATTTCTACACATTACTTATTTTAGGTTGATTCGATCCATTTTACATAGACTAGATAGAAGTTGTACAAAGAATACATACATTGTAACTCTCTCTATTATTTTTAATGATTCATTTAAAAATTAATTAAATGTTCAGCTCCACATTTATGCTCCATAACATAGGGAAATTAAATATAACATGCTCCTAGGAAGACCATACAATCACTCATAAAGGCCGTTCCTTCCACTTTGTTCCAAGAGATTAGATTCCTCCATTTGGGTAAGGTCTTCCTCGCTTAAGGGGATCTAAAGCCTTTCGAGATAAACTTGGAATACTTAAAAATAAACCTGAAGTCCATTCCAAATTTGAACTTATTGCAAACTAATTAAACAAACCACCTCCTTTAAAGGAATTAGTTGTGACCACGAAGTGGGTTCCAAAAGCATAGGTTCATAAACCAAAAGTAATTGTAGCTACGAAAAGGATTTAAAATAAAATCGTTGTGGTAGAAATTTTGTCCACCAAAACAACGATGGAAATTGTAAGTATTAGAGAATGAATCACTCATTACTCTCCCATTTGATCCACAAGGAATAGGTGATGTTTTTAGTCTAGATTCTCTTGCAGCTAATGATATTATGGACATATGTATAGTACTAGTTTCGGATATACAAGAATATACTTCAAAGAGCACTATATAATTTTTTTCTCACTAGCCATTAGATGTTCCATTATGATGGGGCCAAATTCTACCACAACACAGTGCATGAGTGAATTTGAATTATGTGAAAGGGAAGATCATGCATGTTAATTTTAAACTAGACTTTAAATGCACCAACAGTAGGGTAGAGTATAAATCCTTTATTCTTGGTCTCATCATTGCAAATAGGATGGAAGCTAAAAACATTATATTCCTAGGGGATTCACAACCAAAGAGCCAATCAAGTTTTAGAATTTTACAAAACTAGAGAAGAACATATTCAACTTTACAAGGATTTTGTACGTGAGATGAGAAAAAGTTTAGAATTTATCTCTATTGAATCCATTCTTGGGGAGAGAAACCAACTATCTCGATTCTATGGAATCTTCTTCTTCCCATTTTTCCTAGATGTAGAATTAATAGAATTTTTTTGTTGTGTGCATGAGATATGAAACCTTAGTGCAAATTATTCAAAATTTAACCATAATTCCCTCCTTGTAAAATAAGGGTGAGATCGTTGCCAAGGATTATGCTAAGAATGATGAGGCAATTTTGGATTTCCATCACACATACAATGACTTGCCCCTAAATCATCATAAGAAAGGATTTTCTCTCATTCTCCATCCTTCATATTAATTTGGAGCAACCTTTGAAAGCTTCAGAATACCCGTACATGCATGAAGAACACAAAAAACCAAAATAACTTTATAAGAACAACTTGTTAAAAATGTTAGCAAGATTCCAAAATCAAGTAATCGAAAAAAATTGCAAGAGGAGTAAAAAAATGAGACCAAGAGTAATCGCAACTCAAATGACGAATGCACATTTACCCAATCTTAGATCTAATACCATGAAAGAGTTTACAAGAATCGAATCAGAAACGATGCACCACGAAGTAGTTGCACTCAAACAGAATTGTGATAGCTCCAGCGTAATCACAAGGATTGATCAACAATGGAAGAACTTGCTCAACAAAAATAAATCTTGCACATAAAGGAAAGACAACAGAGTGTCTTGGCATACTCATAAATCAGAATGAAAGGGTACATATAGGGTGTTGAGTAACCCTAGTGCATGACACATAAACAAACCCTAAACCTAACCCATGTGAGATGACCCTCCATATGTGAGTGGAGGACACATAGGATCCCACACACCAACACCCCCCTTCATCAAATTTGGGGTAGCGGCTATGATGAGTCAGACAAAACAAGAAGACACTCCTAAATAACTAAGAAATATGTGTCAATGGGGCCTGTAACTAAAGGCTTGATAAGGTGCCCATATACAAACAACATCTTCCTAGAAGAATAAGAAGAAGAAGAGAAATGGGTCCCGACACAAAGCCTGATGAGGTACCCATGCACAAAAAGAAGTCCCAAGTAGTGAAGGAAAACCCAGTGGGAAAAACATCCACCACAAGAGAAAAAAATACTCTCTAATCTAAGAAAGATGCCAAAGATGGGTCCTGGCCATAGACTAGCCTGTAAAGGTACCCATGTACAAAAGGGAAATCTCTCGAGAAAGATGAAAAAGAGAGAAGAAGAGGGAGACAAGATGGATGCGGAAGATGCCATGGACAAATCTGAACTCTGCAACTCTAAGAAGTCTCCCAGAAGAATGTTGATGATGAGATCCTCTACCTCTAGACTGAAGAAGAGCCATCCACACAAATTGTGTGACTACCCTTAGGAAGGACAAAAAGATGTGTTGGAAATCTTCCCACTCCATGAAGGAAACCAAAGGCAAGAAGTACGAAGAACTCGAGTTTGGTACACAAAAGTGTGACATTGGTCTAGCAAGCGATTGTGAAGGAACTGAAGGTAATGTCACGAGTGTAGAACTATTAGAGTATGAAGGGTGAACACCTATAGAAAGGATGTCTAACTGATGTGAAGGGTAAAAAACATCCCCCATGATAGAAAATGGATGCACAAACAAGGGTGGATCAATGAAAGTCTCCAGAAAAGTGGAAGTGGTAAGAGTCCCAAGGGGAACTCCCAACAATAAAGATGATGAGCTCCTATGAAATACCAATAGATGGATGAGGAATGAAAGGGGCCTCACACACTGAAGGTGGAAAAGAGGTAGATGTGATGAATATATGATACTATATAGGAGATTTCTAAATATCTAATGAGATGTGGGATGTGGCAACACTCTCTAGAATAGTGAGAGAAGGAGGAGAAGAGTCCTTTGTAGTACTCTTGAAATCATAACTGGGTGCACAATCCTTGTCATCAGAAGTAGAACCAAGTGAGTCTATATCAGTGGAACTATCATCACACGAAGAAATAGAGGAGACAACTGAATCAGAAGTAGAGGTGAAGAAAGAGTGGGGTCCAAAGAAATCTGAGCGATTACATCTCATATCCGAAGTATCTCCAACTAAATCTCCAACACTTTGCAAAGTTTTCCTAGCCCAAAGAGGACCAGGAGAATCAAGCTCAGAGTTAGAAGATTCTTCACTCGAGTGAGAAGGGACATAGTCCTCATCATCACTACTGTCATAATCAGAAGACTTAAAAGTTTGAGGGTTAAGAAGAAAAGGATACTCAACAACATCATCATCTGAGGAGTCAGAATCCGAATCAGAGAGCTGAAGAACCTCAGTAGGTAGAGAAGTAGAAGTCGAATAGGACTTAACACTTCTCTCAATATCAAGCAATGAAGTGGGCGTCAAATCAAAAGTAAAGTGGGAAAAGGTATACAACCGTGAATGGTGATCTGCCTTTCCCTCAGCCACTATAGTATCATTGTTAAGCTCACGAATAATCACCGAGTTAGGACCAAATTCCACTCGCATTCCTTCACCAAGGTGATTAATTTGGTAAATCAATAGGAGATTGGTAGAGAGATCAGGAACACTCAAAACTTAGTTAAATTTTCCCCCATCTATCTCTATCGATCCACTACTAGAAACCGACACTTTCGTGTTATCACCCAACGTGATTTGGGACATATCACAAGGTTTGATGTTAGAGAACTCAACATGTGAAGAAGCCATGTGGTGCGAGGCACCGAAATCTATAATCCACGTCAATGAAGGAGCAACTCGAGCTACGAGGGCCTTCCCTTTCTTCTTATCAGATTTAAACTCTCTTATAGTAGAAGACTCGGCCTTTGGAGCATTTTGTTTGATAGACTCAGGAACACCTATTTAATTTTTCTCAAGTAAATGAGTAAGGTGATCAATTTGTTTTCTCATACATAGATGATCTTTATGACCAAATTTCTTGTAGTAGTAACACAAATACTTGTCTTTCTTTTCTCTAGGCTCAGAATTCAAAGCGTTCATGTTAAATTTAGTTTTGGTCTTGGTTTCCTTCTTAGGTTGATCCTTTTTCTCTATCTCATTATCAGTCTTCTTTTCCTTACTATTACTTGCTACAAGGGCATGTGAATTGGACTTGAGAGACCCCATTTGAATGAGTTTTTCCTATTCTCAAATGAGTTGGGATGAAAAATAGTCAAAGGAGGGCATATTCCAATCCTTTCCCAAGGTAACTTTTGTAGCATAAAAATCGACATGAAGACGGAGTATTCGAGGACCTAACTTAGAAATAATCGACAAGATCAATTGGGAATATTTCTTCTCTACTTGACATTCCTTTAGCAACAATCTAGTGTGGAATTTTTTTGAGAAGAAGGCTTATAGGTTTTCAAAGTCAGTAGGATTTAATCCTAGTAGTTCATTTTCCAACTCATGCACTCTCATGTCATCTTATTATCCAAACATTTTATCCAACGTTGTCCACATAGAATTAGGTGTTTCAAATGACTCAATGTGGAAGACAAAGTCAGGAGAAACAAACATGCAAAGAATACCTAAAGCTTCATCACTACAATTTAACCACTTATATTTTTCAGGGTCGTCATTTGGTTCAGTCTCAGTTCCCATGGTGATGTGGGATAACCCTTTACCTCTTAGTTTCATAATCATTTTCGATCTCCACTCAAAAAGTTGAATGGTGTAAGCAAAGGAAGTGAATAAGCATCCATTGTGAAGAGAGAGAGAGAGAAGGAATGTAGAAAAGAATCACAACCACCCATGATAATATAATAACCCCCTACTTTTGAAACTTTATAGTTGAGTGTGTTGAATACAATTGGGTCCGAGCGTGCATCTTGAAATAGTTGGTAACTCACCTTGTAATCAGCGTAATAACGCATAAGAGAGGAGACCACAATCGTGTTTCATGGAGCACATCAAAGTGACACCGTATACAAGCACAACTTGTAAAAACTAGGAAGGAGGAAAAACAAATCCTGTTGTGAGAAAGAGCATCTCACATCACAAAGGATACCCCTTGTTGCAAAACATGGGCAGATGCACTCACTAGTTGTAAGTAGTAATAAGGATAAATACAAGTTTTAGATGAACTCAAGATGAGTCCTAATGATCTTCGAATGCTAAAAATTTTCTCGAAGGAAAATAGGTGCTTAGAGTGTCACTGCACACTTGAGCACACGATTAGTAAAAAAATCGACAACAACACCTAAAAATTACCATTTTGAAACGTCCAATTTAGCTAATTTTAAAGCTAAAAAATGAAAAACAACGTTAATTTAAAAGATGATTTTAAAACTTTACTAATCGTAAAAGATAAATAAATTAGATTCGTAATTAATAAAACTAGATTTAATATAATTAAATCTAATTAATTATGATTAATAAAGAAATACTAATTAATATCTAATTAAAATTAAATCCTAATTAACTATTTAAATATATTTCCCTTTTGAAAAAAATTCCCACCTAAAAAAACACCCCAAAAAAAAAATCCCACCAAAAATGAAATTTAAAAAAACTTACTAAACTTACCAACTTACCAAAAAATGTGGCTCAGTGGAAGCCGTTGGAGGTGGAGACCGATCGGGTGGATCTCGAGTTAAGAGGAGGATCCCGCGTTGGGGGTCAAAGGGTCGTCAGGGGACGAAGGATCCCGAGTTGAGTGGAGGCCATTGGAGGTAGGCTCAAGCACACGAGGAGGAGTGTAGGAGCAGGTGACATAAAGCATGCGATCGGGGATGAAGTCCGAGGTGGGATTTCGAGTGCTCATGGGGGTAGGCAAGGTAGGGAATCTAGAGGAAAGTTTGTAGTCCAAGAGCACAGAGCACGAGTAGGTTAGGAGTAGGTTTCCGAAGGAGCGGGAGTGAAAACCAGGGCCGAGGGAAGGACACCAAGCAGAGGATGAAAAAAATGACTCGGCCTTAGGTAAAAAATGAACACACGAGCCAGGTAAAATACACATGAGATAAAACACGTTGGGGGAAGAAGAAGGAATGGCTCGATTTAGGTCCAAACATGGTGAGTTGAACAAATCACGATCAAACACAGAGAAAATCGGTTATTTGAGCATGAGTTGAGGGTTTGGAAGAGCTCGACCACAATGCAAAAAATGCACCAACACGAACTCGCCCATGGTTTGAAAGAGGTCGATGAAGGAATGGTAGGAGCTTGGTTTGGAGAGAGCTCATGGTGAGCTGAATGAATGAGCTCGGTGGAGAAGAACACCACAAAACCTTCAGCCTGAGATTTAAACCTGTATTATGCAAAACCACCATGCAAAAAACATAGAGAGACAAAAATAGAGATCTAAAAATTTTCAGTTTAATAAAAATTAAAAAAACCGAAAATAACCTCTATTTTAACTGATCTACCAAATTTAGTTGCAGTTAGCTAAATGTAGTTATAAAACCCCTGAAAGCTTCAGGAATACCTGCACATGCATGAAGAACACAACAAACCAAAACAACTTTCCAAGAACAACTTGTTAAAAACGTTAGCAAGATTCCAAAATCAAGTAATCAAAAAATAGTGCACGAGGAGTGAAAAAATGAGACCAAGAGTAATCATAACTCAAATGACAAATGCATGTTTACTTGATCTCATCTCTGATACCATGAAAGATTTTGTGAGAATCGAATTGAAAACGATGCACCATGAAGTAGTTGCACTCAAACAGAATCGTGATAGCTCTAGCGTAATCGCAAGGATCGATCAACAATGGAAGAACTTGCTCAATAGAAATAAATCTTGCACATAGAGGAAAGATATCGAGTGTCTTGGCATACTCATAAATCAAAAATGAAAGGGTACATATAGGGTGTTGAGTAACCCTAGTACATGACACACAAGAAAACCCTAAACCTAACCCATGTGAGATGACCCTCCATATGTGAGTGGAGGACACATAGGATACCACACACCAAAAAAATCCATTCTTGGGGAGAGAAACCAACTATATGATTCTATGGATTCTTCTTCTTCCCATTTTTTCCTAGATGTAGAATTAATAGAATTTTTTTGTTATATGCATGAGATATGAAACCTTAGTGCAAATTATTCCAAATGTAACCATAATTCCCTTCTGAAAATAAGGGTGAGATCATCACCATGGATTATGCTAAGAATGATGAGGCAATTTTTATTTCCAGCACACATATAATGAATTGCCCTCGAATCATCATAAGAAAGTATTTTCTCTCATTCCTCATCCTTCATCTTAATTTGGAGCAAACACCGATACCATCTCTCTCGTAAGAATTTTAAATCTATGAGGTAGAAGAACCTCTCAACCTTCCCCCTTCTTTTCTCGGAGTTTGAATAAATAAATTCTTCTTTGATAGAAGAAATGATCAATAGAAACATTAGAAAGGAAATGAATCCTAATATCTTGAAACTTAGTTATTATGATCAATAGAAACATTAGAAAGGAAATGAATCCTAATATCTTGAAACTTAGTTATTAACTATCCGCACTAGAGATAGAGGAGCATTTTAAGGTGCTTAAAGATTATTCCCAGGCTTTCACATTTAGTTATAAGGATATGATAGGAGTTAAACCTAGTGTTTTAGTTCTTAACCTAATAACCAAACTCGATGTTAAAGCCGTCAAGTAGATATTAAGACCAATGAAGCCTAAAGATTCTCTAATGGTCAAAGAGGAGGTAAGTAAACTCCTATAGGTAGGGTTTATAAATCCAGTGTACTTCTCTATGTGGTTATCTAAGATTATCCTAGTACTTGAGAAAAATGTCAAGATCAAAATTTGTATCGACTTCAGGGATATTAATAAAGCTTTCTGAAAGATGCTTTCCCACTACCATATATAGATGTCATTTTAGACATAACTACTATTTATGATTTTTATCCCTCATGGAATGATTTTTAGGATATAATTAGATAAGAATCTTTGAGGAAGATCAAACTATGACAATATTTACCACACCTTGGGAATCTTCTATTATGCAATCATGCCCTTCATCCCGAAAAATGTTGGTGTTACTTACTAGAGGAAATGACTTATATATTATAAGACCTTATCCATAAAATCATCGACACTTACTATAAAAGGTTATGCTATAATCACTTATAAAAATGCTTAGACATATGTAGTTTCATGAATTTTAAGAATGGTCTAATAAGTAATGCAATATGAAATTAACTCACAAACACAAGAATGGTGCAAAATATGGAACCTCACAATAGCTCAAGTGGTGTGTACAAATAGGATAATGATAAGTAACTCCCTCGTAAGGATAAACGTCATGAATCTAAGAAAAATTTACACTCCTAGAATAGTTGATCAAATGTAACTCCTATGACACACTATGACAACCTATGATAAGTCATGTAACTCCTATGACACAAATGACACCTAAGCAAGATGATTCACCATGTGTAGGAAATATTCCAAGTAAATAAATAAATACAAGGAAAATAATATCCTATACCATAACCCCCTCTAAAGTGTAGTTTAGGTGGGGAAAAGAAAAAGTGGGTCCTACTAAGAAGTCTTAGTGAGGTACCCAAGTTGATTGCAACTCTCAAAAAGTGGAGAAAAGTAGAAAACACATGAGGAAAAACTTCTCCTTAAAACATGGGAAAAAGGATTAGAAGGCCCCCATAAGATGATGTCAATGTATCTCGTACCCCAAGAAGAGCTCATGAGTGAAGAAGCCTGCTCTTGGTAAAGGCTTTAATGAAGATGTCAACAATTTTATCTCGATGTCTAGAAATATTTGAGATCAATTACTTGTCCATATATCATCTATGTAATGAAATGCATGTGAATCTTCATGTAATTGGTCTATTGATGTTGAAACGAGTTCTTGCAAATCTAAATGGTGCTTTGGTTATCACGAGAAGATGATTGTAGGTCTCCTGTTCTAAATACCAAATTCTTCCAAAATCACTTGAATCTAGATGACCTCCATGGAAGTGTTCACAACTCCTCCATATTTGGCCTCAGTAGATGATAAATAAATAGAATTCTTCTTCTTTATTTACCAACTAGTAGGTCTAAATCCTAAATAAAAATTGTAGGTTGAAGTGGACATGTAATTTGAAACATTTCCAACCCAATTTGAATCAGTGTATCCAAAAATTCAACATCAATACCATATCTATGGTGAATTTTAAATTTATGTGTACCTTGAATGTAGAACAAAATCCTATAAGTTTCATTCCAATCTAACTCTTGAGGCTCTTACATGAACCTAGAGACTAGGCCTAATGTATATGAAATGTTAGGTCTAGTGTGATTCAAAGATATAAGCCTACATACAAGTTATTAATATAAGGTAACATCCACCAATGTTGAAGTACAATCAGCCTTAAGTTTTACTCCATATAGAAAAGGAGACAAATTTATCTTACGATCAGCCATGTGAAATTGAGAAAGTAAATCAATAGTATACTTAGGTTATACAATTGATATCCCTAAGTCAAATTGTGAAATCTGAATCCCAAGGAAGTAATGCAATAAAGCCAATTCAATCATGGAGTTTTTTTCCTATAGATATTATTGCATTATTACAATGAATGATGAAGAGCTCCATGTGATCAAAAGGTCATCAACATAAAGTATTACAATCTAAAGTGAACCACCCTTCCACAAAATGTATACATTCGGATCAAAGTGACATCGCCATATATAGTTTTCCTAAGCTCGTATACTAAAGAATAATCTTAAACAAAACCATGTGGATGATTCATATAGATATCCTCCTCTAGGTCACCACGATGAAAGGAACTCTTCACATCCATCTAATAAACATACTAGTGATGAGCAACAACAATGGAAAGAGTGATTTTGACAGAGTACATTTTGGAAATCATGTAAATGTATTTGTATAGTCAATACACGGAACCTTTGAAAAACCATTTGCAACCAATCATGTTTTAAAATTATCAATCAACCCATCTGATGCATACTTGGTGTGATATATCCACCTGCATTGAATCATCTTCCTTACCTTAGGAAGCCATGTCAAATCCCAAATGTTTCTCTTACTAAAGGAAATTTATTCCTCTTGCATATTTATGTACCACTCAAGATTTAGAAATTCTTCCCGAAAGGTATGTGGATCGAGGCAAAGGAAAATAAATTATGTGTCCCACCTATGAAATTTTAACATGTATGTCTAACATCCGTAGGATACCTTCCCAAGTACCTATATTTTGTAATGTCTACCTAGCCTAAAGATGATTAGAAGTAGGAGAGTTAGGAATGGACTCTTCATCATTTGAGTTACTTTCGATGTGGAAGGAGATGAAGCTCCATCAATTATCTCATTATTAGTGATATAAGAAGAAGATACGACAATGGTGATCTACTCAGGACTATCGAAACTATCTAAATTTGATTTAACAAATATTGAAATATAATAAATGTTAAATCTAAATATGTAACAACACAGTTATAGATATGCAATAAAATATAGAGTTGACACAATCAATTAACCTAATGAATTTGAAACCGTAAGTGAAAGAGAGAGGGTAAGATACTCACTAATTCTCAATAAATCTAAAGTTTTACCAAGCTAGAAAATTGATGAAACAAGAAGGTAAAGTGTCACAACTAAGCCCAAAAATGTAGATTTTTTGGAATACTGGACTAGGGTTCCTGACAGGTCAAGGGCACATGGGGTGCTTTGCACACCTCCTCTAGGCATCTATGACTACACAAAACCTTATAAATTTATTTTTAAAGGGTCATGAGATATTCACTTTATGTCACATTTTGTGACTTATATGTCTTTGTCTAAAAGATACGATAAAAATACAAAGAGGTTAGAGGCACCCAGGGGATGGGGGTACCTAAACACCGGCATCCCGGCTGTGTGCTAGTCTCTAGACTCAAAAAAAACTAAAGTGTCAAAGGTTAGACTAGGAAAGAATGTGTGTGAGACCAAGAAGGAAACTAGAAAGCAAGCAAAGAGACCAAAGACAATGGTCAATTAGTACTTTTCTCACTTAGGAATCATATGAATAGTGGTATGTGATCAAGACTAGAAATATACCCAAAGTGTGTGATTTAGTGTCTACAAAATCCCGAGCGAAAAATCCAAGTGTAGTCAATAAAAGTGGAGAAGTGTCATGTGTAGAATTTGGTGGACCTTCCTAAAATTTGACACTCCTCTCAATGAACAACTCATGGGAGGTTAGATGAAAAATATTGTATCCCTTAACATCATTTGGGTATACCAAAAATATGTAAGGCCAACTCTGAGGTTCCATATCCTTACATTTCTTTTTTAAGGATGAGATCCAAAGAAACTAAACATCTAACTAATGGTTTCTGACCATGCCAAGCTTCAAAAGGAGTGAATCTTTTCAAGGATGTGTGAGGGACACAAATTTGTATTTAATTCACATAATTAATATGTTTAACCTAGTATTTTGGTTCAAGTGATTTATATTGAAGAATATAGTTTTTCATCTCTTTCAAGAACCCATTCTTCTGTTTCTATGACTCCATTCTATGAAGGAATGTATGAAATTTTTCATTGTAACTCAATACCTCATATAGTGTAGAAATTCTCAAACCTATTATTGACATATTCCCCACCACTATCTATCATCAAATTCTTGATGAATTTCCCTAATTATTTCTCTACAAAATCCTTGAAGTTTTGAAAAAGTCATAAACATCTAACTTCTGACGAAGGAAGTAGACCCAAGTGTACCTTGATAAATCATCAATAAAGGTGAGAATGTATCATGCCCTGGTGAAGGAAGGTTTGGGGAATGACCCTGAGATATCACTATGTACCAACTCCAATACTTGTGTAGCTCTCCGTATTTTCCTTTTTCAAATTTCTCTTTTGGATGCTTCCCAAGGGTGCAACCCTCACACCTTTAGAAAAACTAACTTTAGGCAATCCTTTGACCATATTATGTTTTCTCAATTGTTCCAAGTAGTGATATTTATAGTGGTTGAATCTCTCATGCCATATTTTTCCAACCCCATCAAAGTGATTTAGTAATGTAGTTGGAGAAGTGTCGGAAGACAAATGAGAGAAGGTATATAATTATGACCAGTGACTAGCCCTTCCCTCTACAATTATATTACCACTATATATCTCTTTGATGATAAATGAATTTGGGTTGAATTCAAATCCCATTCCCTTCCAAAAATGAGTGATCTGGTACACTAATAGTAGATTGGTGGAAAGTGTTGGAACACTTAGAATATTGTTAAATGCTCCACCATTTACTTCAACAAATCCACTACCTACAACTACTACAAAGGCATCATCACCCAATGTTATAAATAACAAACTATATGGTTCCACATAAAAAAATTAAACTTGTCAGAACCCATGTGGTGTGAGGCACTAAAGTCAATAACCCATGATGAATTTGGATCCATAATGAAAACTAAAGCCTTTCCATTCTTATTCTCTTTACTATTGTATTTTTCCTTAGAAGTTTCTTGGCTTGATGAATTATATTTGATATATTCAAGGACCACTATGTTGTTCTTATCTAGAATGTGAATAAGGTTCTCAATCTTCTTCTTCATACACTTATGTTCATCATGCCCGAGTTTCGGCAATAGGCACAACTCACCCTTTCCTTCTTAGGTTTATCTTTGTATGAAGTGGGTCTAGTGTTAGTTTTTGGTTGGGATGGTTTTTGATCCTTTTTCTATCCTTGATCCTTCTTCTCTTGTATCTTCTCCTTACTAGTAGAAGCCTTAGGATTTCCATTCCCTACAATCAAGGCATGTGATTTATACTTCTTCAATGTTCCTATTTGTATTAACTTATTTTGTTCCCTAGTAAAATGATCATAAAATTCATAAAAATATGGCATCTTCCATATTGTTCCAAGTGCATATTTAGTGGCATGCAAGGTGGAGAAAACACTCTGTATTCTAGACCTATTTTTGAAAGGATAGAAAGGATAAGTTGTGAGTCCTTTTTTCAATTCCACATTCCTTCAACTACAATCTTACTGATTTGAAATTTGTGAAGAAGTCCTAAAGTGTGTCAAAACTACTAGGGCTCGAGTAATAAGAAAATTTTCATGTTCATGCCCTCTTATTTCATCTGTTTCCCAAAGAGTCTTTAAAATATTATCTAAACTTTATTAGGAGATTTGGAAGATTCAACATGAAAGAGAATATCCGAGGCACACATAAACACAATCATCCAAAGGATTCATAACATCAATTGTAACATTTCACTTTCTCTCGCACCAAGAATCATTTTTTTCAAGCCGCATTTTTATTTTATGTACTCACTTAGCCATCGTAATGAGTTGAATTTTGGACTTCTATTCATACTAT
Source organism: Taxus wallichiana var. yunnanensis (assembly GCA_018340775.1). Classification (NCBI taxonomy): domain Eukaryota; kingdom Viridiplantae; phylum Streptophyta; class Pinopsida; order Cupressales; family Taxaceae; genus Taxus; species Taxus wallichiana. The sequence continues at coordinate 639,736,164 of CM031237.1, read as the reverse complement.
TAAAAAGGAATGAGTGGATTTACATAACTTATATCCATTTTAGATTTGAAAAATAAATGTAGAAGGTAGAATGCAAATTAGAATTTAGAAATACACAACACAATACACCCCAAAACTTACTAAGGTTTAATTTTACAAGTAATGATAATACCTCCAATGTATAGAGCTCGGAAAAATTTACAATTTTGAAAATATGGTACCTCAAAAGAATATTTCTGCTGAAAGTTATAGAAAATCACAATTATGACCCTATTAAACACCTTGGAAAACTTGAAATGCACTAAGTCGAGTTTTCTACTTATTTAACACTTCAAAAATTCCCAAATGGTCTTGGTTAGGGTTTTGTAATTTCTAAAGACATGTGAAACCCCGAAATGCACTTGGTCGGGTTTTGGACATGCTCAACACATGAAAAATCCTAAAATGGTCTTGGTTAAAGTTTTGTAGTGTGCATGCAAGTTTATTAGAAACTAAAGCTTGTTAAGCATGTGTTAGAATCTGAATCTTGTTGATCATGTGTCGGAAACTAAATTTTACTAAGCATGTGTCGCAACCCAAAGAGTTTTTAGCATATGTTAAAACTCAAGCTTATTGAACATGTTTCAAAACTGAAGTTTGTTGAGTATGTACAAAAGTTTGAAATACACTATGTTAACTAGGGGTTGGGGGTTTGACAATAATTTAAAATTTTGTGTCAAAATGTTGAGATGTTAAAGTTTCAAAACTCAAAACACTAGGCATTGATTAGGGTTCGAGGTTTAACCACCGATTGCAAAATGTGTTGAAATTTTTGATGTCCCAAAGTCCAAAAAATCTAAAACACTAGGCATTGAATGGGGTTCAGAGGTTTGACCATGGATTATAAAATGTGTTGAAATGTTGAGATGTCCCAAAGTCTTGAAAACCTAAAACATTGGGTCAAGATTTTTGACATGTGAAGAACTTTTAAAAACTGATACACCATGTTAGAATTTGGAACTAGTCGAATAAACCGTAAATCTCAAAATACACACAAATGGTAAGAAAATTGCAAGGAACACCTAATGCAAAGAGAATTTATAAATAACCATATATTCAACAATTCAAGAAGGATTCAAACTATGTCTTCACCTATCTCTCTATAAATGAGAATCTTCATAAGCCCAAAATGGATTAAAAACTACTAATTTGGATCAAATCACCTTGAATGGCTTAATGTTCACTATACCCTACATTCCATTTGTCTAATAAACCATCAAATATATCTCTCTTCATTCACGGTCACTTTGTACTTACTTTATTTACTCTTCTCTTCAAGCTTCTCAACTAGCTTTCTTCCCTCAAACATGCAATTTTTCCTTATTAGCTTCACCAAGGATTCATATCTCATTCACCCTAGTCACACACTTCAACAAGCTTAGCTAAATCATAAAATTGACTCGAAAGTGATAAAAACACCAAAATTCCCTTCTTTGTCAAAACTACCTTCTAAATGACCTTAAGACAATGCACTCTGGTACATTCATGGTGGCATAAATCTATAGCTACCCATAAAAATATTTTAAATCCTTCCAAGACTCTTCATCATCCTCAAGGTGTGTGCAAAAATTTATAACTCCACTCCATTTCCTTTATCTATCTCACTTACCTTATCTAGGCTTACTAAGCCTCAACTAGGCCCTGGATAGCCATTTTCCTCTCACAACTTCTTTGCAAGTGTGTTGGTGAGAAATTTTTTCAGGTGGACAAACTTGTGGATTTCTTGCCAACACTCTACGAACCTAAGTCCCTCTACTTAACCAAATGCATTTGCCATATATGCATGTGTGAAAATGTGGATTTTTGTGATGGCCTTTCAACTGAGGATCCAACAAGGGAACTCCACCGACCCCAGAAAAAGCTAACAATATCTTGCTAGGGAATACTTTGTATGAAGATCAAGAAAGGGGTGTGAGAAAAATATAGGAGAACTAATTTTGCAGGTAGGAAATCGATTCCCGCACACACTAGTCGAAGTATCATCACATGCATTTATGAGAAGAAACAACTTTGTAAGCATCATTAGGACCAAATGAAATTTTATGAACACAAATTATCAAGAAATTCTTAGTCAAATAAATATAGAAACTCCTTCTTTTTGTATTAATTTCTCAAAAAAAATTTACATAGTGGAGAAATGGAGGAAATTGAGAAAAGGGGGAGGAAGAATTTGGTTATCTCCTTTGTTCTCTCAAGGTAGAATGCACTCTTGAGCTTACAAAATTAATAACTAACCCTTTGAAATGGGAATGGTGTTATAATTTATAGAATGAGAGGTGACTTATCATCTTTCTCATGACCCTCCATATGCCTTATTTCTAATTTTAGACTATTCATATTCCTACAAAATATTTAAGTCCCTTTTATAAAATCAAGGTGACTTAATTTACATTATGTTTCTAATGTCACTATAAGTGACTTAAAGGCATATCAAAATTGCAAACCCCAACGAAGAATTATAACATTTGAAGAGATTTAAAAGAGGAGAAGATGTTACCCACGATGAAGTTTGATGGTCCTCATTCATGGAAAGCTCTGATGCGACGAAGTTTTGAATGTCCCATTGTGCCAAAACTGCTCTTTTAGTGTGACTTTATATTTTTAGTAGGTGTCCATGGGACCACTTACTATTTTTAGTAAGTGTCAAAAATGTCTGTTCCAGTGAATTATTAGTTGTCGTGCACCTCCAATGTCTCTGTCTCCTTCGCAGGTTCTTTTGTTGTTGACTTTCCTGAAATAGCAGTCCCTATGTAGAAGACTTACTATTTTTATAAAGTGGGATTCTGGAGGTCTGATTATCATGGAAAGAATTTTTTTGATATTATTTTTTCCCAATATTGCCCCTCTAAAATTTCAGACCCTCCCACTTAATAGTCTAGGAGATTTTAAACTTTCAAATTTTGGACCTCACAGTGCTTTTGGATGCGACAACCATTAATGGACCTCAAAATTGCAGATCTGGATTTTTCCTTCATTTTTCAAGAAATAAATTTCATTGTGATATATTTTTCTTCTGGTGCTTCATGCGAAATTCTACTGCTTTTCACCTAACAGTTTGACAGGAAATTGGTTTTTTTATTCGTTGAGCCAAAAGTGGGATTTCTTCGTTGTGGATGCTCTATTGCATGAGAGGAGAGTTTGGAGGTGTATTCTTAATGGAATTTGGTAGAGGAATGAATAGAAAAATATAACTTGTTTTTTCACGCATCCGTTTGGGATATTTCTTTAACTTCTCGTTTCATGGCCATGGAGTTTTCTCTGTTTTCTCCTTCTTCTTTTATGTGCTTCTCCTTCTGTGTTTTCTCCAATTTTCCTTCTAGAACCTGCATGCTTTCATGGAGTGAAGGGAAGTACCTTTTTGCAGGTCTAGTTTCAGGTTCAGCAATGGAGGAATTATGGTGAGAAGTTGTAGAGGAAGAATGGAGAAAATCATGCACGGGAGTGGAAGCAATTGGAAGCACTAAAGCGATAGTTAGATTTTTTAAATTTTTGAAATCATGGAAGGAGAATATTGAAATTTTTTTCATGACTTGATGTCCCTAAACTTAGGGATGTGAGGGACATCAATTTCCATGGTGGTCTTGGAGCCGACACGTGGCGCTTGATTCTCATGGCAGTAGGGAATGAATGCTAAAAATGCACTGATTGCTTTGAAAGTCAGTCACATGAATGGCCAAAAGAATCCCAATAAGGGCTGGGCACATTTTTCCATTATTGATGTCCTTGACCTCAAGGATGTGATGGAAATCAATTTCCATGGTGGTCCTAGAGCTGACATGTGGCACTTGATTAGATGACAGGAATGGATGCTCCAAAACTACACTTGGGGGCTAAACTGTCAAAGTCTAGAGGTCACGTTAGGGTCCCGTAAGTCACATGGGGGCTGGATGCATTTTTACAAGGTTGGTGTACGTAACCTTAGGGATGGTGGGAACATGAAATCCTGCCAGGATCTTGGTGCTGACACGTGTCCTCCCGAAAATTGACTAACTCCTGAACTGCCTTTGAGAGGGCAACTTGGGATGATGATAACTTGAGCTCCCGTGGAATTTCTTGGTGAAATGTTATATGATCCAGACTATAAATGTCATTTTGAATCCAATTTTTGGGATATCATGTCTTTATTCAACCATTTGATCCCTAAAAATCATATTTTTGATTCGAGACTCCACTTGTGCACGAGAAAACCAAATGCGAAATCCTATGTACCAAGGTGTTGTGAAAAATATGATTTCACCATCATGTAGTTCTTGGAATTATATTTCCGTTATGTTTTTTTACTTCTAACTCCATCTAGAGCTCTCAAAATCTTTTTATGAAGCCTTGTAGTTGTTTTAGGCTTGTGTACTGCCTAGGCTTGTGAACCCTAATTTTGGCAAAACTGTCCCAAATTCTCTAAGCCCTTCCAAAATATTCTTGAATTATTTCCATGAAGTCCAAATACCTTTGAATCACCTACGTGTTCACTTAGGCTCTTCGATCCGCTATGTGAGGTTGCTCTGGTCTAGGAAGGTTAGTGATAGCCCTTCCCATAATCAAGCTTGTAGCTTTACAAATGAACTCCTAAAATAACCTAGGGGGAATGCATGGAATTTCATGAATCACCTAGGGGGATGATAAAATATTATTCGGGATATCATTTGGACTTCTTGGATAGAGCCGAGGTGTCTTCGAGTGATAGAATTGAAAATTTTGGTAGAAGGGTATAGTTGTCGTGCTTAAAATTGTTGATTTCCCTATTGCACATTTACACGACAACAACGTGGATTAAAACAAAAGAAATACATTTTCCAACACCCATTAAGATTTTATTCATTCCCAAGAAGTTCGAGTTCTATCTCCACTTGTAAACCCCAATTCCTTTAATAAATGCCTCACTCTATTAGCCCTCTCACTATGCAACCTGCCCTTTTTCAAAACTTTAAAGCATATCTCTAGATTCATAAGATGAAAGTTCAAAATTATTTTTTTAACAGCTAAAGGAAACCACCTTTATTGTTTCTTAAAAATTTTAGAGCAATATTAAATGATTTGATGCTTTAAATTACAAACCCTCTCAAACCTTAATTGTGTCTACCTATGCAGTTTGAGAGAGTGAAAATGCTTATAAATCAAAGAGATTTTAGTCTCAAGGCCTAATAATTGGTGTCAAGGTCTCTTTTAACTTCCCAAATAATTCTAAGTTACTAGTAAAGATAAATCATGAATAATATTTAGGTCTCAATCAAAAATTCCTTTCATGTGCGTTGGAGAGGGTATTCTCAAAACCCTTATTCATCAACCTTCAAGAATGTGCATCCTTAACCAAGTAAGGTTTCTCATTTGATTAATTCATCATCCACACAATATTTTTAATGGTATCAATAATTTCATGCAGTCAATATATATCTAGAGTTCATCAAATCCAATCATACACTATCTTAGTTCAATTTATAAGGATATTCAAACATGCAAAAGAGAATAATGGAGGAATCAACCTTTAAGACTTTTAATACAATGTAAGAACATTTCATACGTACTTAATGTTGATCAAGGAATACTTGCAAAAGATCATACAAGGAGTCCACATGGGACGAAGGCCGAGATTAAATGTACGGAAGGACGAGAAAGGACCCACGTGTGGAAGGCAAGTTCAGATTTTAGGACTTAGCCGATTTTGAGCATGAGGATCTATTTTTGGAAGATGGTGTGTGGAACACATCAACAATGAAGAAATATACGTGCCATGCATTGTCTATATTTGGAGAAGTGGTTCAAGCATTTATACATAAAGGCAAGTGAGAATAGAGTTGACACTTTAGTTGACTACAAGAGGACTATAACTAGCGAACTTGCATGTGTGGCTATGATTGTAAAAATGGCGTGTGGATAACAATAGCATGTGACCTATTTCTAGAATGGATGAGTGGTGAAGGGAAATTCCCACCCTATATATTTAATGTTAGGTACATAAGAGGGGCATGGTATGTTTTTGGGGATGCATGTGATAGAGTGTGAGGTATGAATGTGTGTATCAGATCCATACGCGCATTGGTATAGACTAACACTATTGTAAGGAGCTTTTGTATTTACTAATAGATGAAATATATTGGCTGAATCTAAGTGTCATTCTATGTAATTGAGTAGTGCATGTTAATGGTTTAATCATGATTATTGTTTAAGCTTGTTCTTTCATAGATCTGTGGGTAGCATGCATTATAGAATGATGGATTAGTTATGAATCTATATGTTTCTTCCTTCATCATGTTAACATCCTGTTACAACAACCCTAAAGAGGGACCTGGTACCTTTGTGTGCTTTGGGTGAGTGCTCAGTCTAGGTTGAGTGATGTGCCAATGCGACTAGGGTGTTATCTTACAAATTCTAGGCTGCATCATTGGTTATGTTTCCGGACCTCTTTTTCAGGTTATTTTTAAGATGGTTCGCGATGAAGATGTACCAATTAACTCTAGCAAGTATTGAGGAATGGATACATGATCTGGAGGAAGAATATGCACGATGGTTCAACAATGGATTTGAGTTTAACGTATGCACTTGGGTAGAAATGCACTCAGTACGACAACTTATATGAGATATTTTTCACTATCTTTCTAGTAGAACTATATGAGTGGCTTACTACTTATGAATCTCAGTGGAATTGGAGGTATCGTGCACTTTTCTCGGACACAGAAGAAATTCGGGACCTTTATGACATTGATATGATCTGGACTTGTGCAAAGTGGATATGTGGTTTCATGGTGTTCTAAATAGTTATTTTCTGAATATTTAATTTTGACATACTCTTTCCTGGAGATAGTTGAATTTCAATTTTGAGGTATCTAAGAGGAACATATTTGTAAGGTATTCCACTGGTGATCAAGATCTTAATGGTAACTTTGAACCTAGAGAGTAAACCGATGGCTAACTAAACTTCACCACGCATGAGGGTAGGAATAGGTTTGGTATTAAGATGACAGACCTAGCGTCGAAAAGTAGAGAGAGGAAAGGAAACTTAAGTATAATGAGGCACATGAGAGGGAAATAGAGAAGCAACGTTCCCATTGCAAAAAGTATGGTGTTGAGGAGAGATATGGCTCATGAAGGATTTACAGCTCACGTAGAAGACGTGGATCTAGAGCATCAAGAACTCCCCCATCTTGGAAAGCATGATAGAGATCCCTTCTTGGCCTCACACAAAAGTGTGCCAACAGAGACTACTTGGGCGACACGTGCACATCTTAATCCACCTGGTGACCTAGCCTTTGTGCTTGGTTTTTTAGTATCTAATACAACAAGTAACCAATAAGATAACTTGGGAAGTAGGAGAGCAGGAGTAAGTCAGGGATCAAGTACATCAATGGCAGGACAAAACAACTTCAATGTTATATGGAGGATCATTCTTAGGTGCATCATCCACACAAAATGTGAGTGCGCAGAATTTTGGATTCACCTCTAGAAGTGGAGCTACCTCACATACTTGTAGGGGTTTAGTATAGTACTACTATCGGAGCACAAGGGAGTACATCTATAGGTCCTACTCCAGCTACAGGTGGAGGATTAGGAGGTATAGGTGGTTCTAGTTCCGGTGGATCTGGTGGTTCTGGAGGCAGAGGGAACCCAGGAGGTTCTGGATCAGGTGGTCAAGGTCTAACAACCACAAAATATCTATATGGAGATGTCTCTTCATCTCCTAGAGTATAGAGGTATAGAGGATGTTTCCAAACATGTGCATATGTGTGAAATCTTATGGCGCACTAAAGGGATTACAATTGCTGAGCAAAAGGCAATTCAATTTGCTACTACATTACAGGGGCACGTGCACACAAAGGTATAGGAAGTTTGACCCTGATCAAACTTGTGTGGATTATGCAAAGTACTGAGGGATGCTTTCTTGAAAGAGTTCTATATCCCTGAGTTTGAGTATAAGAGTATAAGTGTGCTCAAATATATCAAACAAGGCACTACTGAGAGTGTACGTGAGTATGATGCTCATTTTAAGATGCTTCTATCTAAGTTGTCTTATGATAACCATGCTAGACAACATGCACAATGGTTCGTTGGAGGATTGATTACACCTTTTAGAAGGGAATTGTCACATAAGACATACATGGATCCACGTGAAGCAATCGGAAGTAGCTTTGTGTGTTGAGGCCATTGGGAGCATTGACATTGGCGTCACCATTTCTAGAGGAACAAATTACAGCTATGGCAAAGTAGTTATAGAATCTATCAACAAATTTAGACCATGAAACACACTCAGGAATTTGGTGTATAGATTATGAAGTGGAAGGTCACACCAAGGATAGTTTCCCTCGCAAATATATACGCTCATTACTACTGGACTATGAGATTTTTCATTTGAATCATGATGTGAGTCACTGTCCTTTGTTACAACGCACAATAAGGAAGAATGTATCTTGATTTTACAAGATTTGCAGGTCCATGACCCATGATACTAAGGATTTTTGGTTGATTGGTTAGATCCAGGATGCTATAGACATTGGAGTATGATAGAAAAGTATAACAGATAATTCTAAGGGTAGGAATGAGCACTAGGATCGGGATCATAATCAAATGCACTATGACAGGAATGAGGGATGTTTTGAAGGAGGTCGTGGAAGGGGACGTGGATATCATGGTGGATATGGAGGATGAGGCCAAGGTGGAGGAAGAGGAGAGTTCCCTCATGGAACATGTTATACATGTGGATCTCTTGACCACTACAGTGCGAATGTCCTCAGAATAATGCATGTTCTTTCTACGGGAAGAACCATAGCTATGAAGAGTGCCCGGAATTATATGAGCATATGAGTTAGCAACATAAACAAGAAAACAAAGGTGTCGTATTGTTAGAATCTAGTGCATGGTAGATGATAAGTGGATTCCCAATATAACAAAAGGACCTAAGTCATTGACAAAGTGAATATTACTACATGCGTTGAAGTAGCACGCGTGAGATAGGAATTACACCAGAAGCCTACGATTACCAAGGAGGAGGTTTTGCATGCGAGGTACCTAGATCCTGCTCATCAGAAGGAAGTTTACCAAGATACCATGGAAGTGCTAAGGAATCTTCAGGGTGAGATACAGTACCTAAAGGAGAAGAAGAAAGCATCGGAGATAGTTCAAACTGATATTGATGATCTGCAGGAGGTGTGCAAGATGTTGTGCTAGGAGAACATTATTCCACTATTAGGAAGTTGGTTAAAAGGGAACACTCTGCACATAAGTCTTGAGACCAGATGATAGATTCTACATGTAAATATTCCCCCTGATAGCATTGACTATGACAAATAAATTACTCTGAATGATGTTGTGAATGGGTGGATATTGAGCAACATATTGATAGATACAAGTGCGCAAGTAAATTTACTTACATTAGATGCATGGGTACAAATGGGGAGACCTCCATTGCAACCATCATCTAATGTGTTATTTATGGAAAGCCGGACTAAGGCCACACCCATAGGAGTTTTGAAAGATGCATCTATCATTATACAAGGGGCCAAGTTTACTAGGGATTTTGAGGTATTAGCACTTGCAAGTAGACAATTTTCCAGCCTTGTTTGGATGCCCTTGGTGTTATGAAAATAGTGTTGAATTGAGATTTAATAAGGGGTATGTAATCTTTGAGAACAAGGAGGAGAGGGTTGTGATACCTTTGACAGATGGAAATTCTATGCCATATGTTGAGCCTCTAAGTGAGGAGGATTTAAACAAAGTTTATGTACACACTATTCAGGACCTAGAGGTCAATGAGCCATCAAAGGAAGGCATCCTACAGTGGGAGGATTCTCATTCTATTAGTGATACTATGAGTATTTCTTGTGACAATTGGGCTCATGGTACATATGAATTAGTAGGGCACGAGGTGAAAATCATGGTTGCATGCAAGAATGGACTTCAATCGGTTCGAATAATATGTAGCACAAGTACCTTGGTATACGGGAGTAGAAGATCTCCCGCATTTTTAAGGCCATGGAAACACAAAGGGAAAGATCAAGTTAAGAGAAGGGATATGTTATCATGTACACTACATGGGACAATGAACGCACTAGTGGGTAGTCCATAGAGATAACCTTATAAACTAGAAAGAGATTGGAATAGCTTTGGCTACTAAGTTTATAAGGAACAATGCACTTATGCAAATTTACACTTATCATGGTGATCAACCTATTCAACATCACATTCAGCAGTGTGAGAGACTCTGGACAATAGGAAAAGGAGCATTACCACCTTCACTCTGGGTGCATAGATTTTATTCCACGCTCCAAGGATGTGCACGCATTTGGTATGCACATGCAAAAACTACACAGAGAAACTAATAATTGGTAAGGGTTGATCGCAGGTATGATCCAGACGTTTGACTACTTCTCGACTCAACCTCCCGTAGAAGAGGCATTAAAATTTTTCAAGTGCTTAACTATGGGAGAGTGCAAAAGTAGAAGAGCATGTTCGGGATTTATTTGGTGAGATAGAGTTCGAGCATGTTTTGAAAAGGAAGAAGAAATAGACACCAAACTACTTGAATGCCCTTGCCTTGAGAAATAGAAAAGAAAGATGGTCTACATCGTGGATGATGGGGAAGTTGAGAACCTATATATTGAACATTCACAAGGGGTGTGCGAGGTATTGGACAAAGCGCATAATGATACACGTGCCTACCAGAACCCATGAAGACAAATAAGGTTAATATAGGTTTGGAGGCTGAGCCTAAGGAGGCCACAATTAGAGATTACTTGGTCGAATCGAAGGTAGAAAAAATCATTGAATTACTCGGGGATTATCGACTTATTCCCTAGAGGATATCATGAAATTAAGGGCGTACATGAATCAATTTAGGAAATGAAGATAAAACTTAAGGATGGAGCATGAACAATTAGGAAGAGACCTTAAAGGATGAATCCTAATTTGCATGAAAAGGTAAAGGAAGAAATTGATAAAATGTTCAAATCAGTAATTATCAAGCCTCTTGATGAATCAGAATGGGTTAGCCCAATGGTGATCAGTATCAAGAAGGATGGATGGATTAGGATATGTGTGGACTACATGGAGTTGATTGATGCATGCATCACAGATCCATTCCCTACACCATTCACTGAGGAAATACTAGAAGGAGTTGCAAGGTGTGAAATATATTCTTTCACATATGGATTTTTGGGTATCATTAGGTTAGGATTGCTCAGGAGGATCAAGAAAAGACAACATTTACCACTAAAGGGGGTAAATTTTCCTATACTGTGATACCTTTTGGATTGAAAAACATGCCTATTGTATTCTTGCGGATAGTTTTTTAGGCATTCAAATATTTTATTCACAACTTCTTACAGGTCTACCTAGATGATTAGATAGTATATGGGCTTGTGAAAGATCATCGTGATAATCTATGCTTAATGTTTGAACGATGCGAGATAATTGAGAATATCTTTGAACATCAAGAAGTACATATTTTCTATGCCATTTCGATATCATTAGGGCATATAATCTGCAAGGAAGGTTTGCTAGTTGATCCAAACAAGGATGCAGTCATTTTAGGCTTGGAAGAGCCTACTACCAAAGTGAGGTGATTGGATTTTTAGGTCATACAAGATATTACAAAAAAATCATAAAATGGTATGCCATAATTGCTGCACCCTTCAAATAATTACTAAAGGTGAAATGCACATTTTATTGGGGAAAACCGCAGCAACGCACGTTTGAGGTATTAAAAGATAAAATTACTTCCGTGCCCATTTTGTGCTTTCCCTCATGGGATAAACCATTTTATGTGCATGTGGAAACTTCTGGTATGGCCATTGGCACTATGTTAGCTCAACCTAGTGAATGTATTATAGATCATCTAATCTATTTTTCTAGTAGGAAGCTAACTCCTACTGAATGGAATTATACAACTACAGAGCGCGAAGATTTTTCAATGATATATGCATTGTACAAGTTTCGACAATACTTGTTAGCAACACCATTTTTGTTTTATACAGATCACATGGCATTGAAGTACTTGGTAAACAAGCCCATCTTACAGGGTGCATATGTAGATGGGTGCTCCTATTTCAAGAGTTTGACTTCACAGTTGTGGTGAAGCCAGGAAAAGTAATTCTGTACTAGACCATTTATCTACAATCAATTCAGGAAAGGAGGCACAAACAATTGAAGAAACAATGTCAAATGCACAGTTATACAAGTTATAATGCACACCCATAGAATTAGAAGACATTGTTGTCTTTCTATGAACAGTATGGCACCAGAAGGAATGAAATCATTAGAAAAGAAGCAGCTTGCTATACGTGCGACACCATTTATGTTAATCAGTGGTGACCTTTACAAGCTAGGCAGAGATGAAGTATTATGTCATTGTGTGTTAGAGCATGAGCACAAGGATATCATGGAAGAAGCTCATGGTGGTATTGCAAGAGGCCATTATGTAGGTGATGCGACTACCCAAAAGATCTTAATTGTTGGATTATGGTGGGAGACATTGTATAAAGACTATAAAGACTATTGTAAGGTGTGTGATCATTGTTAGCACCTAGGAAAACTAGGACAATGAGATGAGATTCCTTTGAGACCGATTACTAGTGCCAAACCATTTGAGAAATTGGCCATTGACTTTTAGGACCTATTTCACTAGCCCCGCATAGGATTGGATTGCGCTATATCATTACTTAAAAAAATTATCTCACGCAAAGGGGTAGAAGTAGCACCTACGAAAGACTATACAACAACTAGGTTTCTATGGGAGAATGTTCTTACAAGATATGGATGTCCCTTAAGCTTGACAAGTGATAGGGGTACACACTTTCTCGAATGAGACAATCAGATCCTATTAGATGAGTTTATGGTTGCACACCATAAAATTACACCTTACCATCCTCGGAAAATGGAACTGTTGAGGCTTTCAATAAGATTTTGGGCCAAAATTTGACAAAAATATGTTTTGTTGGAAGAACGGATTGGGATGACAAAGTATCGGGTGTGCTTTGGGCATATAGAATGAATTATAAGAGATCAAACAAATCCACACCTTTTTAGTTGGTGTTTGGCATGGAAGATGTTCTTCTTATAGAATTTATGTTACCTTCTTTGTGCATTGTGTGCATTGGAGGTATAGCTGATGAATGAGATTTAGAAGAACGTATTGAAAAGATGATTCAATCGATGAGTTCCATGCCATAGCATGATGAAGTCAAAAGTAGGAAAAGGCCAGAAAAAATCATGACATGATAGAAATATAAAGGATAAGAAGTTTGAGATCGGATAAATGGTACTTCTTTATGACTCAAAGTTCTTACGCCATCCAAGAAAGGTCAAAGTACATTAGTTGGGGATGTATGTTTTCACTTCTATATTTGAATCAGTGCTTTCCAGCTTAGAAGCACTTAATGGAACACGGCTAACTAGTTACTTTAGTGGGAGTAGGTGAAGCCCTACTATAAATAAGTCTTCTTGGTGTTTGTAATAAGGCGTGATTGCCATTTAGTTTAAGTTTTCAATCCTGTATTTCCTTAATTTATTTCCTTCATTGTCGCTATGCTTTGTCAATTTAGATACTATTTTTGGTGTAATAAGCACATTTTCATGGAAGAAGATAATTACTGTATGAAGAATATTTATGCATAGAGGACTCGTACATAATTTTAGTGTGGGGTGGTTGTATTGATCCAAGAAAAAGATAGAAAAAGAAATGTAAAAATATTGTGGGAATTGAAAGCTGAAAAGGAATAAGTTGCTACGGGTGTGTACTTTAAGTCAAAAGAAGATTGCTTCTCAAAAGGTGACCAAGGATGGAGTTGGATGAAGGAACAATATAACATGAAGTAAGCTGAGGCCATGATAGCTACTAGGAGAAGGTACAGTGACAAGGTACTTGGGTGCAAGAGCACACACTAAAGAGAATTCTATGACTAGTGGGTAGGAATGCACACTAGAAGGTAATAGTTGGGTGTGAAGATGTACCATGCAGAATGAAGGGATTTGGTCAATGAATGAGGGAATATTTGGTAGGTGAAGGAGCAATAAATTCATAAAAATTGAAAAATTTATATAAGGATGGGATGTGGATTCATTTTTACCATTGCAACTAAGAGTATTCAAGAGAAGAGCCAAGTGCAAAGAGCCGAGTGATCGAGTTAAGGTGTAAAGGGTGTGAAACCAAGAGTGACAACCAGATCTGTGTGATAAGAAGCTTGCATCCCCGGTGGTGAAGGGTTTGAGTGAAGCAAAGATATAGGAAAGGGTTAGGTTATGAAGTTTCCACCTAGGTCATAATTGAATCGAGCTAGGGTTTGATTCGTATAGTTGAAGAGGGGACACTTACAAGGTGAAAATGGAACCAAAGAAAGCATCAGCAGTAGCAGTCAAAGGGAAGAAGAAGGTAGTCATTAAGGAGGAAGAGATGGCACCTGAAAGCCATTTTTTGGAGATGTAATACCCAAAAGGATTCATTGTCAGTCGAGAGTGGGATTCACCCATCAGAAAGAGTAAAGTGAGTGAATATAATCATAGGAATTTGGAGAACAAGAAGGAGCTTGATTCCTTTCTCATGGATAGAAAAAACAAATGCACGGTAGATTACATGCTAGTATATGACGATGTGGGTGAAAATATTTTGAAGAAAATTGGGGCCTATTAGTTGTATGAGCTTCCATATTTTGGGAACTATTAAACCTTGTACCAGTGGCTCATGAGCAGGGTACACAAAGACTTCTTCTACTTTCTAGGACATAGAGTTAGAATTTCATATGCACTTATTTCATTAGTGATAGGTCTGAAGGCCACAGGAGAAGACATAAGAGGTGATCTTGCAGATAAAGCTACAATTTTATAGATGAAACATGAGTTGCGATACCTGAATAGTCCATGTGGAATGGACATAGAAAAATTGAAGAACTATCCAATTGTACAAGTTGTAGCACACCTTGTTACCAAGTAAAATGATCAAGAGTAGTGGTCACAGGTAAACACTATGTGGTTACATGTGGCATGTAAGATGTCGAAAGGGACAATCTATAACATTGTAGGCTATATTACAGAGAAAATAGTCGAAGAAGCACACATAAGAGGGAAGATCAGCTTTGGGGTTATTCTACTATCACTGGTCTTCATGGAGATTGGAGTACTAGATGGACCAAAGGAGAAAATATGGGAATACCCCATGGAGAACAAGTCCCCAGCTGAAAGATTCAAAGAAGTACCTATGCAAGGGGACCATGACAGATGAAGTAAAGCAAAGGGTAGAGAAGTGGTATGAAAGGTTCCACATGGCATTTGGGGAAGAGTGGTGCATTCCAAAGGACCTACCAGTAGTGGTATGGAAACAAGTTCAATTTGTTATTTATCAGCATTTATGCATCATGCACTTCCTAATAAAGGATGGAGTCTAGAGCCCTTGGTGAAAGTTACCTTACGCATTCACTACAAGGTATTTCTAAGCATTTGTTCATATATTTATAAACATGCGCAGACTGATCTTCAATGCAGATAAGGTAGATTGAGATTGCCATACACTGAGGAAAAAGTATGTGTATCCTAGTAGAAGTGCCTGTATAGAGAGAATTATTTTAGAGGTTTTGAACATCAAACCGATAAGTTTGGTTGTAGCAGATATGGGGGCAGCATTGGTGTATCTCCATTTGAAGCCAAAAATGGATAATAACAAATATGTGGAAGGGGATTTTGCACTTCCATCACCACAAAAGGGAAAGCATACAATGGAGAATATCCTAGCACCTAAGCTCACAGAACCAATTGAAGTGCAGGATGAGGAGGAGGAGCGCGAAGATAGTGGGGGTTTGGAGCATAGGGATAGGATACATCCTACAAGTTAGGGTGAAGCTAAGCATGTCGTTACACCACCGCAGCCACAAGAGGGGGATGATGAGGAATTGAATACACCCAAGGGGAGCATAGGTTTAAAAGGGTATTCAAGAGAACAAGGACCCAAGGTGCTACTCTAACCACTCATGTGCAAATAACCCTAACTCTCCCCACATAAGGAGGTGATTGCACGAGAGGAGGAAAATGAAGTTGAATGAGGAGGAAGAAGAGTCATAGGAGAGTGTGCCTACATCTCCTAAACTTCTAGAGCATACAAAGAAGCAGGGTGAGGCATTAAAGGAGAACGAAGAAGAAGAGAAAAGGATAAAGGAAACAACTCAGTAGAGGATGTTTAGGATATGGAGATGCAAGTCTAAATTTTGGAGGCTAAAGTTCCTAAGCGTAAAAGGTCTAGAAGGGTGAGTGGGGAGCACATTCCACTCGACCATGGGGTATGCAGAGGATGCAAGAAAATTTTCGCACTCGCTTCTAGAGCACGATCGCACAAAAATATTTATTTGGTCGGAGTTGATGGATGGGGATATGGCGACTGTGCGCACTAGAAAGTAACTATTGTGGTCGATGCATACCCACATGGATGAGCCTGACTTTGATGTGTGTGAAGAGTCATGCATTTCAAGGTGATTGAAGAAGGCACCTTAGGCTAGGCACATGATAGTAAAACCTACTTTGTCATGTCAGATGAGCAGGTCATAAATGCATTGGTGAAAGTTTTTGCTGAGGTGGCTAGAAGAAACATGGACAAATCTACCACGATCAAAGTGTTGTGTGAAGAGTTGAAGACAAAGGACACGAAATAGTGTGCATAACATAGGAAAGGGACTTCACATAGAAGAAGAATGAAGTGTTCATAAGCATCGTAGAGGATATTGGGGACAATGTAATCAAAGAAAGTCCACACTTAGAACCTAAGGTACCACAAACATTTCCTTCAGCGATACATTATGTGGGAAAGTTGGTGGACTTGGTGCTCGAAGATGAAACTCTACGTATGTAAGCACCGAAATATTAGAGCAAGATGCCGAATGGGAGAAATCATCTATGATGAGAAAAATTGCATCTTATGAAGGGTTGTTGCAAGCATTACAAGAAGTATTGAAGAAAGCAGACCATGCTTTAAATATATGCACAGCTCCAGAGGTGCTCATCAACATCAAGACCTTAGAAGAGAATAATGAGGTCTAGAAAGCAATGAAAGATGAGACATTGGGCCATGCATAAAGGTTTTCAATGGTTAAATAGAAGCGTGAGGCCCTGGCAACAGCACAAGAACCGCACAAGACGTGGCTAGAAGAGCTTGGAAAGCTGATTGCATAGAAGATGGACCTTTTAGAAGGAAGAATGACATCAATGTCCAATGTTGTGTTGGTTCTACAAAATGAGAAAGGAAAGATTGCGTGGGATGAGTTGGAATCCATTGCTATGGACATCCCAGAAAAAGTAGAGTAAGCACTCACTGAATGGTAGGTTTTGGAGGCCACAATAAAAGAGGAGTATCTAGAGCTGATACTACAAACTGATACAGAGGAGGCTGCCCCATAAACTACATAAGCAATTATTTATTTATCCACATTCTTTCCTTCTTATTCTTTCATTCTTATTCTTTCCTTCAAATTTTTGGAGATACCCATTTTCGGGACAACAATGAGATTAGTGTGGGGTAATGTTGATCAAGGAATACTTGCCAAAGATCATACAAGGAGTCCGCACGGGATAGAAGTCCAGGATCAAAGGTGTGGAAGGAAAGTTTAGATTTCAGGACTTAGCTGATTTTGAGCATGAGGATCTATTTTTGGAAGATGGCGTGTGGAACACATCCACAATGTAAAAATATACGCGCCATGCATTATCTATATTTGGATAATTGGTTCAAAGCGTTTATGCATAAAGGCAAGCTGATAATAGAGTTGACACTTTAGTTGATCGCAAGAGGACTATAGATAGCACACTTGCATGTGTGGCTATGATTGTAAAAATGACGTGTGGCTAACAATAGCATGCGACCTATTTCTGGAATAGATAAGCGGTGAAGGGCAAGTCCCCACCCTATATATATGATGTTAGGTACATAATAGGGGCATGGTATGTTTTTGGGGATGCATGTGATAGAGTGTGAGGTATGAATGTGTGTATCAAATCCATATGTGCATTGGTATAGACTGACACTACTGTAAGGAGCTTCTGTATTTACTAATAGATGGAAGATATTGGCTGAATCTAAGTGTCATTCTGTGTAATTGAGTAGTGCATGTTAATGGTTTAATCATGATTATTGTTTAAGCTTGTTCTTTCATAGATCTGTGGGTAGCATGCATTATAGAATGATGGATTAGTTATGAATCTATATGTTTCTTCCTTCATCATGTTAACATCATGTTACAACAACCCTAAAGAGGGACCTGGTACCTTTGTGTGCTTTGGGTGAGTACTCAGTCTAGGTTGAGTGATGTGCCAATGTGACTAGGGTGTTATCTTGTAAATTCTAGGCTGCATCACTTAAACACGTGAAATTAACTATCAACCTCTCCCAAATTTATTTTCTATGTCATTACGGTCATAACAAGCTATCATATTAGTCAAAAACTCATGCACTATACCGTAATAGGGTATTAGGCCCTACAAAATTGAATTCTAAATTCTTAATCAAATACATTCAAGCTCAAATTTAGTGATTATCTACCCTACATGGTCCATAAAAGAGAATTCAATAATCTCAATAAAGGTTATCTATACAAATTTTAAGATAAAGACCATTTCTTGATTAAAACAAATTTTTTGTTTTATTTCATACTTGTATTTCATACAAGACTTGATGTTCCACCTCCCATTTTTCCTTATCCTTCCTCAAGGAGTGTTATCCCCACCTCCATTCTTTTTATCCCTCTAATATTTCTTACTTCCCTCTAATTTATCTTCTCAAATGTAACCTCTTCTTGATGCATAACTCGACTTTTGGTGAGTCATACTTGACTCTTAATATGCCTCTAAACATATTATGGCATTTTTTACCATATTTGATAATTTTATATCTCTAACTCACACTTAGACTTCCTTATCCCCTTCCTAGACATCTAATACCCCCTAGTTATTCATTACAAGCCACTATTTTTCTTGTATATGATTTTGTAATTTTGTATTACATTTGGAAGGAAACACATATTTTGAATTTTCAAAATCCCAAAACCCGACTCTCTCTCCCCTATGATCTCAAAAACTCTCCAAAGATACTAAAATTTACCTCATACACCTGATTAGATTAGATAATTAACAATTTTGAAGTTCCTTATAGATGCCCCCGCATCATACTCCCAAGGTGGAGAAAAAGTTTCCATGTATTTGTTTACATAACCGATTCTTCATCTTCTCTTGATGTTCTTGGTCTTTTTTCCTTTCTCCCATTATGATTTCTTGCTTCATGTCCACATGGGTCCCACCTAGTAGTCTTTTTATTTTCATTTTCCTTCACTCGGCTTCTTTTCTTTGTGATCTTCATCTTCACTTGCATCATTTTCATGCTTCCATCCACTATAACTGCATACACAAACATAACAACAACAAATATGAATTGTTATTCATATTTTATGCTACCCTTCATCTTTGTAAAAATTTCCATCATCATGTAGTCATCATTTGTTTTGTCATTTTCTTCACTTTCTTGTCTATGTGCTTGCTTACTATAATTTTCCATCACACCATGTTTTCCTATACTTGTACCATCCTCTTCTTTTCTCTCATTTGCATCATCATGTGCCCAAATAAATATTGTATTTCTCTATACACCTACATTTTTCACTTGTCCATTTAACTCATCTAACAAAATTTTCAATATATCATCAAAATATTTCACAAAAACCTCATTACTTTCCTACTCATCATTATGCTTATCATTTTAAAATGCACAATTGAAGTCATTTTGGGAAAATTCAAGGAATTCACTCACATCATCCTCAACATCAATTTTTTTGTACCTTTCATTCATCTTTTTCTTTCCTTTCTTGTTTGACCTTTGTAATTTGTTGGTTTTATCTGAGTTCATCCTCTTCTTTCTTAATTTCATCTTCTTTTTCTTATGTCATACTTTTACTCTTTCTTTTCCAAACCATATTCTTCTCTTTGTGCATTACCTATGTCTTCATAAGAACTAGTTTCTCTCTGTTTTTCTTGTCTTCTCATTTGTTGGCTTTGTCTTTTCATCTTATTTCTATGCTGCTACCTTTTTCATCCATATAGGCATTATGTAACCATGCCCTTCAACTAGCTTTGAGATCTTCTCTTGAATATTTTCTTCATTCTTCTTCTTGTTAACCTCTTCGTTTTTCTTTTCCTCTTGTCTCAGCTTATTTTCTTCACTCTTGATCCTTTTTCATCTCAGTAATCTCTATTTTCTTCTCATAATCTGGATAATATGCCATTTGATTTTCCTCTTCATCATAAATGAAATCCCATAACTTTATTTAACCATCAATTATTTTAACTTCTCTATGGATTTTATCAAATTTTTCATCTATTTCTCTACCCATTCCTCTTACTTTCTCTCCTCTTCTTTCTTCTTGGCTTCATCTCTTTTCTTTCTCTCTAACTCTTCTTGTCTTCTTTGTGGCTAAACAACTTTACTAACTCTCTTACCAACTCTTTTTATTCATCCATATTCTCTCTTTGACAAATATTTTTCACCTTTCCTATTCTCTACACCTCACCTTGGCCTCACCAGGTCTTTTTGTGTATTCACTCTTTTCTTCACTGTCACACTTCACTTCTCTTCACTCTTCACCTATAAATTTCTTCACTACACACTCTCACATAAAATTGTTACCCAAAAACATTACAATAAGAGTTCCACGCTTTGATACCAAATGATGCAAAGAGAATTTAAAAATAACCATATATTCAAATATTCACTAAGGATTCAAAATACAACTTCACCTATCTCTTTGCAAATGAGGATCTTCACAAGCCCAAAAGAGCTTAAAAAACTGCTAATTTGGATCAAATCACCTTAAATGGCTCAATTTTCACTATACCCTGCATTCCATTTGTCTAATCAACCATCAAATATATTTCTCTTCATTCAAGCTCACTTTTTACTTACCTTATTCACCCTTCTCTTCAAGCTTCACAACCAGCTCTCTTTCCTCAAACATGTAATCTTTCCTTCTTAGCTTCACCAAGGCTTCTTATCTCATTCACCTTGTTCACACACTTCAACAAGTTTAGTTCAGTCATAAAATTGACTCAAAGTAATAGAAAACACCAAACTTCCCTTCTTTGTAAAAATGACTTCTAAATTACCTTAAGACAATGCATTATGGTACATTCATGGTGGGAGAAATCTATTGATACCCAAAAAAATATTTTAAATACTTCCAAGACTCTTCATCATCCTCAAAGTGTGTGTAAAAATTTATAACTCCACTCCTTAATTTTGTTTCTCTATCTCACTTACCTTCTTTATGCTTATAAAGCCTCAACTAGGCCCAGGACACTCATTTTCCTCTCATAAATTTCTTTGCAAGTGGATTCAAAACACAAACAAGACATTTTCCAGCACCCATTAAGATTTTATTCATTCTCAATAAGTTCCCAGTTCTATCTCCAATTGTAAGCCTTGGTTCCTTTGTTAAATGTCTCTCTATTAGCCCTCTCATTGTGTAGCCTTTGCCCTTCTTCAAAAATGTTAAGCATATCTCTAAATTTATCTAATGAAATTTCAAAATTATTTTTTCAACAACTAAAAGAAACCCCCTTCATTGTTTATTACAATTTTTAGAGAAAGATCCATCAATTTAATGCTTCAAATTGCAAACCTTAACGGTGTCAACTCGTGTAGGACGAGAGAGTGAAAATAAGAGATTTTAGTATCAAGGACTAATAATTAGTGTCAAGGTATAATTTAACCTTCCTAAGAATTATGAGTTATCGGTAAAGAGAAATCACGAAGAACCTTTAGTTTTCAATCAAAACTTCCTTTCACCCATGTTAGGACAAGGTATTCTCAAAACCCTCATTCATCAACATTCAATAATGTGCATCCTTCACAAAGTAATGTTTTTCATTTGATTAATTCCTCATATACACAATATTTTTGATGGTCTCAATCATTTCATGCATTCAACAAATATCTAGAGTTCATCAAAGCCAATCATGACTGTCTTAGTTCAGTTTATAAGGTTATTCAAACATGCAAAAGAGAATATTGGAGGAATCGACCTATAATCCTTTAAATACCATACAATAACATATCATAAATAATTCAACACGTGAAATTCACTATCAACCTCTCACAAAGTGCTTTTCCAGGTTGTTACAAATATAACAAGCTATCTTATCACCAAGAACTCATGTAATGTACCCTAACAATGTATTAGGCCCTACAACATTGAATTCTAAATTCTTCATTAGATATATTCAGGATCAAATTCAATGAGTATCTACCCGCATGCTCCAAAAAGGAAAATTCAATAGTCTCAATAAAGATTATCTCGCACAACTTTACAGATAAAGACCATTTCTTGATCAAAACAAAGTTTTTGTTTTATTTTATATTGTACTTCATATAAAAATTGATGTTCCACCTCCCAATTTTCCTTATCCTTCCTCGAGGAGTGTTCTATCCACCTCCTCTCTTTTTCTCCATCTAATATTACTCACTTCCCTCAAATTTATCTTCTCAAATGTAACCTAGTATTGATGCATAACTAACTTTTGGTGAGTCATACTTGACTCTTAATATGCCTCTCAACATATTATGGAAATTTTTACCATATTTGACAATTTTATATCTCTAACTCACACTTATAATTTCTTATCCCCTTCTTAGACATCTAATACCCCCAATTTATTCATTAAAAATCAAGTAATTTTCTTTTACATGATTTTGTAATTTTGATTTACATTTGGAGGGAAACAAACATTTGAATTTTCAAACTCCCAAACACCTAACTCTCTCTCCCACGTGATCTCAAAAATCTCCAACATACTCAAATTAACCTCATACACTTGATTAGATTAGAAAATTAACAATTATGAAATTCTGTGTAGATGCCCTTGCATCAACACCCTAGATCATGAAAAAACCTAAAAAAACCCTTAAATGTTTTGTTTTGAAACAACCTAGAAATTTTGTAACCCCTCAATAACAAACTTAGCACAATATCTATAAATGGAGAAAATATCTTTGCACATACCATGTCAGATTAAAAAACTTGAATAATGCCACAACTAATGAAAATGGATAAGAACTTTACCAAGAAGGCTTTGATACCATATTAAAGTTTCCATCGAATCACCGATAAAGAATGCTTACACACATATAGATACGTGAATTCCAAGAATGGTCTAATAATTAATACAAAGTGTGAAATTAACTCACAAACAAAAGAATGATGTAAAATATAGAACCTTAAAATAACTCAAGTGGCATGTATAAATAGAAAAACTATAAGTAACACCCTCATAAGAATAGGAGTAATGACTCCAAGGAGGAGTTACATTCTCGGAATATCCAATCAAATGTAACTCCTATGACACCTAAGCAAGATGACTCACCATGTGTAGGAAATATTACAAATAAATAAATAAATACAATGAAAATATATCCTACACCAACACTTACATGGATGATCTTCTAGTAAAGGCTAGGAAGAGGGGTGATCACCCCAAAGTCCTCCACATCTTCCTTTCTCACTTGATCACATATGGTGTCACCCTGAATCCCAAGAAGTGTGTTTTTAGAGTCATGGGAGGAAATATCTTGGGTTACATCATCCCTTCATGGGGAATTGATGGGGATCCTACAAAATTTTTTGCAATCCTTGAGATTAATTTTCCTATGGATGAGTCTAACATTAGATGTTTTCTAGGTAAGCTTTGGGAAATATGAAGGTTTTTTCCCGACCTCACCATGTCACACATCCCATAAATGGTATTCTAATCAAGACATGTTCAAACACCTATATGGAAGAGTGTCATAACACCTTTTAACCTCCTTTCTCCACCTACTCTCATGCCACTTAAGTATGATCATCCTATAATTATTTATTCTAGGGACATAGACATTTTAATTACATGTATATTGGAAAAAATAGATGATGATGGTTGAGAGAATGCTATATAATTCATTAGCCATTTACTTATCGATTATGATACCCGTACACTCGGGATGAAATATAATGTCTTTCCATTTTATTTTTAATTAAATGATTGAGGCACTACACGATTAATCAAGACACAAGAGTCATTTTCAAATCTGATTAGTTACTAGTTCTTTCTTATATCAAGAATCCTTATCTAAGAAAGTTGGTCAGTTCATAACACTCATGAATGATTTTGAGCTTACTTACGTGAATCATAAGTTAGTCTAAGGGAAAATCATTTTTGAATGGCTGCATGAAAATCCATTAGATTCTAGTGAACCGGTCAAACTAGAATTACCTAATGAGTGTATTTTTCACATCGAGGAACCCACAATCTCATCATACCTATGTTATTCTAACATTGTGAACTATATCATGGACCAAACATACCTATAAGGTTCTAACTTACAGCAAATATTAAGACTCAATGTTATAACAACTAAATATGTCATCATAGAGGAATTCCTATATCGAAAATGCCTTTGATGGCCTATTACTTATATGTGTAGATGATGATGAAGAAGAAAAGATCCTTTTTGTATTCCATAATGGAATCTATGGTAGACATTTCGATGGGAATTTGAATTCTTAGAAAATTCATCGATGGGATATTCTGGCCCACTCTTGAGCATGACGATGTGGAATATGTGTGGAGATGTAATTTTTTTAGGAATTTTCACACACCATTCATATCCCAACTCAATATTTACAACATATAGTCACATTGTGTCCTTTCTCCACATGAGCTTATAATTAATTGGTAAATTCTCTCCCACCTCCACTGACGGTCATAATTTTATCATTATGGAAACCAAATATTTTATGAAATGGGTTGAGGCGGTGCCCTAACCACAGCTTCCTAGGTTTTTCATAGCCAAATTTATTTTAAACCAAATTATTTGTAGGTATGGCATCCTACAAGTCATTATCTCTAATATTGGCTCATCATTTAAGAATGAAGATGTATGTGAGTTTTGTGAAAGATTTAAAATATCTCATCACATTGGCTCTCTTTATTACCCTCAAGCAAACAATACGGCTAAGGCTAAGAATAAAATGTTGAAGTCCATTCTCCTTAAAAAAATTCAAGGAGAACAAAAGGGATTGGAATTTAAATTATCCCCAACCTTATGGGAATATAGGACTTCCATCCACACACCAACATGAGAAACTCCATTTTCCCATGTCTTTGGTTTTAAAGTTATTCTTCCTTTAGAGGTGGAACTCCCTAGTCTTCATGTGTCTTTATAGGGCATATTAGATGAAGATGAGTATATAAATTCATGTTTAACACATTTAGAAATCCTGGATGAAAAATACTCGATGTAAGCAAAATCGCTTGGTTTACGTGGACATAATGTGTCGATAGTACATTAAAAGGTCTAAAACTCCCAATTCAAGTGGTTGACCTTGTGGCGAGGATAGATAGTTAGATATATGAGAAATTGGTTGAAGGTTTTATGTTCAAACCAAAATGGCTAGGCCCTTATAAATTAACCGAGTATTTTAATAACGATGCCTACTATTTTTCCACTTTGGAAGGTGGAGATTATAGCGAATTTGTAAACTCACTCCACCTAATTTTTTTCTATATATAGAAGAATTATATTTCCACAATTTCCTTATTGTGCTTCTACCCTTTGTGTCACTTTTATTATCACTATGTTTAAAATGTACAATGGACCTACTTATCCAAAAATATTTTTAATCTTCTTATACATTGGATCATATTCTAATCATAGTATCTTCATGATTTCTTCACAATATTCAACTATATATTCCATGTCATCGATTCTAATCATAAGAAAAAAATTTAATGTTGTTCCTATTAGGTATTTTATATCTCATCCCTCTTTTGGTTTCTCATATTCTAGATATTTTCACCTCTAGTCTTGTCTAGAAGCTTCTTGATGGAAAATCCTCCTTTTTAAGAAATTCTCTCCTTGATAAGAAAGATATAAATTCCTCACCTAGATCCTTTAACTTCCCATCTTAGTCTTAAGTGATGAGCCCTTGCATCCTGCTAGTTGTGTGGGGATGAGATTTGGGGGCGAGCATTCCTTCCCAATAATCTCAATGCAAAAACAAAGAAATTTTTATTTGTGTGTGTGTGTGTGTGTGTGTGTGTGTTGCAAATAATTACACATTTTTTCCTTCTCAGTCAATTTGTTGATGATCTCATGCTTCTTATTAGTAGCATGAGGCTAGGAAAGGAAGAAGGTACCCTTACTCACATGTATTTTTCCTTTGGTGATGATCCCTTGCCTATTACCAAAGGCATGAGGCAACATGTAGGGGTATTTTCAAACAAAAACTTAAGAAAATATGATTCAAAGGTATTTAAGCATATAAACTTCCAAGGAAATAATTTACATTCCCATGTTAGGAGAGATAATTGTTCCTTAAACCAAATTTTTCCAATCAAAGAAAGCACATGTGGGACTAATTCTAGTGAAGACCTATAAATTAAAAATCATCTTGGAGTTAGCCGGATAATATTAATCGAGAGATAAGTCAAAATTTCTCAAATGGATCATTTCTAAACATATTTTCTTTGCATCCATCATCTTCATTTATGCATCACTATCTCACGTGTCTCGCATCCTTCTTGTCTCTTAGTAATGATCCATCATATCTTACTAGTTTTTTGAATTCAAGGATGGAGTAATATATCATATCACTATATCATCTATAATACGTTCTTCTAATGGAATGAATATTTAATATTGTTTGAAAAATAATTTCCCAAAGTGTAAAAATTAAACATGTATGTAGACACCCTAAAAATACATACATATTT
The DNA here is from genome assembly GCA_018340775.1 of Taxus wallichiana var. yunnanensis. Taxonomy (NCBI): domain Eukaryota; kingdom Viridiplantae; phylum Streptophyta; class Pinopsida; order Cupressales; family Taxaceae; genus Taxus; species Taxus wallichiana. Next base: position 639,709,401 of record CM031237.1, on the reverse strand, counting down.
CTATCCCGCTTCTATCCAATTAGAATTAATTAAATTAATTCTATCTTACCGCAATACACCCCTTTGGAATTAATTAAATTAATTCCGCCATTTAAATACACCCTTTTAGAATTAATTAAATTAATTCTATTATCTAAGTCATATTCCTACCCTTTAGAATTAATTAATTTAATTCTACCATGCTCTTAGAATTAATTAAATTAATTCCTAACACCTTCTAGCTAATATAATTAAACATTTATTTATTTAAATGGTTAATTATCTCCTCACAATTAAATACTAATTAAATTAATTTAATTCTACCATGCTCTTGGAATTAATTAAATTAATTCCTAATACCTTTTAGCTAATATAATTAAACATTTATTTATTTAAATGGTTAATTATCTCCTCACAATTAAATACTAATTAAATTTAGTTATTTAATTCCACCTATTCCAATCAACTACATTTGAAATAAAATTCCCTATCCCACTTTACTCCACTTCCAGAAGCCTACAAAGGTGGGGGAAACAATAATGTATGTGCAACTAATTCTCGGATGAATTCAAAGATAACGATTTCCCCTGCAAAGTTACAACTACACAAACATGGTCATCTTACTATTTCAAGTAATTATAATTAGTACCTATAGAGGAAACTCAACCCAAGATCCAATTATCATGGACTCAACCTCATCTATAAAAATTGTCCATTTCCTTTTCAAATCCATCCTTGGAGCTTTGAGAAAATTGCATCCAATTGCTACCAATTTGACATCCGCTTCCTTGCGGAAAATATGCTTGTAGCATCTACAACCACATTTGGAGATTAAAATTAAAGAGCATCCACAATCCAAATCTTTAACAAAACCAGTAAGCTTAAATATTTTACGGTTTTATCTTGAGGTTTGCAAGAATTCTATAATGAAGGTAATAGGAGTTTCATTTGTTTACTTTCTATTGTCTGTGAATTTCCTTGTTTAGATTTTGTTCTTCTTTTAACACACTTTTGTTAACATTTGACATCCTTCATTGTCTTCATAAGTCTCTTATTTTAACACCCATCTTTTTGAAATTCGAGAAAACTCATCGTCTTTGTAAGTCTCTCCATTCTTAACACTACTTTTGTTAAGAGTTGAGCATTTTTCATCACATTTCCTAAGCCTCTTCCTCCTTAACACTATTTTTGTTAAGAGTTGAGCATCTTTCATCATGTTTTAAGTCTCCTCTTGTCACACTCATTTTTTCACAAGTTGAGAAAACTAACTTCTTTCACCTCTTCCCTCTTTACATTCACTTTGTAAAGGGTCATGAAGCCTTTCAAACCTCTTCATATTTCTTAGCACTCATTTTGTTAATTGTTGTGAATTCCCCATTTTCATTCCTCTTAACACTCATCTTGTTAAGAGTTAATCTTTTCACATCTTTTCATCACTCTTATCACTCATTTTGTTAAGAGTTGATCACGTTCACCTTGTTAAGTCTCTTCTCCCTTAACATCCATTTTTGTTACAGAGTAGAGAACATCTAACCCCTTTTAGTCCCTTTTCTCTTAACTCTCATTTTGTTAAGAGTTGGGAAATAAACTAACCCCTTTCACCTCCTCCTTCTTAGCACTTATTTTTCTAAGGATTGAATCTCACAAACTTTTCCTCTTCGTCCATCTTGACATTCACTTTGTTAAAGGTTGAATCTAACAAAAGTTTTAATATTCATCCATCTTGACATTCACATTGTTAAGGGTCACATATAACAAGATTCTTCTCTTTTTCGACCTTGAAATTCACGTTGTTAATGGTTGAATCTAAAAACATTTTCAAATCCCTCATCCATCTTAGCATTCACATTACTAAGAGCCACATCATTCACTCTTTTCAATCTCTCTTCCATTCTAGCATTCACTTTACTAGAGGTTAAGTAAGTTTCTAACCTTATCACCTCTTTCATCTTAGCATTCACTTTTCCAAGGGATGAGATTTCAAACCTTTTCACCTCTTCCATCTTAGAATTCACTTTTCTAAGGGTCGAGATTTCAAATCATTTTTGCCTCTTCCATATTAGCATTCACTTCACTAAGGGATGAGCTTTTAAAAAATTTCACCACTTCCATATTGGAATTCAATTTTCTAAGGGTTGAGTTCTTCATCACACATTTATTCATTTTCCATCTCTTTCAAACATGGTGGTCCTCCACAATTCATCATTTACTTAGGAATGAAAAGTGATGAAGGACACTATTTCAGGTATGCAGAAATAATTAAAACAATTCAACTCTGATGAATTGTGTCCTTACCCTTTCGACATGGAAATCTTACACACACCCTTTCCAAAATATTCTGAGATGCCAAAATTTGACAAATATAAGGTAAGGTTCATTTTAAGAGACCTTTAGGGAATTGAATGTGGAAAATCCCTTACGAATATTCCCGTAACCACTTTTGTAAAACAAGTGAATTTTATGGGGTTTATGTGCAAATTTTTACTTGATGAAGCTTGCATTTTGAATCCATATGGCATGCATGGTGCAATAGAAATATTGCAGTCACACAATAACAAGGTTTTTGTAGTACAACAAAAACTTGTTGTGGCACTAAAACAACCTTTTGTCATGCTTCAACGAAGACTTGTTGTCACGCGATTGCGATTGCAAATATCAATCATATTGTCATACATCTAGAGCATCCCGTTGTGTGTCAACAAAAACATTATTGTCACACATCAACATGTTGTTGCATGACTACAAATATCCTATTGTGTGTATGTAGCTTCCAGTCATGTGTTAACAACACATTATTGTCATGTGTCAACAACCTTCGTGCTCATGTCGTATGTCAACAACTTCATGTCATGCATCAACAACCTCCTGTTATGTGTAACCAACCTTCCCTACAAGTTCACGGTACTTGATATGAGTATACTACCCGGTGAATTACCTAGGTTTATATAGGAGTAATTTTCAATGGTAGGTGAAGCCGACCCCTAAAAAAATTATATTGGAAATTTTAGGTGAACATGACACTAGCCTGTTCAAAAAATTCACCATTTCAAATTTTCCTAAAATGGAAATTTTTCCAAATTATGAATATTCACCACTAAAAAAATCCATGTTATAAGGGAAAAACCGATCCTATACAACATATCAAAGCATTTTCCATAGCATGCCACGAAGTATCATATAATGATATCTTTCTCTTATGACTTTTTCCTAAAAGTCTAGGGGAAAAGTCATGTACACTGTTCTTACATATTCCAAAGGGATCTATCACCACCTTCATGGACCTCTCGAAGAAGTTCATCAAACATTTCTCTTTCAATCTCAATCATAACAATACTAACAATACAAACACTAGCACTCATTGCAATAACTCTTGGTACATCAACCACAACAACAATATCATCAATGATAGTGTCATGGATAATTGAAACATGCATAACAAGTATGCATAATCAACCAAAATTTTAATCATATAAACTAGAAAAAACACCACCTCACATGAAGTTATACAAAAATTTACACCAGGGATAATTTTAGTGGCGAACATTCGTAATATGGCGAAAATTTCATTTTAGGAAAATTTGAAAAGGAATTTTTTTTTGAGCGGGTTGGTGTCCTCTTCACCTAAAATTTATAGTATATATTTTTTTGTGGTCAGCTTCACCTTCATTTGAAAACATATCCTATAAAAACCTAGGTGATTCACCAGGTAGTATATTATGGTATTACCATAAGTAGCTTACCAAATTACCAATACTGTGAAGTTTGAACTCACATACGCACATCAAGAGGAGTCATTGACGCATGTCAACAAGGGCCATTGATATGCATCAACAAGGGTCGTTGATGCACGTCAATAGCCCTTGTTGATACGCATCAATGGCCCTTATTGATGCATGTCAACACAATGTCAGCAAGCTCTTGTTGACGCGCATCAATGAGGCATTAGTGTCTGAAAATATGTAGTCTCTCTGGCTCAAAAAAACTAGTGAAAATTTAGTTATGGAAAACTGTCAAATTCACCTTTTGCTGAAATGGTTTCGGGGATATTCACCAGGTATTTTCCACCTCCAATTTTCTAGAGGTGTCTTAAAATGAACCCTAATGTACACCCCTCGGAGAAAGTATCTCTAGTGTATTTCAACAACTAAGAGAGGCTAGGATGATAAAATATCCTCTTACAAGACCTTGGGTTGAAGGATAACCTAAGCCATACTGGTACAAACCTCATGCATATTGTGATTTTCATCGTATTTATGGCCAATCAACAAATAAATGTGTGTTTTAAGAATTATGTTCAAGACTTAATTAATGATGGAGAGATCTTTATAAAGATCAACGGAAAATATATCACACCCAAAGAAACATAATATACCGTGAATTCTCCGTAAGAGTTGAACATTACCCAAACCTATGTACATACCGACACTTAACAATATCACAATGATGAACTTAACATATCTCTTAATCAAAACCAATCTATCTCTTCTCTATATTTTATTCCTTAGTCCACATAAAAACTAAGCTTATTTTGGATAAAACCTTCTAACATCCAACGAGAGCTTGACCTTTATTTAAGACTCCCTTTCAACCTTGACATAACAGTAGATGCTACGAGAAGAGGGTCCATCATCTAGAACCATTGAGATTGATTATATTCTTTCACTACTGGATCCTATGTCTAACATCTCTAGTCTTATTGTAAAAACACAACCACAACAAGTTTGTACACTTGTAACAACGTAACCTCTATGTCCATTATACCTCAAATAATCACTCTTATAGGTATCTCATCAATGATGAATCCTATATGTCAATACTGAATACATGTGTACACTCCATGAGTTGCATATACCCAGGAATATCCTCATACAACCTTTTCAAGATTTAATTGAAAATATTTCATCGAGTTAATTACTTCCTAACCTTGACATAGAAACAATAGAAAAATTACCCCTATAACCTATAAGGAGCCTTGAGTGTACATCTAGGGATCAATCCTTCTTCTCTATCATTCTTCCACTCATGGATGAATATGAATCTCAACATACTCTTCACATTTATGACAGTCCTCCTCTCAATGTTACATACATATTTCAATTATCAAATACTTATCTAATCATACATCCTTTGAATTGGCCCTTGTCTGAAAAAAATCTCGTATCTCAAGACTCCTTGAATATTTTAATTCACTCCTTTGACTTTGCCCTTATCTTCCCAAGTCCTATATCTCAGACTCCTCGAATCATTTGATTTTTTTCCTTTGACTTGGTTCTCATCTGCCCAAGTCTCGTATCTCAGGACCCATCAAATCTTTTTATTCTACCCTTTGACTTGTTCTTTTTCCTCCCAAGTCTCATAAATCAAGACTTCTTGAATCTTAGGATTCTCTCCTTTGACTTGGACCTTATCCACCCAATCCTAGTAAATTAGGACTATTGCAATCATGGATTCATTGAAAAAATTTCAATCCTCTCCTTTTACTTGGATCTCCTTCACCCGAGTCTCGTAAGTCAAGAATATTCCATTTTCATAAACATGGACCTCTCTCCTGATGAGTCCATTGTAATATCTCATCCATAAAAAATTCATAAAAATTCAAAAACATAAAAAGAAAATTAAACTCCTTATTAAAATAAAAATCGAGAAAATCAAGTGCAAATAACATTAGGCATTTCATTTCTTGGTAGATATACTAATCATACCATTATCATATCTTATCATTCTTTAACTATTAGATACATGTTAAAATTGTTCCTCTTTGCTATTGTGTGTCTCATCCCTGTTATGGTTTCTACCATTTCAAATATTTTTACCTATGGTTTTGTCTTAAAGATTACTGATGGAAAATCCTCCTTTTAAACAAGCTCTTTCTTTAACAAAAGCACTAAAATTCTTTACCTATACCTTTTGATCTCCCATCTCAAGTATACGGTGTTGAACCCTTGCGTCCTACTAGTCATATGCGGCTGAGACTTGGGGGCATAATGTTCCTTCCCAATAAGCACATTATCAAAAAATAAGGCCAAATCAATCTAAAAATACAAAAAAATATAAATCAATCATTACACCTTTCATCCTTCACAGTCTTCAATGATAAGCCCATACTTCTCACTAGTAGTATGAGATTAGGAATGGAGGAAGATGCCCTTACTCACCTACATTTTGTCTTTGTGTTGAGCCCTTGTCTCTTACTAGTGACATGGGGCAACATGTAGGGGGTCCTTCACAAATTCAATCAAAAATAAATACTTTATCAAATCTGAATCAAAAGTGCTTAATCAAAAACTTCCCAAAAATTATTTTAGCTGCTCATGTTAAAGAGAGACAACAATTCCTTCAACCAAATTTTTCCAATCAGTAGGCCATCTATGGATATAAGTCTAGTCAAAACCTATAAAGTGGAATCATCTTGGAATCATTTAGATAATATTGATTAAGATGAGTTACATTCTTCTTACATGGATCATTGTTACACCTTGTGTCTTAGCATCCAATATCTTCACCTTCATATCACTATTCACCTCATTTTCATGTCCTTCTTGGCTCTTGGTGATGAGCCCTCACATCTTCCTAGTTGTGTGGAGTCATGAGTGGAGTGAGACATCTTATCATTACATCATCTATATTTATGCCAATGGAATGGAATTATTTTAATTGTTTACACTTTTGTTCACACTATGCAACCCCTTTTATTGAGTTAAAAATACAATTTTTAAAAAAAAATGTTCAAAAACATTCAACTATGTTTCAAACAATAAAAAACATTAAAATATGTTTCCAAAAACTCAAAAACAATATAAAATTTTTCAAAACTCAAAAATAATATAAAATTGTTCCAAAATTACAAAAAAGCTGTATAAAATTGTCAAAAATCAAAACATTCAGATAATGTTTGACCAAATTTCAATAACTGAATAACATAGTTCAACAATCTCATCATTTGACGACACTCATCATGATCATTCTAGATCATATTTTGATAATCATTTTTCTTTCTCATGGTGTATATCTATGCTCAAGGCAATCAATTATCCCTTTCGCAATATAAATTTGCTTGGAGCACACTTGGATTTCAAATTTTGAATCCAATACAGATAAAATTTCAATGGGATCCAACAAGAGTATCTTTGGAGTATATAAGCATCACTCCACTCTTTGGCCCAATCCAATCCTTTGGTGTTCTAAGTTATTGCTTGGGGGCATTCATATCTATCTAGTTCTTTAATGTGGAACACATTCAGATTGTCATTAAAATTCATTATTGTAAACTATGTTGTACTCTTTGGGTTTGTCAACATTATGATGATTTTTTTCTTCTTTTAGTTTATTATTTTGATGTACTTTGTTTATATTTAATGTATACCAATTGCAAGAAATTTATTCACATCTTAGTTCACATATAACTTTGGTGTGATTCCTTCCTATTCATATTGAGTTTGTTTGCATGTTTGTCTTGTGTCTTTGACCGCTTGCACATGTTGTGTTTTCCTCCTGGTTTATTAAATAATCCATTGTGTGTTTTCCTTTTTGTTTTATATTCAAGTTTTTTTACATTTATGTGTACTTGTTTCTCAAAAATTTGTAAAAATATCAAATATTTAAAAATCCAAAAACTTAATAAAATCATAAAATTTTACGAACAAACATTCACTTTTCATCAACATCCTACAATTGGAAAACCCTTTATGTGAATCTTTCAATATTTCAACACAATATCAATAGAGTCATACATTTATCTACTCGCCCTAGTGATCGCTCCAATCTTACAACTATCACTTCCTTCCCTTTGCATGATTACTTACTCTTCTTAGGGCAAGACACAATTATTTTTCCTTCATGATATAAATTTTCCTGAGGTAATTTATCTCGATCATTTGTACAATGGATTTAACAAGAGTGTCATGGGGAGTAGCTTGACTCCACTCTTCAAGATGATCCTATACATACCTTGGGGGCATTTTTATCTACATAATCATCATTGTGGCATGCATTAGGAGCATATATAATTGTCTTCTTTTTCACACTTGTGTTGTATTTTTGATGTTTGCTTTCTTGGACCAATCAAGCAGTAGTGTGATAACATATTGGTTCCTTTATAACCCTGATTCCTGCACCTACTATTCATATTGGGCTTGTTTTACTTTTTCTCTTTTCTTTATAATGTGTTTGTTTTTAGTGCGCATATGGATTAACCATCTCAATTCCTTAATAATCATGGTGAAAAATCTATTGTGCAACAATAAAATAAAGGTTGTTCTTATATTCACACTCTCAAACAAATAGCTCATGCTAAAAGCACAATTCCTCCCATCTTTATTCAATTTCCTTGTCTTTTTCCTATCAAGAGGCCATCCACTTCCTTAATGCATCATCCACCAACTTGAGGGGGAATTCCTCCACAATTCTACTTGTTGGGGCATCTAAATGCTTCACTTCTTTTCGCTCGCTAATTTGCATGTGTCTACTATCTTTAAAATATTATTACTTCGTAATAGCACTTTAAAGAGGGGAAAATGTAGACACCCTAAAAATACATACATATTCCTATCCCTCTTTTATCCAATTATAATTAATTAAATTAATTCTATCTTGCCACAGTACATCCCTTTAGAATTAATTAAATGAATTCCTCCATTTAAATACACCCTTTTAGAATTAGTTAAATTAATTATATTATCTAAGTCATATTCCTACCCTTTAGAATTAATTAATTTAATTCTATCATGCTCTTGGAATTAATTAAATTAATTCCTAACACCTTATAACTAATATAATTAAACATTTTTATTTAAATGGTTAATTATCTCCTCAAAATTAAATACTAATTAAATTTAGTTATTTAATTCCACGAACTACTTCCCTATCCACTTCACTCCACTTCTAAGCCTACAAAGGTGGGGAAGCAATAATGTACGTGCAACCAATTCTCAAATGAATTCAAAGATAATGATTGCCCCTGCAAAGCTGCAACTACATAGACATGGTCATATTACTATTTCAAGTAATTATAATTATTACCTATGGAATAAATTCAACCCAATATCCACCTCTCGTGGCCTCACCCTTAGTTATAAAAACTAGTCATTTCCTTTACAAACCCATACATGAAGCTTTGATGAAATTGCATCTAATTGCTACCAATTTTACATCCACTTCCTTGTGAAAATTTTTCTCGTAGCATCTACAACCACATTTATAGATTAAAATACAAGAGTGTCCACAATCCAAATCTTTAACAAAACCAAAAATCTTAAATCTTCTATGGTTTTATCTTTAGGTTTGCAAGAAGTCTACAGTGAAGGTAATATGTGTTTCATTCATTTACTTTCTATTGTCTGTGAATTTCCTTATTTATAATGTACACCTCCATATCTCATTTTTTTCATCATATCACATTGGAATCTCTAGCATTTGTCTACAAAACTGCAAAAAAATTGAACATTCCTAACTTTCCAAGGTACACAAATCTGAAATAGAGAATAAAGAAAAAATGTACAAAGGAGTGTCAAACCAAAAAGAGAATCATATATGTATGTATGTATGTATGCATGTATGCATGTATGTATGTATGTATGTATGTATGTATGTATGTATAACACTTATTTCACTAAATTAGGACTTATTCCAGTCCCAATGACTAAAAAATATAGCCAATATTAGAATCCAATATTGTTATTTTTGGATTCCAAAATGTCAAATATTGGAATTATCTGCACTCCAAAATCACACATATTGGATTCCAAAATCGCATATATTGGAATCCAAAATCACATATATTGGAATCCAAAATCACCTATATTGGAATTAACTGTACTCCAAAATCACATATATTGGAATCAAAATCAAAATATTGGAATCCGTTAATTCTCCTTCCAAAGTCCAATATATTTGGTCACGATTTAAATTTATGAATCTGTGAAATAATGTTTAATGATTTCAGGGAATCTAACATTGATATGAGAAATAATGGTTTGGCATCCGCTAGCTCGTATAGAACATATACATGTTTTATTTTATAAGGGCTAGCAGCTGGCTAGGCTTAAGCTTTGGAATAATGCTCTTATTAGTTTTAATATTTTTTTAAGATTAAACTATGCAAATTTGAATATTTCAAACACCATTGAGCAAGCGGCCACTAGGCTAATGACATTCATGAGATGTGAGACACTTCCATATTCAATTACTATGGTTCAATTGAACCTTGGGGCAACCAGAGAATTACCGAAGATGTTATGAAGAAACTTAAAGAGGGTGACAATTCAATTTAGGAGAATGTAATTAACTATAAAACCATTCCATATATATTTTCATATTTAAAGTTAGATCTCATATTTACTTCATTTATAATGGTGTGATTGAACCTCAATGCAACTAGAGAATTTCTGAAGATGTTATGAAGAAATTAGCAGAGGGTGACAATCCAGTGTAGGAGAATGTAATTAATTATAAAACCATACCAGATATATTTTCATATTTAAATGTAGATATAAAATCAACTGTAAGAGACATGGCATAAAAATTTCATATTCAAATATGGATATGAACTTATTTAAAATTAACTATAAAACTATCCCATATATATTTTAGTATTTAAATATAGTTATGAAATAAATTGAAATTCCTTTAGTAAAGATAGGTAGAATTATAGTAAAATATTTGATGAATAATTTGAATTTATAATGTAACACTATTCCCGAAGATGGGCTTCTAAATAAACAATAAAAATCATAGTAAAGCTCCAATAAAAATCTCCCTATAATTATTTTTGTGATTTAATATAATCCTAAACATATTTGACATCCTTCAATGGTTGCAAAAAAGGCCACAACACATCTAACAAGTATGTGTCTTCTGACTTAGAATCTATGTTAAATGTTTCAACAATTATGTAGTTCACAACATCATTGAACTTATTTTTCTCTAAAGATTCATCTACAAGCACTGTATTTTTACAATTGTACGATGCATTAAACCATGACCAAATGGAGTTAAGATTATTGAGATATAATTTGGGATTCCCAAAACCTTCATAATCAAAGCGTTTGGTCTCGACGCAATCTTCTTATGTAAATATGAACTTGAAGCTTGCAACCTCCAAGCCGATGTTTTGAAGGAATGAAGGCATCATGTCATCAACATTTGACTTTCTCATTGATGTCCACATTGTTATGTTGAATTTTTTTACACCGTTGCAAGAACTCTTTCACATTAGGTCTGAGAAAAATAAAAATTGAGCTCGATGCCACCAATTTTTTTAAACTGTTTAAATGTTGAAGATGCCTTGTGGAGGGTGTGTGCCAAAACACCATTTATATCAAATATGATCAGTTTCATGTTGCATGTGTTTGTATCTACAAATGAAAAAAAAAAAAATGGTTGAGGGTGGTGAATCAATTAAAAAATAAAAAACAAGTCCCTTTTGATATTTTTATATCAAAAATAAAATGGTTGTAGGTGGTGACAAAGGTAAAATCTAAGGGTGTTCCTCATTTCTTATTGTTATACTAGGAATATTTTTTTGTGAAGAATTTATTTGAATAAAATGTAATGTTTTAGTGCAACGAGTATTTACATACTGTATTGTAGTTATTTCATTGCATTGGAAAGTGGTATACGTTTTCTAATATCAAGCAAAACTAGTATTTAAGCATGCTCGCAATTAATTTAGGAATACATATTTCATTAATAAAAACTACTCAAAGATTTGTTACATTAAATATTTTATGTTAATTTGCATTTGTAACTTATACACTCACACTCTGAACTTATAATCAGGGAAGATTTAAATTCTCCCAACTTATAATCATACAATCGTAATTTAAATAGTTAAGAACCATCACTAAAACATATGAATGTATTTTATTTACAATGTTAAGTTATATCATCACAATAACATTTTGAAATGCTAAATTTTTATCTAGCATTTACTGCTCCAAATATTTGATGCCATCTACCACATTCAATCCCTTTGACACTATTAGTGATAAGTATTTGGTTAAATTAGTCATCAACCACGTATCTTTTAAGCAATTTTATCCTCTACTTTTCATTTCAACCATAAAATTTGTTGGAGGGTTTCCCTTTACACCTAATGTAATACACATTGTGTCTTCATAATTTTAGGGGACATCATTTCTACTACAAACCTTTTCTAGATATTTTATTGCAATTCCATCGACCATTTTTCAATGTTCTTTCCCCGGGTGATTAATGGATTCAAGTCAGTTGATAATTTTTTATTGAAGTCCTTTGTCAGCTTTTCAACATCATCTGAAGTGATTTTGTCTGACCAAAATCCCATTTCAAATTTTGTTGATAATGACTTTATAAGCTCTTTTAGGCCACTTTTCAATTTTATTCTCTCCATGCGTAACTTGAATGTGATGTCCCCAAAGGGTGATTGGTTTTTCTCATACATAAAGCCATCCAAATCTAAAACAAGAAAGTAATTCTTGTGGCTAACTACAGAAGTAATTTTTTTAGTCAGTCTCATATCAATTCTAACCAATGGAAAAAATCAACATTTTAGCTTATGGATACCATTTACTAGTGGGCCTTGGGTGTATAATTTCATCTTCTTTTCCCATGCAGCTAGATCCTTTGATGAAAGATTTGTTTCAAACAATTTTTTGATAGTTAAAGTGGGTTGAAGGGACCCATTCCCTATTTACATAAATAGAGGCATGGCCTCAAGATTCCCTATGAATATAGGCCAGCATTATCTCGATATATACTATAACTATAGTACTAGACAAGAGAGGGATTACTCTCCAGACCTAAGGTGACATCAACACTAAAGAACCTGAGACACCCGACCAAGGCTGGTATCATCTTCCATTTCAACTTTCACTTTAGAATTCACCCAGTTCAGCCAGAGAAAGTCATAGGCCCCTGCCGTAGACATCTATAGCTTGGTCCATCCAAGAGGGATAGGGTCCAACAGAGTGCAGAGGGTCTTCACATTAGGAAGCACTAGGTGGGCATGGTTAGTAGCTCACTCCCGTGCATACACCACCAGCTGCTTAGTGAAGGCTAGGAGAATGCTTTGAATCATTTTTCAAGTTCGTTGAAGACACCCACACCACCCCCGATGTGCTCGACAAAGACTCATGCACAACCCAAAATGCCAGACAACAATTCACCACTTCGGAGGCTAGGTTACCACAGTATGTCGGTCAAAGCCAGTAGAGCCAGACTCACGGCATCCGCTTTAGAGGGACGGATTATTAGTAGGTTCTCAATGAATACAAAGGCAACACCACTATTGACACATGGCCAACCAACAATAGATAGATAGTCTTCACCTAAGATTCCTTTAATGGCATCCAACTCTTCGACACAGGAGAGATGAAAAATTCTTTTCAGGTTGGTTGTGCTGTTATCTAGGGATGAAACACCATTTTTCACCCAGATCACAACTCAAGGTAATTTGCGGTAGATGAGGGACAGCCATAGCCAGAAAAGGAGGGAGAAAAATATAAGGAGAAGCCCTTGTCCAAAGCATTAAATAGACCCTTCAAATCCCGCAAGTGTATCATTAGACGGCGTGTGCTCTGAAATCTACCTCACATGAGATCAATATCCCTAATCCTTCCCATGCTTTGGAATTGAATGCCACTATCTCCTATTGTGCTTGCTCGATCACCGCATTTTCCAGCTTTTCCACATAATTATTACTTTCCTAAAACATGTGCTTAATGTTCTAGGCACTAAATTCTCGAGTTACCAAAGGACCTTTTTAACTCCTAGGTCCAGTTTCCAAGACAAGGATTTCTTTTTAATTATGGCATTCACAATTACTAGTGAATCCCCTTCGATTTCTAGATTTTCTATCTTTAAGGAGGCCGCTAGATCTAGACCTTTGCTCAGAGCTTGTAGTTCAACTGAATTACAAGTGCCATCCCTGAGCTTGTAGGAGGCGACACCAACCAATAATCCCTTTTTGTTTCTTATAATGCATCCAACATCGGAGATGCCTGGTTTACCTCTGGCCGCTCCATCAAAATTTAGTTTGAGGAAACCCAATGTAGGGGGGAGCCAACGGTCTAACCGATGGAGCGAGGATGAGGAGATCAAAGGGTGCTAAGCACCTACTCCGGGCTTGATGATTCTAGACCAACGCTACTCGATTTTCCTGTCATTGTTGGAGAAGTGACAAAAGTAGGACCAATTAGAAAAAACCACCTCAAAGACAGCCCATTCCAACCTGAGAATGACCCTACCCATTGAGTTCTACTCCTCCCTAAAGATTCTTTTATTACACTCCCACCAGATGTGCCAGAGAAGTAGCATGATACCACACAACCAAATCAAGGAGAGATCATCGAGTGGAGGTTTACGGTGCCAAGTCAAAATGGTTGTCGGGAGTGTAGAGGTTAGACCCATGAGAGATTGAGCTTGACACACAACCAACTCCAACATTCAGCTATGAATGGGAAATGAAGCAGAAGATGATCATGATCTTCCTCATGCTTCTCACACAGAAAGCACATTGAGGGACCATGAAAACCAAATCTCTTCCTCCTTTCTTGAGTGATAGTTTTTCCTTTGAAAGCCATCCAAGTGAAAAACCAGCTTTAAGGGGACCATCCTGCCTTCCATATTAGATCCTCAACTTTCTTCTTAGCATGCAATAATTTATAGCCACAGCATGGGGAGTATTTCCTAGAAGAGGCCATAGTCCAGAAAATTTCATCATTACCCCCAAAAAGCACTATCTGTCATTCCCGCAAAGCCAAGTGAAAACTATCCTTAGTTTCCAAAGAGAGATTTAGGTGTTCAATACTTTTCCATTCCAAAGAGAGCAAGAAAATTTTCCGGAAATGTTATCCAAAATGAGCCCCTTGCTCATTTTCTAGCTAACTCCCTTCATTCCTTCCTCTCTTGTGCCTCATTCATAATTTTTTATCTTTCAGGCACTCAAAACCTCCTGAAATGGCACCATTGGATAGAGCTCTTTCTCAACTTTCTAGAAAGGTAAAGTTTTCTTCCTAACTCCATGTATTTTTGAAGTTATGGCTCATGGAGTTTTTGTGGGAAATTTTCCCTAGACGGTCCTGTTGGCCAATCAGACGCCACCACGTCGGCATCGGAGAAATTGGGAGGAGGGAGATTTTTTTGGATTTTTACCAAGTGTTGGTGCAATGGGAAATTTTCCCATGGAAAGCCCGAGCCAATAAGATGAGGCCATGTGTCCTTGGAAGGGTAGAGGCGGAGGTAAATTTGAAATTTTTACCAAGTGTTTGGAAAGGTTTAGAAAGGAAATTTTTGGCCTAATGGCCCACTGGAAAATGAGATGTAGACATGTCTCCAAGTGGGAAGAAGTTGGAAAAATTCCCAAGGGTTGGCATAAGTAAATTTTTTGCCCCCAAGGCCCGCATCCAATGGCATGGCGCTAGTGTCACCGGGGCGGCGGGGGTCGAGGTGCAAAAGGATCTTTTCCTTTTCACCCAAGTGAGGAAATTATTGAAAAGAAAGTCCATCCCCCAAAACCCAAACCAATAGAATCATGCCACGTGTCCCAGGGGGCATCGGAGCTTCAGCCGTCGGGGAGAAGTTGGGAAATTTTCCCAAAGGTTAGCGCAAAAAGAATTTTTGGCCCCAAGGCCCGCCAACCAATTGAAAGAAGCCACGTGGCACCAAACTAGTGGAGGTGGGGGAAAGTTGGGATTTTTTCCCAAAGCAAAATCAAAGGAAAAATATTGAAAAGAAATCCCGCCCCCCAAAACCTGAGCCAATAGGATCATGCCACGTGTCCACGTGGTGGCAAAAACACAAGGCAAGCCCACAGGGAAAAATGAACATGAAAGGCCCACATCCAATAGGGTTGTGCCACATGTCTAGCCCAGGGAAGATGGTTAATAGCGACGGAAGAGTTGAGAGCAAATACCGCAGTGAATCACATTGTGCCACATGTCCTTGGGTCATCCAACCGGTAGAGAATTTTGGAAAATTTTCCAAAGGCCGAAATGATGGGAAATGAATTAGGAAGGGCCCATGACCAATCAAATCATGCCACATGTCACAAGAGCGATGGGGCATGGAGATTCTTAAGGAAATTTTCCAAAATGCAAAAAGTGGGAAAATTTCAAATTTTCAGCCCACCAACCCATTTTGGCCCTGTTTTGCCCTAAATTTTCAGAGGGGAATAACTTTTGATCCAGAGCTTGATTTCTTGTGTTCTTTATATAAATGGAAATCTGGTGAAATTCTCTACGTGGTTCCAAGCTTAATTTTGTGTTTTGGTTGATTTTGGAGGAAAAAAATTGAAAACACCTCTAGCACATGGAAATCAACAAAACTGACATTTCAACCACCATTTTTAATGAAGTATGGCTCGCATTCTCTTCCAGCATGGTTAAAAACGTCAAGGAATGGACTTTTGAGGGTTCCCATGCTGTTTTAATACCATTTGGTTGGTGGTTGAAGCATCTTTCATGTTTTCCCATGTTTCTCTCTCCTGAGCTCGAATTGGCATTGTAAAAGCTAGAATGGGCTCATTTTTAAAAAGTTAGACATTTTTCTAGCTCTGCAACTTCTCTTTTCTTCCTCCTTTGGCAGATTTGTGGAAATTTTTACCTTTTCATGCAAATACAACATCTCTTTTTGCCTCTTGGCCATTGTAATGCACTG
Source organism: Taxus wallichiana var. yunnanensis (assembly GCA_018340775.1). NCBI lineage: Eukaryota > Viridiplantae > Streptophyta > Pinopsida > Cupressales > Taxaceae > Taxus > Taxus wallichiana. The sequence goes on along the minus strand of CM031237.1, from coordinate 639,692,790 downwards.
TATTGGACCTGGAATGATAATGTATGCTCTGTGATTAAAATTTTCTCAATCCTTTCATATGTTTATCATTGTTTCCTGATCTTTCATTACATTTTGGAAATTTGTGCATGTTTTGTGCTATATTTTCTTGTGGATTGTGTATGTTTTGCAGTAGAAGTGTGTCTACTACTCCTTTGGTGCATCACCTTATTTAGACTAGGTTTATTTTTTCATTTTCTCAACCCTGTCTCCCTGGAAAAGTTTGATTAAGTTATAGGTAAACCCTCTGCAGAATGTCATGCACACTTGAATAGGGGAGTTGAGGAATCAGCCTCTAATCTAGAGATTCTTTTCCCACTTTTACAAGTCCCACAGTTGGGGGAAAATATTTAATGTTGTGCAATCACACTGGATGCTAAAATGTCAAACTAGAAATCTGAAAAAACATCCAGAGGGTGCTGCTGATTTGCACTAACAATTTTGGAATGCCTGGTGGGACCTTAGAGGTATTCATCTTCATTGAAAACAAATTTATGTGCATTTTTGTAAGTTTCTTGCTTAAAAGAGCCCTAAATTGCACATCTGGTGACTCCAAGGAAGAAGAATCAACTGGTTTTAGCAGTCTAGACCTGAAAAACTCATGAGAAGAATCTCCACAAGGTCAAGATTTGGAGAAGAAGAAGTGTTGTTTGAGTATCTGTAATTATCTCCAAGAAGAAGATAAAGAGGGAGGAGAATTCAAAGGTCTCCATCTCCACCAAACAGAACTCTATCAACTCCACCTGGTAGACCTTTCATCCAATCAACAAGGGTTCTAAGGCCAATCAAAATGGCACAACACAACCCATATGTCAACTTCACTGGAAGCAGCCCACTTTCTCTCAATGCACAAAATCCAATCCCAATTGCAGCATTGAAGAACATTCCATACTTTACTAGAGAGAATCAGACCACTCCTGGTGATCATGTCAAGGATATTGCTAATATTTGTGCAATCCATGAGATTGATGAGATGTAAGTTACTGTCAAACTACTGGCATCTTCATTCAAAGGGAAAGCCTTGCAGTGGTTCAGATCCTTGCTTCAGGCTCTATCTAAAATTGGAACTAGTTATGTATAGCCCTCCATGAGTAGTTTGGAGAAAAGGGAGATAACTTGTCCCTTTTGGAACAATTGACAACTATCAAGAGAGCTCCCAATGAGCAGCTGACTGACTTCAACTTCAGATTTCAAAGGACTTGGGAGAGAATTCCAATGGCAGTAAGGCCAATAGCAGAAGGTGCTTTTCTATATTACCTTAAAGCTTTAAATTCTGATATTTCTATGTTAATTCAATCCATGGGAGGCACAACTATTCCTGCTGCTTATAGCATTGCCATTAGGGATGAAAATTGTCTGATTCAAGTTGGCAAGCTAGCTCCTAGGCCTCTAATGCCATTGTATCCAAATTTAGAAAGTCTAAGCACTATTCATGCACCTTTTTAGCTCCTATTCCCACCCTTAGAAATCATAATTCAAGTGAAGCTTCTACTTCATCTTCTAGTGCCTCAAATGAACTTCAAGAAGTCATGAAGAAATTGCAAAATTTAGGTAATGAGCTGGTTACACTCAAGAGGCAAAAAGCCCAAAGTTTTAGACCTTCTTATCAGCCTCAAGCTCAACCTAACAGTAGCCATATCAGCCTCAAAGACCACCCAATCCAGCTGTAAATCAAAATCAAGCAAGGCCTCCTGCTAACAGACCATTTCAGCCCTATAATCCCAATGCTACATCTGCCTCTAAAGCACTAGTGCCAGTACAAAACAACATAGCTCAAGAGTATGACTGGTGTTTCCCATGTAATGAACCTCACAACCAGTCTATGTGCTTCAATGGTGCTCTAAATCAAGCCTTAATGGTAACAACAATTGGTGTGGAGGGTGAAGGGAGTCAAGGAAATAACCAACAACAAGAAACATCCTAGCAACAATCAGCTCCAAATGATACCACACTTGTAAACTGGAAGGAAGAAAACTTTTTGGTATGAATCAAATAATCTCTCAAAGTATTACAGCTAACACAAGGTCAAAAATAAGAAATTTGGGTGAAGGACAACCATTGGCTCCAAGTAATCCACAACCTTCTACCACTCCACAAACCGTTGGCAAACAAAATGCAGTTCCAAACATGCAAGGACCACCCAAGCCAACTCCTAAACCAACTCAAATGCCAGTTGCTGCTGCCCATGTGTAAGGAATGAATGTGTAGGCCAGAGGGTAGCAGAGAGATGCCTCATCTCCATTCAACATCATTGATCAGATGAAGAAGACAAATGTGAACATATCAATGTGGGAATCACTATCCATCCCAGGCCAAAGAGATTTGCTACAAGCTGCCATGAAGGATTGGTCAACTTCAAATCAACAGTCCAAATGCAAGAGATGGTACTCACAAACACCGCCTGCACTGAAGAGAATCATGGAGGATAGCAAGGTAAAATTTTGAAACCCCTCCATTCTATGTTTCATTAATCATTGGGGACCAATTAGTACACAATTACATGATTGATTCCAGGGCAATTAGTTCAGTAATGCCCAAGCAAATAGCTAATTAGTTGGGGCTCCAATATGAAGTCATATCCAAAGGGGTAGTGCAATTGGATGGGACAGCAAAGGAAAACAAAGTGGGAGTAATTAAAAACTTGAGTCTTACTTTGCATGCATGCCCCAACGTTGTTGTTCAGCAAGATGTCTTAGTGATAGATCTTCCAACACTCTTTGCCCTATGTTTGTCAAGGGATTTCACAGCTAATATTGAGGTTACTTATCCGTTGATTGGTCACACATGTTGTTCAGAACAAGGTATGAAACCAAAGCCACAATCAGTGTCCGAGCCTATTGTAAACTTCCATATTGAGCCTCACACTCCAAGCCAAATCAATACCAATTGTTCAAAGTGTTTGATCAAGAGGACTACTCAAGCATTGATGAAGCGACACCAAGGTTGGAAGCATCCTAGATTTGACTCTTGATGAATGGGTAAGCAAGGTGCATGCTTTTGATTTTTATACGAAATAGAAGAATCTGAGCTAGGAGTCTATTGCATGCATGAAGAAAATCATCCTATTCCTAGCATCACCAAGCCAGACCACAAGGATGACAATGAGGTATGGTAGTTGTTCTTTGATGGATCAAGAAGTAGACAAGGTGTAGGAGGGGAGCTATGCTTGTTTCACCTCAAGGAGTTAAGTACTATTCAACTTTTAGATTTCAGTTTGCATGTTCTAATAACACTGCTGAATATGAAGCTTTGATACAAGGATTGCATTGGTCAATCAAAAGAGGAATAAAGAACTTGCAAGTCTTTGGTGACAGTGAGCTGATTGTCAACCAAGTTAGAGGACAACATGCTGCCAAGAATGATCTGCTCAAGTGCTACAAAAACAGGGTGTGGGACCTCATTGAAGATTTTGAGGGTTTTAGCATCAAATCCATCCCTAGAAAAGAAAACCAAGCTGCTGACAGACTCACAGCAGTTGGAGCAGCCTTTGATGTTGTTGAAAGCATCAAGAAAGATGTGGTATAGCCAATCATTCATTTTATTGTAAGGCCTTTAGTGCTAGACAATAATGTAAGTTGGAAAGTGTTTGAAAATGATAAAAAAATCATCCATTTCTTGCAAGAAGAGGCTGATTTCTCACTAAAAATCAAGAAAAGTTGGAACAACAAAGTATGGTGATCAAGTGGTGGTGATCAAGTGGTACAGCTGAGAACCAAAAACTACCAAAGGGACTTGTCACTTTGGAGTCCATTTTCAATCCCAATGATCAGTTTAGGAAGGACAAAACAAACATCTCGAGTCAAGGGAGAAGATTCAGTGCTCATCTTGGTGGAAGAAGGCAAATCACTCCAAATTGGTAAAGTGACAACTGAGCAAGAAAGGCATGAGTTCACACAGCTTTGTCAAGAATTCCTTGATGTGTTTTCTTAGAGCTACGAAGATTTGAAAGGTTTCAATCCCAAGTTAGCTCAACACACCATTGAACTAGACCCAAGTGCTAAACCCATTAGGCAAAAACAAAGGCCAGTTAATCCACACATGGAGCCTCTCATGAGAAAATAATTGAATAAGTTGATAGAGTCAAGTATCATATTCCCTATCAAGCATTCTAGTTGGGTAGCCAACTTGGTTCCAGTTAGAAAGAAGAGTGGAGAAATCAGATTATGTGTTGACTTCAGAGATTTTAATAGAGCATCTCTCAAGGATCATTACCCACTTCCTTCTATGGAGTAGATTTTACAAATTGTTGCTGGCTCTGAAAGGTTTTCATTGCTTGATGGCTATTCAAGGTACAATCAGATCATGGTGAAGGAAGAGGATCAGTTCAAGATAGCCTTCATAACCAAATGGGGGACTTATGCATATAGAAAAATGCCATTTGGGCTGTCCAACGCTGGAGCTACATTCCAAAGGGCAATGGACATGGCGTTCAAGGATTTGATTAACAAAATGGTGCTGATATATCTAGATGATATCATTGTTTTTTTTTAAAATGCAGCAGACCATCTCTTTCATTTGAGACAAGTGTTCCAAAGGTGTAGAAGATTTGGGGTATCATTAAATCCCAAAAAGTGTATTTTTCTAGCTCATGAAGGAAAGCTCCTTGGCCACATTGTCTCCAAAGAAGGATTAACAATTGATCCAAAAAGAGTTGAAGCCATAAGAGCACTACCATTTCCAAGCCACAAGAAAGCCCTCCAAAGTTTCTTGGGAAGGATAAATTTTGTTCGGAGGTTTGTCCCAAATTTTGCAGCCCTAGTCAAGCCTATCACCAAGATGTTAAAGAAAAGCATAGCTTTCAAATGGATAGTAGAAGGAAAGGAAAGTTTTGAAGCAATCAAAGAGGCCATCTCACAAGCTCCAACTCTCATTAACCTAGATTTCTCCAAGGATTTCATCCTCTATGCATTTGGAGGTGATGATACTATTTCTACAATTTTGGTACAGTAGAACAAAGATAATGATGAGCAGCCAATTGCTTTTTTCAGCCAAATCTTGGAGGACTATGAGGTGAGATATTCCTTCATTGAAAAGCATGTTCTTGTAGTGATTAGGAGCTTGAAGAAATTTAAGCATCTAGTTTCAAACAACAAGGTTCAACTGTTGTTTTCTCATGTGGGAGTTAAAGACTTCCTCCTCAATAAAGACCTAAATGAAAAGAGAGCAGGGTGGATTACTCGTGTCATGGAGTATTACTTTGAGATCAAAGTCACCAAATTAGTCAGAGGAAAAGGATTGTGTGAGCAACGGTCTTGAGCAAGAAGACGGAGGCATGCAATGAGAAAGAGGTTGTTTTTAGCATTGCAAGACAACCATGAACAAGGAAGCATTCAAGAAGAAAATGATGGTGTCCTCACTCCCTTCTGGACCCAAGACATAATGCACTTTCTACACACAGGCCTATGCCCTCCGAGATGATTAAAACCAAAAGGAGACACTTCAGATTACAAGTTGTCCCATATGCCCTTGTTGATGGTGTTTTATTCAAAAGGGATAGCAATGGAGTGCTTCTGAGATGCATTGGTACCAATCAGATTCACAGAGTGTTGGAAGAGTTCCACGGTGGATCAGTCAGGGGTCATTTTGCACCAAGGGTGACAACTCTCAAGATCATGAGGGTTGGTTATTATTAGCCCAATATTTTTCAAAGTGACTATTATGCATGGATCAAGAGGTGCAAGAATTGTGCATTCTTCACAGGTAAGGAGAGACTAGCCACCCTCCCATTTCATCCAATTTTAGTTGACCAGCCATTCATGCAATGGGGTTTGGACTTCATCGGAGTCATTAACCCAAATTCAAGCCAAGGACACAAGTGGATTCTAACAGCAACATATTACTTCACCAAGTGGACTGAGGTAGTGGCACTCAAGGAAACAAATGAATCTAGCATCCTAGACTTCTATGAAGATAGCAACCAGATTTGGCATACCTACTACAATAATATCAAATATTGCATTGGCATTCATTAGATCCAAGGTAATCGAATGGGCTATCAAGAATGGGATTTACCTAAGCACTTCATCAAATTATTATCCTCGTGGTAATGGCCAAGCTAAGTCTATAAACAAGAACTTGTTAAGGATCATCAAGAGGACCCTTGATGAAAATTAGAGGTCTTGGCATACTAAATTGAAATCATCCTTGTGGGATGATAGGATAACCCCCAAGAGATCTACAGGTAATTCTCCATTCAAGCTTGTTTATGGAAGAGAGGAAATTTTGCCCATGTCACTTGAGTTGCCAACATTGGAACTCATGAAGCAGTTGGAGTTATTGGAGTTTGGACCCATGGAGGTTAGGTATGCAGAATTGATGGAGCTCCAAGAAATTAGGAATCTGGTATCCCAAGCAATGGAGAAGGATCAAGCTTTGATCAAGAAGACCTTTGATAGAAAGGCCAAGGATAGATCTTTCCAAGTTAGAGATCTAGTGTTAAAATGGGATGCAGACAGAGAAAAACCGGGGAGGCATTCAAAATTTGATGCCATTTGGAGTGGCCCCTACATGGTCACAAAGTGTAAGGACAGCAATGCCTTCTAATTGTCCACATTGGATGGTGAAGAATTACAGATTCCAGTCAATGGAATCCATCTGAAGCATTGCTACTGAAGGAAATTCTCCACCTTGTACATATTAGTTTAGGTTTTCATTCCTCCAAGTGCTTATGCACATTGTTTTGTTGTAGTTTAGCTTTGCTTTCCCTAAGTGCTTTGGCACAGGCTTGTTGTTCTAGGGAATGTGTTTCGAGCTTTGCTCCAATCAAATGGTGTTCTACCCTCCATCTTCCTCCTTGCATTGTTCTAATCAGTTGGGGTACCAAGCAGAGAATTTGATGACTCCATGCCCAATGGATTGCTTCAGCAACTGGTAACTTCATTCAGCAGGCAGATGACCCTTCTGAGTCGCCAAATTGTTATCCAAAATGAGCCCCTTGCTCATTTTTTGGCTAACTCCCTTCATTCCTTCCTCTCTTGTGCCTCAATCATAATTTTTTTATCTTTCAGGCACTCAAAACCTTCTGGAAATGGCACCATTGGATAGAGCTCTTTCTCACTTTCCTAGAAAGGTAAATTTTTCTTCCTAACTCCACGTATTTTTAAAGTTATGGCTCGATGGAGTTTTTGTGAGAAATTTTCCCTAGATAATCCCGCCAGCCAATCAGAAGCTGCCACGTTGGCATCAGAGCAATCGGGAGGAGGGAGAAAATTTTTGGATTTTTTACCAAGTGTTGGTGCAATGGGAAATTTTCCCATGGAAAGCCCGAGCCAATAAGATGAGGCCACGTGTCCTCGGAAGGGCGGAGGTGGAGGTAAACTTGAAATTTTTACCAAGTGTTTGGTAGGGTTCAAAAGGAATTTTTCAGCCCGATGGCCCACCGGTGAATGAGATGCGGACATGTGTCTAAGTGGGGAGAAGTTGGGAAAATTTCCCAAGGGTTGGCATAAGTAAATTTTTCACCCCCAAGGCCCGCATCCAATGGCATGGTACCACGTGTCACCGGGGTGGTGGGGGTCGAGGTGTGAAAGGATTTTTTCCTTTTCACCCAAGTGAGGAAAATATTGAAAAGAAAGTTCGTCCCCAAAACCCGAACTAATAGAATCATGCCACGTGTCCCGGGAGTTCGGAGCTTCAGCCACCGGGAGAAGTTGGGAAATTTTCACAAAGGTTAGCACAAAAGAATTTTTGGCCCCAAGGCCCACCAACCAATCAAAAGAAGCCATGTGGCACTCGAACCAAAGAGAGGTGGGGGGAAAGTTGGAATTTTTTCCCAAAGCAAAATCAAAGGAAAAATATTAAAAAGAAAGTCCAACCCCACAAAACGACCAACCAATAAGATCGTGCCACGTGTCCACGTGGCGGCAAAAAACACAAGGCAAGCCCACGGGAAAATGAACATGAAAGGCCCACGTCCAATAGGGTTATGCCATGTGTCTAGCCTAGGAAGATGGTTAACAATGACGGAAGAGTTGAGAGCAAATGCCCGCGGCGAATCACATTGTGCCACGTGTCCTCGGGTCATCCAGCCGGTAGAGAATTTTTGGAAAATTTTCCAAAGGCCGAAATGACAGAAATGAATCAGAAGGGCCCACAACCAATCAAATCATGCCACATGTCACTAGAATGGTGGGGCGTGGAGATTTTTGAGGAAATTTTCCAAAATGCAAAAAGTGGGAAAATTTCAAATTTTTGGCCCGCCAACCCATTTTGGCCCTGTTTTGCCCTAAATTTTTAGAGGGGCATAAATTTCAATCCAGAGCTCAATTTCTTGCATTCTTTATATCAATGGAAAGCTGGTGAAATTATCTACATGATTCCAAGCTTAATTTTGTGTTTTGGTGGATTTTGGAAGGAGAAAATTGAAAAATGCATCTAGCAAGTGGAAATCAACAAAACTGACATTTCGACCACCATTTTTAATGAAGTATGGCTCGCATTCTCTTCCAGCATGGTTAAAAATGTCAGGAAATAGAATTTTGAGGGTGCCCATGCTGTTTTAATACCATTTGGTTGGTGGTTGAAGCATTTTTCATGTTTTCCCGTGTTTCTCTCTCCTGAGCTCAAATTGGCATTATAAAAGCCGGAATGGGCTCATTTTTAAAAGTTAGACATTTTCTGCTTTGCAACTTCTCTTTTCTCCCTCCTTTGGCGTAATTGTGGAAATTTTTACCTTTTCATACAAATACAACATCTCTTTTCACCTCTTGGCCATTGTAATGCACTTGTATTGGACCTGGAATGATAATGTATGTTCTGTGATTAAAATTTTCTCAATCCTTTTATATGTTTATCATTGTTTCTTGATATTTCATTACATTTTGGCAATTTTACATGTTTTGTGTTGTATTTTCTTGTGGATTGTGTATGTTTTGTAGTAGTAGGTGTCTACTACTCCTTTGGTGCATTACCTTATTTAGACTAGGTTTATTTTTGCATTTTCTCAACCTTTTCTCCCAGCAAAGTTTAATTAAGTTATAGGTAAACCCTCTTCGAATGTCATGCACACTTGAACAGGGGATTTGAGGAACCAGCCTCTAATCTAGAGATTCTTTTCCCACTTTTACAAGTCCCACACTTGGGGGAAAAGATTCAATGTTGTGCAATCACACCGGATGCTAAAATGTCAAACTAGAAATCTGATAGAGCATCCGAGGGTGCTACTTGATTTGCACTAATAGTGCCCATTCTTCAACTAATACCCTCTTGCTTTCCCCAAACTCAAGATTTCCCAAGCACGGGAAAACCATTCCGAGGATCATCCCAAAATAACACCTTGTCACCTTTTTTGATTTTCCGCACTACATTGAATAAGAAGGGCTCCCGGCATTCAACTAAGAAGTTCCATATATGAGAACCATGAGGGTGATTAGAAATGCGGAGAATCGATTCTCGGAAGATGGGCCCTAGATATTTTTTTCCACCACTTGGCTACAGAGACACAAAGGTTTTGTGAGGATATTCTAGAAAAGCTTGGTGCCTGGGCCAAGTTTTGAATACCCAAGTTGAGAATGCCATCCCCGCCTAGATCTTTAGGTTTGGAAAATTTTCCTAGCTGATCAATGGGATTTTCCTTTCCATAGAGGGACCTTATCATATGAACTTTCACATAATCCTGATAAGATTTGATAGAACACTTTTGGGGATTTTCAGTATGGAAAGCATGTATAAGGGGGAGGCACTGAGAACAGATTTGATGAGGACCAGTCTTCCAGCTAGTGATAGCCATTTTCCTTTCTAGGAGTTGAGTTTTGAATTAACCGAAGAGAGGAGATTGTTCCACATCGAGGTCCGACCCAAGCCACAAAACAAAGGCACACCAAGATATTTGACCGGAAGGGAGCCTTTTTTAAACCAAGATGCCAAGAATTCTATCTTCCAGAGAAGGGGGGATGTTAAAAAATAAGATGAAGGATTTGACATGGCTAACCTCTTGTCCAGCAGTGAATACATAAGCATCGAGCAACCCCTTCAGTTCTTTGGCCTCCTAAATTTCTTTGCCAAAGGAGAAAGTGTTATCTGCTAATTGTTAGTGAGAAATAGGATCCACCCCTCCGTAATTCTTAATCCCTACAATTTGCCTTCTCGAACTTTATTGTTGGTGGCCCTACTCAAAGAGTCACCACTAAAATGTAGAGAAAGGAGAAGAGAGGGTCACCTGTCTTATACCCCGATTACCTTCAAATAAACCTTTAGCATTACCATTAATGAATACAGAAAAGAAGGCCCATCTATGCAATCGAACACCCAATTACAAAATTGAACCAAAAATTAAAATTTCTAAGGATTCTCGATTAGAAAATGCCAGTTGATCTTGTTAAAGGCCTTGCCAATATCTAGTTTTAGTAACATACCGGAGATTTGTTGTAGGAGAGAGAATGAATGATTTCATGAGAGAGAAAAATATCATCAAAAATTGACCTCCCTGACAAGAAACCAGATTGCTCCAGAGAGATCATAGGTTCCAGTAGCCCTTTGAGTCTAGAAGCAATGGCTTTCGAGATGATTTTGTAGGAGGTATTACATAGAGAAACGCCTAAAGTCTACAAATGAAGAGGGTTTAGGGATCTTTGGGAAGATACTTTTAAAGGTACACTTTAGTGTTTTAATCACTGAATGGGATCTGCGAGATTCTTCCACAGTCGCCCAAACATCATAGCCAAAGATGTTCCAAAATTTCTAAAATAAATCAGCAAAACCATCCAGACCCAGAGCTTTTTTCTTAGCCATAGAGAAAACCAATTTCTCCACTTCACTCATAGTGAAGGGCTTAAGAAGGGCCACATTTTGAGCATCAGTGACTAGCATCAGGATATTTTCAAGGAAAGAGGATTTCTCTAAATCAAAGTATGCGATGTCACCTTGAAGGAGGGAAGTAAAGAATCGGACACCTTCATCGAAATTTTTTTGATCGAGAGGACAATACCATCATGACACTTTATCTCAGAGATGAAAGACAAGCTTTGCCTTGCTTTTATGGATGAATGAAAAAACTTTGTGTCCCTATCCCCAACCTTGAGCCATAATTCCTGTGATTTTTGTTTCCGAAGACCTCCTCACGCAGAAGCAATTCACAAAGTTTAGCTAGTAAAGACTTCTCCAGAAGAAAATCTGCCTCCCCCATGCCAGAGACAAAAATTAACTCATTCAGAGATTTCAATTCGGCTTCCACTCTAGCATTTTCTTGGAATATATTCTTAAAACAAGATTTGTTCCAAGATCTTAGATCCTTTTTGAGAAGTTTTAGTTTTTTTGCAAGCACCAATATTTTTGAACCTTCAACCTGATAGGAGTGCCACCATTGTGAAATGTTTTTTTCCGAGCGGCATCCCTTAGCCACATAATTTCAAACTTAAAATGTATTTACGAGGGAAAAGTTGATATTGACTGATAGGGAAACCAAGAAGTGATCAGAGCCAGACCAGGGTAGAATCGAGCATTCTAAGACAACATTATTCAAAGACCACTTAGGGCCACTAAGAACCTGTCGAGCCTTTCAAATATTATTGAAGCCCTTCCTACGATTGCTCCAGGTGAACCAACCTTGCTTGGGATCGATATCTAAAAGAGAGTTGTCAGAGATAAAGGAACAAAAATCTACCTGGGATTTCTGATTTCTAGAAATACCACCTTTTTTATCTTTCTCAAAGGTGATAGCATTGAAATCACCACCAAGAAGAAATAGTTGATCCTCGAGGGGGAGAAAATACCTAGAGATGTCTTGTCAAACCTCTCTTTTTCCAATTATTTTATTTGAACCATACACATTAAGGAGGTAGAAGACCGAATGAGAATGTTTCGGGAAAACCCGACCCAACTACCAACTATGATTCTAGTGGATAAGATCAACCTGAACCTGACATTCCTTCCACCAAAATCCCAAGCCCCCGAGGCCCCGGTAGCATTGAAGAAGAAGAAATTACAGCCCTTGAATAAATTTTTCCAGAGCACAAGCTTCCACCGTGACCATCTTTATTTCTTGAAGCAACACCACACTCACCTCTCGAGGAGAAGAGATAATGCTTAAACAAGCATTGTTTATCAGGGGTGTTGAGACCCCTGATATTCCAAGAAAGTATTATCATTTAGGAGAGGGAAGGACATTCACCTTCTCGACACAACTTTGGCAAAGTTTAGGACATTTTGTTTGCCAACATCCACTTCCAACAATGTCAGTTCTTGTTTGGATTTTCTACCTTTTTTGTTGGCTGAGCCACATATGGCCTCCTTCAACCCTGTTTGAACCGAAGCCAATTTTGAGGAAGCTAAAACCAGTACCAGTAGATCCGGCTAAAATTCTCCTTCTTCCAAGATGCCATCACCTAAAAGGGGTTGAAGCTTATTTGTCTCAACTTTATCCAGAACCAAGATTGTAGTGAGTTCGGGGAAGTCGCTTGCCCTTAATCAAAACCTTCCTTAATAAGGGAAATTAATTCCACGAGTTTTTATTCACTTATTTAGTTTATTTTAGAAGAGAAAGAGGTGAAATATCACCCACCAAGGGTGATTCCATTTCTCTCTCCTCCACCATTTCATCATAGAGCCAACCTTCGATAATTTAACTCCTTGGAAGCCTTGGCCGCCAAAAGAGTAGGCCTTACTCGAGATGACCTAATTGCCCACAATAAAAACACTTTGCATTTAGACCCTCATACTCAATGGTAAAGAACTTGGGGCTAGAATTTGTTTAGAGAGTTAAATACGGTGACAGAGGGGAAGTCAGGTCCATCGCCACACAGAGACGCACTGAGATTTTGTGCCAGAAATTTAGGGCAGGATTACAGATGGGCACGAGGGTCCCTAGGGAGTTTGCAATTGGCTTCAGAACAGACCATTTGCGGAGATCCAAAGGTAGATCATGAATGCTTAACCAAAGTGAGACCTTGGAAATTTTTTTCTTCTAGGGATCTAAATTTGGTGACCAAGGATGAAAGTAGAGGCTAGAAGAGTTCATGAACCATGGTCCTTCTTTAAGCACCAAATTCAGTGAATCAAGGGAGGGAAACATACCTGGAAAAAGTTGTTGGCATGGAAACTAAATTTTGGTTTAGCATTTGAGACCTAGAAATGTGGGACCCGGCTTGAAATACTCCTCCGAGAGAAACGGGTGCCTTAAAAATTACGTAAAATCACCCTTTTCACCCACAAATTAGAAAAATCAGCTTTGGGAGGAGGAGGCACTTTGAGAGATGTACACTTTCTCGTAACAATTTTGAAATTGATTCCGTTAACCTTGAAGTAAAGACAACTCTTCATCCTATCAGACCCAACCGGGGATGGATTGAAAGGGACCTCCTATATCACCTCAACGGTTGGCTCAGCCTGCACCAGAATTTTTTCTGCCACCATGTTTTCCAGTACCGACTCCCCAAACAAAGAAACTAGGGTTTTGACAACCAAGCTAGCACCTAATTGTCCTATTAATTCAAGCACAACCTTTTCCACCTCGCCAACCATTTCCCACTAGGATCTTGTTTGCACCAGTGAGGACCCCGACACTCGGTGTGGGAAACCCATCTCCCACCACGACCTTTGTTATTTTTGAAAAAACAAGCTTTTTGCCTTTTTCACATTTTTCGCAGATTTCACTATTTTCATGATTTTCGCATAATTCATAGTTTTTGCTAGTGCGACACTCCATCCGGTAAAAATCAAACCTTGTTTCAAACAATATTAATATTATTAATATAGATTCCATGGAAAATGAAAGTGTATTTGAAAAAAACATACTAAACTATGTGGTAAAATGGTAAATTCAATATTAGCACTTTAGGTAGCTACCACTTACTAACTGAGCTTCCGGCTTGGCTTGCACAGACCTTACTAGCTACTAGTTATTTTGATATAATATGTGTTACAAACAACAATAATCAATTCAAAATCAATTTCATGCTATCGCAAATGAAAGAATAATGGTATTTGTGGTAATATGGTAAGTACAAATCAAAATGTTCTATGTCTTTTGAATGAATTGTAGTGCCCGCTAGGTTTTTTTATATCCGTTGAACCACCCATTGGTGGAAAACACTTTTGAGATATTGATGTGGATTAATGACTGCTAGGCTATGCCATCATTGGCTGGAATAAGCATAAATTCTAATGTTTGTATCATTATGTTGATACTAATGGTTTATGCAGACAACCAACAACCTAGAAACTATAAACTATGTAGCGTTGGATGCCACCATGAACTTTTGAAATAGGTTATTTGGTAATTCCTTCTTTGAAAATGGTTCCACTTCTAGAATTAGCTGAAATATTTTTCTATAACTATGTGAGCCTTAGAAATGGTTATGTTTAAAAATACACATGGCTAACATACTTGGTTTTGTCTACATATTCATGTTGGCTACCACCGCATGCACTCCACTATTACTTTCTTCGGGTGTTGGTGGTCTAGCATAAACCATTAATTTTTTTATAAATTTGTGGGGCTTAGTAGTGGTTATTATTTATAAATGCACATGACTAACATACTAGGATTTTCTTACATATTTGTGGATGATGTGGCTAAGTTCTCCTCATTTGTGGTCAGATTTGGTGAGCATAGAGTATTGTCAAAAAATTAGAATAATGGAAATTGAAAATAGATCTCATTAAACATATTTATAAAGCAATTGAAGGTCAATCACCATGATGAGTTAGTTGTGTAGTGTCAATTTGAGAGGTTTGTACATCGATTCCTATTGTTCTTGGGTTGTTTGTGTAAATAAGAAATGTGTAAGTAGATTTTTCTAGTTGAAAGACTTTTAACATAATCACATGTTCGAGTTGTATTCCGGTATGAACCTTTCTTTATATGAGAATACTAATGTTTCAAAATATTTTCTGACAATGTGTATCAACAATAAAAACATCATATTGATTGGATTCAATTAATGCATGAAGTGCGACACTACCTCCATATAACACTTATACTATATAAAATCCTAGGAATATCATCGAGTGAACATCTCAGACTAGAAATCATATGATCACTCAAAAAGAAAAGGATGTTTGGTTCCTTTTAGGCCAATTTTTCTTGTAGTTATCAATTATGTGGTAGTTTTTCAATCCAATCCCTAGTGACTTCTTCTCTTTCATCATTGATTTTGTCACAATTGTGCACTCTAGTTATTGTGTACATAAGACACAAAATTTTAAATTTCTCTTTGCTATCATAGAGTCTATAGCATCCATCCGAATTGATTCTTCACTATCTTTAACCTTTTCCATGTATTTTTTTATTGTTTCTCTCAACATTTTTGAATATTCAATTAGTATGAGAACAATAATACTACATTCCAAAGACACTGTTCCAATAATCATTAGAGCTCCATTATTTCTTCAAAATAAATATCACTAGACTTAAAAAGGATTAGTGGCAGGAATAGATGATAGAGTTGATGAAAGATGGAATGGGTATGCACATTGACAAGTAAATTCTTATGTTTCCTCCATCCTTGTCGGTATATTGTCTTCCATTGACACCACATAGTTGTCTAATATTGTCTAGAGCCTCAACGGGAAGATCTTCTTCCACCACTTGGTCCTTTTTGCATTTAGCTTTTTTTCCCTATGTGGGAATCAGATTTTCTCTTTCCTTTCCTCTCTTCACCCAATAGTACAGACAACTGACGGTAGTTTGATTCATGCAATTTAATTTTTCAATTACATTGATTCACTACAAGATGTCAATAGATCAATATCTGGATGTTTTTCTTTAAAATATTGTAGAACTTTTGCTCTCATTTTTCTGTCTCCTTTTATTCTCTGGTAGTAAGAATCAAATGTCTCTACTATTACACCTACCTGAATAGGGCCAATTAACCAGACATCCCCTAATTGTACTTTATCTGCTAGTACTTAATAGTTCTTTATCGTTCATTCCTCTAACATCCCTGAATGAATTGGTTATGAATCTTGCCAATGAATTAGGCTGAAATTTATCCTAATTATCTTTAATAGGTGAACAAACAAGGCCACCAAATCTAAAAAACTCAAATGTTGTAGTCCATTTAGTCCATATATCATCCAAATAATAGAAAAGTCCATTTGTCATATAGATTGATGGTTGTGTCCATTTTGAAAATCAAAAGGCATTGAATCTCAAAGTTCTAGCATTCAAAGGAAAATTATATGTTTTATCTTTTTATATAATTTCATAAATTTTTAATAAAATTAAAATACATTACCTTCCATTCCTTTGTTTTGTGTTTTTCCAATCTGAGATGTTGAGGACATCCAAGTGATTTCCAAACCGAATCTAGCTTTGTATAAAAATCAATAAACTTGGTTTCTATCCAAGTTTTGTTCACTTCATTATGTTGTTTGCAAATATTAGTAATGGCTTCATTAGTTGCATTTGCAGAAAGAATGTGAGCCCTTCAAAACCATAGCCTCAGATGTAAAGACTTGTAAGTATCTGAGCCCAAAATATTTTTTTGTGCACATATTGTATGTTGACCGTCAAGTATATAAAATTTAACGTCATCCCTTTCCAAGTCTTTTGGATCTTGGAGCACCACAACCTTATTCATAGACTCCAAGAAGGGAAGAAGAATTACATCCCTCTATGTAGGAATAACATTTATCAACATGGAGTGCACAAGAAGGTCAACATTATCGTCATCAACAAGATGATACTGATACTTTGGAGGTGCTACATGGCACTTGGAAACATCAATTGAAAATACTTCACCATTGAACAAAAAGTAATCAAACTATTTCTTAGTTGAAGGTTTTGTTTTCGTGAATATAGTGGTTTCTTTCTTTAGCAATGCAACTTGATTTAGTATTCTTTTTCAACCCATGGAACTTTGATCTAGATGGATCGAGCTCCAATTTAGCCAAATATGTTCTCCTCAACATAGTAAACAACTTGACATGTTTAGGCGGTGAAAGTGAACCTTTTCTATTCAAAAAATGACAAACAAAAGAGGTTGTATCACCTCTATACAATTTTATAAGTACTGCAAGCATGCCATTGTGAATTTCTTCTACATTTGAACAACCAGTTTTGTCTTTATCTACTAATAACCCCAAATCCCATCCATGTATTGAATAGGGACATTGTCTTTTGTCTTCTAAGGCTTGCATTTCCCATTTCTTGAATAAAGAAACATCCAACTCCATATCCACAATAAGACACTTATTATTTTCATAGTCAATGCGTTCACCTAAACACACAATGTACTTGAATCAACGAACTACAGAGGATATAATCATTCCGATTTCCTCATGTCCATCATCTATAACAAAAAATAACCACATGTCATTGTAGTAGTTGTCAAGGCCATGGAATTCAACAAACCAGTCGTCATCTCTTTTCTTCCAACTCTCAATGCCTTCAATGAATGGAATTTCCAAGAATGGATTGTGACCAATGGAAGACATTGTATCTATAATTGGAGTAGAATATATTAAAAATTACTTCACATATGGATTAATTTTTGTTCTCACCATATGTTAATGAATGTAAGTATTAGCCTTTGCGATCACCAATCTCTATAATACATTACTTTTTATCATTGGTGAGAATCAAAGTAAACGTTAGCTACTTTGTTAGGCTTCAACAAACATGACATCTAACCTTCAACTAGTTACTGTAAATCATATTTTGTGGATCACAACATTAATACTAGAAACTATGCAAAATTGTTCTTGACAATTAACACACAACATATTTTGGAAGGATTATCCATTGTCTGACAACCATCCACTTTGTGTAGATTGCATGAAAGGAAACATTTGAAAACATAGATGTTAGCGAGAGAGAGGATTTAAGTCGACATATGAATGGAAATTTTTAATATTACTTGTTGGTAATTTACACCAATTGAATGGACTAGCTTAAAGGCCATTAAGATTTAATCTCCATAACTAGTAGAAAAGAATAACGTGAAACGTACCACTAGGCTCAAGAATGTATTTATTTGAAAATAGCTATATAATAACAAACAATGGTCAAGCTTAGTGGCCACTAAGCTCCTCTGATTACCGATTGTCATTGTAAGCACTATATGTTCAACTATGGACCGATATTATTTTTCAATGATAGTAATTATATCATATTGGTTGGACTTCACATGTCGGACCCAATTATAGCACTACATTTCAACAAGATGGATAAAGACTTATGTATTTTTCACCTAAAATATATCTTTGTAAATTATAAGCCATATTCATTCATATCAAAGAAAAATCCTAGCGACCACTATAATTTCTTAATTTCAAAATAACTATTGAATAAAAATCATGGTCTAGCTTAGTATCGCTACGATACTTTCATTACCTCTAGTCATAGCAATCACTAGAAGTACAAATTTAGAATGATTGTTATTTTCAATGACTATAATTGTATCAAATTAGCCACATGTTACTAAGTGGATCCAATTGTTGCACTACTTTCCATCGAGAGGGATCAAGAATTTATCTTCGTATCAAAGGAATAACATTGTGGCCGATAGGCACAACAATTTCTAAATTTGAGAATATATATAATAACAAATAATGGTCAAGCTTAGTTGCTTGGGCTCTATCATTACCATTTTCCATTGTAATCACTATTTGTTCAACTTTGGATGGTTAGTGCTTTTCATTGATTGTAAGTGTCACATATTGGGTAGAATTCACATGGCAGACCCAATTACTACACTACATTCCATTGAGAGGCATCTAGTCTTATTTATTTCTCCTAAGATATATCTTTGAAAATTGTAATCCATATTCGTTAGTATCAGAGAAAAAGGGTATCAACCATTACTACTCAATAATTTCTTAATTTCAAAATAGTTGAATAAAAATCATGGAATGGCTTAGTGGCCACTACGACCATATCATTACCTCTTGTCATAAAATCACTATCTGTATACAAATTTAGATCAATTGTAATTGTAAATGATTAAAATGTTAACAAATTGTTCTGCACGTTACCTTGTGAAGCCAATTCCTGTAATGCTTTCCATCGAGAGGGATCAAGACTTTCTATTCTTATCAAATAAAATTCTTAGTGACCACCAACCTTCATTACTCATTGAAAGGAATAACGTAGCAGCCACTAGGCTCAATAGTTTAATTTTGAGAGGATTCAAGACTTATTTATTTCTCCTAAGATATATCTTTGTAAATTATAATCCATATTCATTCGTATCAAAGAAAAATCCTAGTGGCTGTTAGGCTTAACAATTTCTCAATTTCCATTTCAGCTATTGATTAACAACTCATGATATAGCTTAGAGGCCATCAGATCCTTTCATTACCTCTTGTCATAGTAATCACTATCTTTACATCTTTAGATTGATTGTAATTTTCAATGATTATAATTGTTTCAAATCGGCTGCACGTTACTTGGTGGAGCCAATTTCTACACTACGTTCCATCGAGAGGGATCAAGAAATTTTATTTTTATATCAAAGAAAAGGTTTAGCGACTGCTAAGCTTGATTACTAGTTGAAAGGAATAACGTAGCGGCATGCTAGGCTCAATAGTTTCTAATTTGTGAATAGCTATATTATAACAAACAATGGTCTAGCTTAGCGACCACTAGGCTCCTATCATTATCACCTATCATTGTCATTGTAATTGTATCATTTTGGGTGGACTTTACATGGCCCTAATTTTATACATAATTTATTGCACTACATATTATATCTTTTAAAATTGGAATCATATATACCCCTGGCATATATATTTTTAAATTGGAATCCATATATACATCCCTTATCAGTAAAATGTAAGTATATTTTTTGTAGTTTTGATAAGATAAATCATTGCACAACAATTACTTAATTTGGAAATAGCGATAGAATAAAAAATCATGATATAGCCTAGCGGCCACTAGCTATATACCAATACCTCTTGTCATTGTAAACACTATCTTTACAACTTTGAGGTGCTAGTGCTTTTCATTGTTTTAATGCAAAAACACCTTATGGGATTTCAAAATTTTCATGCCACGTGTCATTGTTTTAATGGTAGCTATTTATATTATAATATCATGGTTTCATATAGTTTCAAAATATTTTATTATTCATTTCTTTACATTTAAATTTCATAATAAATGTGTCAATTATAATGTTTTCTAACTATTAGGTTCAAAACATGCCACATGTGGCACAATATAATTGGATAATTATTTTTCATTTGCACACTACATCTAACATTGTATAGGTCGATTTTGATTTAAAAATAAAAAAATGTGCCTATACATTCGTACACTTTATTTCATTTTTTTTATTACAATATTATATTTTTTTATTGTGTTTCAACTATTTTAAGCTATAGCCATGTGTCATTGTTTTACTGGTTGTTATTTATATTATAATATCGTGGTTTCATATTATACTAGTTTCTTTACATTTTAATTTCATAATAAATGTGTAAATTATAATGTTTTCTAACTATCAGGTTCAAACTTAACACGTGGCATAGAGTAATTGGAGAATTATATTTCATTAGTGCACTACATCTAACATTATCTAGGTGATTTTTGATAAAAAAAAAAAAATAAATGTGCCTATAAATTGATATAATTTATTTCTATTGTTTTATTATAATATTATAAGTTTTATTACATTTCAACTATTTTAAGCTATAGCCAATAAAAAAGGTGTTGTTTTCAATATTGTTTATTTTTTCGATATCCCACCTTTTCTCAATGAGTGGAAAATTCAAAATTTGAATTGTGAATTCCCCGCATTTTTGAGAATTTGAAATTTCAATATTAACACAATTTCCCCGCTCTATTTTCAAATTTTCATATCCCACACTTTTTATATTTTCAAAATTTCTAACGTGGATTGTGCTAAAAAAATATTAAATACCCCGAGAACTATTTTTTAGGGTTTTTTTTTTTCAGGTCTTGCAGAACAACAACTCATGAAATCATAGAACAATACAAGCAAGCCAAAGATTGTAGGGCCAAATGCAAGAATCCCGGTCATTTTGGCCAGGAACAATCAGAGTAATAATTATAATCTTGTTCATGTGGATTAACAAAAAGGGAACAATCAAGTAACAAAAAGGGTGCTCACACACTAGGGAAGCAAAAGGGGTTGCGGAAAAATAATGCAGATAGTTAGCTCGATGCAACAGTTGATGGTTTGAACAATCATCACCAAGCATGAAAAAATATCATATCTAAATAAGGTATTTATCAAAAATGTATACTATACTAAATGTGCACCTTTTTTTTATGGGCTTATACAGTCATTCTATCTTTGACCGGATCTATCTTTTCTTTTTAACCTCAGTCCATCCCTACTTTTCCCTACAAAAATGCGCTTCAGTGGCCCAACTCTACTTACCGATTCCTTCTAGTCATTTTTTCAAACCACCTTGTGAATACTAGTTCTTGTATTTTTCACGTCATTCTAGCCTTGCTTTTCCCTACGAAAACATGATCCATGACTGGCCCAACTCTTCTTATTGGTTCCTTCTATGATCATTTTGTCACACCACCTTGTTCTTAAAGAAAATAAGGAATCTTTTTGGGCCCCAACCAAAGAAAATTTAATCCCTTTTCAGATCTAGTTTTTATTTCATTTGAACACTTTCAAGTTTCCACCGATCTATGTCCCCTCTTAGATTGTTTTTTTCCCGATAATGATGGCCAATCACCTAAACACTAGTTTTTAAAATTTAATGTTTAACGAGACTCAAAATATTGTTTTGGTATTCATTACATCTACCTTTTTTTCCTTTTAATATGATGATAGAAACAACCCGAGGTAAATATTTCATTGTACATTGTTTATATGGTTTCCACATTGACTTTGTGAGAAGATATTTGAGGTTAACAAAATGGTCTAAAACTGTAAAATCATATTAGGTTTTCAATTGTGAGATAATTTTTTGTGCAATGGAAGGTTAAACATATTATATATACGCCTAAATTTTATATATAAAATATTATAATCACTATGTATTTAAATTTATATATTAAATATTTCAATCACTATGTATCTATGTATGTTAGTCAGACTATATAATTCATTTAAAATAATATTATCAATAGGCCACATATTATTGGTGGAATAGAGTGTTGGCATATATATTAATTCATTAGGGTTGCTGTGGAAGGCCACAATATTATTAGTCTATCTGGAAGGCCAAAAACTAATATTATTTGGATATTAGTTGTCCCTAGGATTTACAAAAACAAGAAAGCTATTGCAAGCTTAGCAGCTGCCGCTAGGGTATAACTTAATACCATATTTGTAGCTTAGCGATCGGTACTCAATAATGCATATCATGAAGTCATACATCCATTAAGACACTGCCACATCATATTATTTGGAACATAGTTGTCACTAGGATTTAACAAAATAAAGAAAGATATTACGAGTCTAGCACCCACTAGGTATTTCCACAACATATTATTTGGAGCTTAGCGGTTGCTAGGGTTTCACAAAATAAAGAAATATATTGTAAGTCTAGTGTCCGCTAGGTATTTCCACAAAATAAAGAAAGATATTATAAGTCTAGTATCTACTAGGTATTACCACTAGGTTATGCCTCAAAACATTTTTTGAGCTTAGGGATCGGTACTCAACAATGGATATCATGAAGTTATACGCCACTAAGACACTTCCACAACATATTATTTGGAACGTAGAAGTTGCTAGGATTTATCAAAATAAAGAAAGGTATTGTGATTCTAGCATCCGTTAGGTATTGCCACAACATATTATTTGTACCTTAGAGGTCGCTAGTATTTCACAAATTAAATTAAGGTAGTATGAAATTAGCGGCCTCTACATGTACTGAACAACATAATATTTTAAAAATATTTCTATAAGATTTACCATTTTAAATGAAATTGATTTGAGATGAGCGGTCACTAGCCTTTACAACGATGTAACAATTTAAGCTTGTTTTAAGTTTAGGATTTAACACATAAGATTTGGGTCATAGAGGTCACAAGAATTTAACACATTAACATAATATTCTAGGAGGCTAGTGTCCACTAGAATATGCGTACTCATAATGTTTGCAAGTTGTTGGGGTATGCTTTAACAAATCAAATTAACAAATTTTGAGCTACATGGCATCTAGTTGCTTCCACAATAGAATATTTTGAGCTTGGATGTCTCAAGCATTTAACAAGATGAAGTATGTAAATTTTTAGCTTTACGTCTTTATCTTATGTTGCAACATATTATTTGAAGATATGTTTTTCGCTAGGATTCAACTAAAAACATGTCAGATATTGCAAGCTTAAAAGGCCATTGGTTATGCCTCTAAAAAAAATTTTCTCGAGCTTAGAGATCAAACCTCAAGAATGGATATCATGAATTTATATGCCTGCCAAGACACTTCTTAACATATTATTTGGAGCTTAGCGGCCACTAGGATTTCACAAAATAAAGAAATATATTGGAAGTCTATCTCATGTTAGGTATTTTCGCAACATATTATTTGTACCTTAGTGGTCACTAGGATTTCACAAATTAAATTAAAGTAGTATGAAATTAAGCAACCTCTGTACATTTGTAACAACAAAAGCATAATATTTAAAAAAAATTTATAGGATTTACCATTTAAATGAAATTGATTTGAGTTGAGTGGCCGCTAGCCTTTACAATGATGTAACAATTTAAGCTTTGTGTTTATTAGGATTTAACACATAAGATTTGGGTCATAGAGGTCAATAATTTAACACATTAACATAAGATTCTAGAGGCTAGCATCTGCACTAGAATATGTGTACTCATAATGTTTGCAAGTTGTTGGTGGTATGCTTTAACAAATCAAATTAACAATTTTTGAGCTACATGACATCTAGTTGCTTCCATAGAATATTTTGAGCTTGGATGTCTCGAGCATTTAACAAGATGAAGTATGAAATTTTTTTGCTTAACGTTGTATATCTTATGTTGTAACATATTATTTGAGGATATTATGTCACTAGGATTCAACTAAAAACATGTCGATATTTTAAGCTTATCGTCCTGGTTATTTATGCCTTCAAAAAATTTTTGAGCTTAGAGATCGGTACTCAAGAACGAATATCATGAAGTTATATGCCATGTAAGACATCACTCTGCAACATATTATTTGGAACATAGCGTCACTAGGATTTATCAAAATAAAGAAAGGTATTGTTGTGAAGTCTAGTGTCTACGCTAGGTATTTCCACAACATATTATTTGTACCTTAGCATTATCATTAGTATTTCACAAATTAAATTAAGGTAGTATGAAATTAGCGGCCTATGTACTATCTAACAACATAATATTATTTAAAAAATATTTCTACAAGATTTACCATTTTAAATGAAATTGATTTGAGATTAGATGATCGATTAGCCTTTACAACAATGTAACAATTTAAGCTTTGCGTTCGTTAGGATTTAACACATAAGATTTGGGTCATAGAGGTCACAAGAATTTAACACATTAACATAAGATTCCAGGAGGCTAGCATCCACTAGAATATGCATACTCATAATGTTTGCAAGTTGTCATGGCAGGTATGCTTTAACAAATCAAATTAACAATTTTGAGCTACATGGCATCTAGTTTCTTCCAAATAGAATATTTTGAGCTTGGATGTCTCGAGCATTTAAAAATGAAGTATGAAATTTTTATCTTGAACATCCACTATCTTATGTTGCAACATATTATTTGAAGATATTTTGTCACTAGGATTCATGTAAAAACATGTCAGATATTGCAAGCTTAGCAATTACTGGGTTATGCCTCAAAACATTTTTTGAGCTTAGAGATCGGTACTCAAGAATGGATATCATGAAGTTATACACTGCCAAGACACTACATCGTACAACATATTATTTGGAAGATTAGTTGTGCACTAGGATTTATCAAAATAAAGAAAGATATTGTGAAGTCTAGCGTCCGCTAGGTATTGCCATAACATATTATTTGTACCTTAGCAAGGTTCTAGGATTTCACAAATTAAATTAAATTAGTATGAAATTAGTGGCCTCTACATACTTATTGCAACAACATAATATTTAAAAAAATTTTCTAGGATTTACCATTTTAAATGAAATTGATTTGAGATGAGTGGTCGCTAGCCTTTACAACAATGTAATAATTTAAGCTTTGCATTTGTTAGGATTTAACACATAAGATTTGGGTCATAGAGGTTGTAAGAATTTAACACATTAACATAAGATTCCAAGGAGGCTAGCATCCACTAGAATATGTGTACTCATAATGTTTGTAAGTTGTCGGTGGTATGCTTTAACAAATCAAATTAACAAGTTTTGAGCTACATGGCATCTAGTTGCTTCCAGAATAGAATATTTTGAGCTTGGATGTCTCGAGCATTTAACAAGATGAAGTATGAAATTTTTAGCTTGATGTCCACTATCTTATGTTGCAACATATTATTTGAAGATATTTATCGCTAGGATTCAACTAAAAACATGTCAGATATTACTTAAGCTTATCGTTGGATTATGCCTTGAAAACATTTTTAAGATTAGAGATCGGACTCAAGAATGGATATCATGAAATACATTTAAGAAACTGCAATTAACATTGGGCATAGCTTGATTATATGATTAAAAATAAAGAAACATCAAATTTAGCATTGCTAGACACCATGCCGAAAAGTACAAAATATGTCATACTCATAATGTACCATTGCAATAGACTTCTTTAGCAATATTACATTATAAAAAATACTTTAAAAATAAAGAAAATTATTATTTTATAATTTTTTACATAGTATCTTTAAGTTAGTTTTCTAATGTTTATTCTATTTTAAAAATTTGTCAAGTCATGAAATTTCACAACCATCATTAAAAATATGTAAGTATGTTATTTTATATGGTTATCCAACCGTATAAATTATGTCATGTTTTCAAACATAAATTTAAAAATATTATTTCGCTTAGGATTTACCATTTAAATGAAATGTTTGAGATGAGTGACATTTATAGCCTTATCAATGTTATGTTTTCAAAATATTAGCTTTCATTTGTTAGGATTTAAATACAATATTTAAAAAATAATCATGAAGTTATACGCAAAAATTTTTTTTAGAAATTTAATCACATTAACATAATATTGAAATTTTGATGAGGCTATGTCTACAAGTATAGAATATGCATACTCAAAATAAATAAAGGTATTGTTAAAATAGGTCTTTAATTATTATTAATTTAAAACAATTATTTGAGCTTTATAAACATATTATTTGTAGCTAGTTGCTTTTCCATTTCAATTAAATTAAATTAGTAGTATGAAATTAGAAGCCCTTTTTAATATTTAAAAAAATATTTCTAATTTAAAGTATGCTATCAAGATGTAATAATTTAAGCTAATTTTTAGCTAATTTTAAAATTTAATTTAACATGTTCTAGGATATCTTAGAATTTACCATTTTATAATGAAATTGATTTGAGTGGTCGCTAGCCTTCAACATGATGTAAAAATTTAAGCTTTATGAATTTTTAGCGCTTAGGATTTAATGTTGCACATAAGATTTGGGTCATCCATGTTACAAAATTTTACACTTAGAAATCGGTACTCAAGAATGGATATCATGAATTATATAATATGCAAGACACTTTACATACATATTATTTGGAACATTTAGCAATGATAGGATTTAACAAAATAAAGAAAATTTTTGAGAGTCTAGCATGTGCATCTAGGTATTTCCGTAACATATTATTTGTACCTTAGGATGTCTTAGTATTTCAAAATTAAATTAAATTAGTATGAAATTAGTAGCCTCTACGTACTTAAAACATAATATATTTAAAAAATATTTCTATAAGATTTATCATTTTAAATGAAATTTATTTGAGATGAGCTATTCAGCTAGCCTTTACAATGATGATGTAATAATTTAAGCTTTAGCATTCATTAGATTTAACACATAAGATTTGGGTCATAGAGGTCACAAGAATTTAACACATTAACATAAGATTATAGGAGGCTAGCATCCACTAGAATATGTATACTCATAATGTCTGCAAGTTTTTAGTGGTATGCTTTAACAAATCAAATTAACAATTTTTTTTTGAGCTACATGGCATCTAGTTGCTTCAAAATAGAATATTTCAAGCTTGGATGTCTCAAGCATTTAACAAGATGAAGTATGAAATTTTTATCTTGATTTCCACTATCTTATGTTGTAACATATTATTTGAAGATATGTTATTGCTAGGATTCAACTAAAAACATGTAAAATATTGCAAGCTTAGCCATTGGTTATGCCTCAAAACATTTTCTTAGCTTAGAGATCGGATCTCATCAAATGGATATCATGAAGTTATATGCTACTAAGACACTTCCACAACATATTATTTGGAAATAGTGGTCACTAGGATTTATCAAAATAAAGAAAGGTATTGTGAGTCTAGCGTCCGCTAGGTATTTTCATAACATATTATTTGTACCTTAGTGGTCACTAGTATTTCACAAATTAAATTAAGGTAGTATGAAATTAGCATCCTCTTCTATACAAAAAACATAATATTTTTTTAAAAAATTTCTATAGATTTACCATTTTAAATGAAATTGATTTGAGCTATGAGTGGTCGCTAGCCTTTACAACGATGTAACAATTTAAGCTTTGCATTTGTTAGGATTTAACACATAAGATTTGGGTCATAGAGGTCGCAAAGAATTTAACACATTAACATAAGATTCCAGAGGCTAGCATCTGCTAGAATATGCGTACTCATAATGTCTACAAGTTGTCGATGGTATGCTTTAACAAATCAAATTAACAAATTTTGAGCTACATGGCATCTAGTTTCTTCCACAATAGAATATTTTGAGCTTGGATGTCTCGAGCATTTAACAAGATGAAGTATGAAATTTTTATCTTGACGTCCACTATCTTATGTTGCAACATATTATTTGAAGATATTTTTCACTAGATTCAACTAAAAACATGTCATATATTGTAAGCTTAGTGATCAACTTGGGTTATGCCTCGAAAAATTTTTGAGCTTAGAGATCGGTACTCAAGAATGGATATCATGAAGTTATACGCCACTAAGACATTGCAACAACATATTATTTGGAGTTTAGTGGCCATTAGGATTTCTCAAAATAAAGAAAGATATTGGATGTCTAGCATCCGCTAGGTATTTCTGTAACATATTATTTGTACCTTAGCAATCTTTTAGGATTTCAAAAATTAAATTAAAGTAGTATGAAATTAGTGGCCTCTATACTGCAACAACATAATATTTAAAAAATATTTCTACAGATTTACCATTTTAAATGAAATTGATTTGAGCTTAGTGGCTATAGCCTTTACAATGATGTAATAATTTAATCTTAGCATTCATTAGGATTTAACACATAATATTCCAGGAGGCAAGAATTTAACACATTAAATTAAGATTCCAGAGGCTAGTGTTTTCATAGAATATGTGTACTCATAATGTTTACAAGTTTTCGGTGGTATGCTTTAACAAATTAAATTAAAAAAATTTTTGAGCTACATGTTTTTATCTTAGCATCCACTATCTTATGTTACAACATATTATTTGAAGATATGTTGTCATCTAGGATTCAACTAAAAATAGTAGGATATTACGAGGTTAGCGTAGGTAATAGGTTATGGCTCAAAAACATTTTCTGAGCTTAGCGTTCGGTTCCCAACAATGGATATCATGAAGTGATATGCCACTAAGACACTTCACATCATATAATATTTGGAACATAATGGCCACTAGGATTTAACAAAATATAGTAAGATATTTCAAAATTAGAGTCCACTAGGTATTGTGGAAAAATATTATTTGGATCTTAGCGGTCACTAGGATTTCACACATTTAATTAAGGTAGTATGAAATTAGTGGCCTCTACGTACTACCTCAACATAAAAGTTATGCTTAACATTCATTAGTATTTAACGCATAATTTGGAGCATAGCGGTCAAAAGGATTAAACACATTACATTAAGATTCTAGGTGGTTTGGAGTTTTGAGCTACACGACATCTAGGTGCTTCCACAATAGAATATTTCATTCTTAGATGTCTCAAACATTTAACAAGACAAAGAGTGAAATTTTAAGCTTGGCATCTACAAGCTTATTTTGCAACATATTATTTGAAGATATGTTGTCACTAGGATATTATGAACTCTTAGGTTGTTAAGATACTGCCACATCATAATAGTTGAACATAGCGGACCATCAGGATTTAACAAAATAGAGAAAGATATTTCAAGTCTACTATGCGCTAGGTATTTACAACACCATATTATTTGTAGTTTATGCCACAAATGACAGATTTGGAGCATTTGTCTCGAACATTTATCAAAACAACAAATGCATGTTTAGATAAGTATAACATTTGGAATATATACATGATCATTGTATCAATTATAAATATTCATCTATTAACATGTCATACATATCATAATGCTTTCTCACCTATCTCACATACTACAATTTATGATTCACTATGGTTCTTCCTTAACTACAAGGTGTTGTTGATCTAAGACCACAGGGCACGGTTTCTTCCTTAACTATGGGTTGTGTTGAACCGAGCCCACATGGTATAATTGCTTCCTAGGTTTTTTCTCCTCATTCGGGACTTATTTTATCATCTCACTTTCATGCCTCCTCAAAATATTTTTACAAATATGAGAATCTCTTTTTATCTTATCCATATCCAGAATCATGCTTCTATATAGCACAACAAACTTGTCAAGAAAATCCTTTTGACTACCACATGATTTTTTGGCAATTTCCTTTAGTCTCTATTTTTTATTTATTTTTCCCTTGTTTTGGAAACAATCTCAATGACATGTGAAGTTTCTCCTTCATTCACCTCAGCTTATTCTCCTTTGAAAATTAACCATGAATTGTTGAAGGGATGTCACAAACTCTTCATCAGAAACCAATGCATGGTTTCCTTTAAATATTTCCATGACCAAAGCTTCTATGAAAACATGATTTCCTCTAGAAATAATGTCATCAAACTACAAATAAATTTTTCTTACCTATTCATTCCATTCCCTTAGTATTTTCTTTGTATAATTAGCATATGTCTAGCATATACCAATATCATCCATGGTCATAATTGTAGGGTCTTTACAAATGCCTTTTTCAATGACCTGCCCCATATGTGTTAATGTTTTTGTAATGATGTCACTCTTGTAATGAGTTTTTCATTTTTTCCAAGCCCTCTTCTACCTACTTCTTTGCATGGATGTAATTCTTTATATTATTATACAAGCCATGTAATGCCTCTTCTACATCAAAATTATGTCGGGAGGAACTGTGGCCTTTAATTGAGTTTCAAGCTCTATATTTCTAGCATGTACTCCCCTCACTACTTCTATGGATTCTTCTATTATGGCCCTTATAAAGGATTCCATCTTCCTCATATTGCACCACTTGGGATCCTTTGGCTTTCCTTTTCTTTGTAAGAGTGAAGAGGTCTTCTAAAGTTTCATGCCAAATAATGGCTTGTTGTGTTGACACCTTCTTTTTTGTTACCCTTTTCAAGGTTCTCATCCTTGGATTGAATTCAATGTTCACTAAGGGATCTTCTTGTGCCTCCCAATCTGGATGTTCTTTGTAGGAATTATGAATTTCTCTACCCAATCATTTCTCACTTGTTGTGAAGTGGAGGGAGAAGATTGAGAGGGTTGCACTGGGGCTTCTTTACTAGGCTCATGAGCTTTATTTGGTTCAGACAAGACTTCTCAAACTTAGATCTAGATTCATTTGGTGGAGATAAGGGAGCACATGGTTGTTGTGAATGTTCTAAATACAAATATTGTTTTCTCTTCATAGCCTCCTTTTTAATAATTTCTCAAGGTGGAACCACCCCTGACTCCTTCATATTCTACTAAACAAGGCTATCTTCTATTTGGGTGATCCATACCCAGTCATTATCATCATGCACATGAGCATACATATATTTAATTGTCCTTTAAGGGAATTAAGGTGTCGAGAAACCCTATTCCTTTTGTCATATTTCCTTAAAGGGTGTTTGGGGAGATGAAATGAATTTCTATGGGTCGAGGAAGCCTTCAAATTGGGCCACCTATTAAACATTTGCATCCCACAAAGACTGGAAGGAGGGATGTGTTTTAAGCTTCTTCTCCTTACACTTTAAAGCAATACCATTGCAAATATGATATGTAACCTCTTGTACTGCCAATTTTTCTAGCACATAATATGGAAAATGAAAAGGAGGTGTAAGGATCCCCTCGATCATGATAACTGTATATTCTAGATAGAAGAATATGGCTCCCATATTCCTTATGGAAGTGAGGATGGCATCAGATATTCTTGGTGGTGTCATTTCATGTAATTGTTGGTAGAGAGAAGGATACAAATAAGTGCATATATCTTGAATATGTGATCTGAAATGATGGGCATAAAAGTCTAATATTTCTCATTTACCTCAAAGGGCTCAAGGAGACCAGATTTGATAGAAATCTAGACATTTGAGAACACCAATGACAACATCAAGAAGATAGGAAGCCATGTAAAATGGTTTCCCATGGTCAAAAAATTATTTCTTTGTGTCACTAAATTGAAAAAAGCACCTGACCTAAGGAGGGAATCTTGTCTTCATCAATAATAAAAGAAAGTAATGGGATCCAGAAACATCCACCTTAGAGATTGATGAATTTCCATATAGCCTATTCATGAGTGCCATGCCAATGCGACTCCTGGTCTAAACCTTTTAATAAGGATTTCAAACAGCTTAGAATCATCCATATTATCCAATGGGTCAAATGCCCAACTTTACAAAACATCTCTTACTCTCCTTTTGGTCATCCAGACTTGACTTTGTTTGAGTTGTACAAGTAGTCCGGCTCTGGAAGTTTATAATAAATTTTGTATGCATTCCCAACAAACAAACCTATTCTCTTTTTCCTTGATTTAGAAAATAATGACAAATCCTTGGACTTGGCATGAAATAGATAGAAGTGAAAAATACATAAATGGAAGCACCTCTAGTTTAGTAGTAATTAAATGGAGGCCAAATCTTTTATCACCCTTACATCTCGAACCATAGCACTTGCTCTTCCAGTATACCCATTATGTCTATGAAATCAACATCAACACTTTCATTCTAAACTGGAATATAGAGTTGAGTAATGCTTAAATTCATCATCTAAGGATATTGGATTAAACATGGTATCTCTTATTATTTTGTTGTTGTCATTGGAATATAAATATCTACCATCACCATTGTTTGCTCTCTTGCGATGTTGAAAAATTTGAAGGCCATAATTCACATCTGCTCATATCAAAAAAACTATCCGTAGCCATAAAAATCCATTACTAATTGAAAGAAATGACTCAAAGACCACTAGGATTTTTTGAATCTTAATTAAAAAAAATTTCAAATAAATTTCATCACCTCTTGTCATAAAGCAATCATTGGCTATACAACTTTAGAATGATTGTAATTGTCAATGACTATGATTATTCATCAGTTAGCCATTATGTTACCCATAAGGATCCAATTTTTGCACTACTTTCCATCGAGAGGGATCAAGACTTTCTCTTCATATCAAATAAAATGCTTACTAACCACTAAGTTCCATTATTATTAAGTTTAATGGTCGTAAGGCTCCTATCATTAACATTTTCCATTGTAATTTCTATTTATTCAATCAGGATCACTAAAATTAGAAACTAAGCAAAATTGTTCTTGACAATTCACACACAACATATTTTGGAATGATAATCATTGTATGACAACCATCCATATTGCATAGATCTAATTCTAATCTAAGTCCTGAAAACAATATTGAGGCTTCAAAACTTATGTAGTTTAGATTCTAACGATGGATATGTTTATCCATAACGAAATATTTAGAGATTGGTCGTATTCATGTATTATCCACTAGAAAACTATTATTAGAATGAGAAAAAACTCTCCAATATTTGAATTGGTGGGGTGTCAAGATATACGTAGTGTCGATCTTAAAAAATGTTATGTTCAAATGTTCCACAACAAATTATTTATAGATTCACCATATCTAGGATTATTTCAAAGCCCAACTATTATTGTGATGAACAATAGAATGTCAATCATTGCACTACCGAGGGTATAGACACAAGTATTTATGATCCTAGCGATCACTAGGGTTAGCCGCAACATATTTTTTAGAGCTTAACGGTTTATAAGAATCATTAACAAATAAATATGTACTTCTTATCATAGTTTTTACTATGATCAGCCATAACGATATACCTATAGCTTAGCGGTCGCTAGGCATCATTAACAAGAAAACTACTAATGCATTAACAAGAAAATATATAAAGCTTAATGGTCAATAACATCCACCTCGACAAAATATTTTGAACTTAGTGTTAGCTAAACACCATTCAATGGACATCTATCATTGACTTAAGAAATTTTTTGTAATACATGTATTTGTAAGGGATCAACATTTACTTATGTTTGATTAGTTCATTGTAGGATCATGAATACATCTCATTGCTAGACATCATTCACATACATACTATTAATGGAATGACCGAAGCACTATGTTGTACAAGCACCACTGAGGGGTCAAGATATACATTTTTTTAACCATGACATTCACTAGGCGTCACTCCAGTAAAAAATATTAATGCAATGAGAAAATTATATCAATATAAGAACTCTTGAGGCTTCAAGTCTTATGTAGTTTAGATCCTAGCGGTCACTAAGTTGATCAACAACGAAATATTTAGAGATTGGTCATGTCTAGGATTTTATTCACATGACAACTATTATTAGAATGAGAAATTTTCTACATTCTTTGAACTGGTGGGGGGTCAAGATATACGTAGTGTTGATCTTAGTGGTCACTATGTTCAGCCACAACAACCTATTAAAACCTTCTGTGTATCTAGGCTTATTTCAAAGAATAATAGTTATTGTAATGAAAAAACACAAAACGTTATAGTTTAACGATAGCTTTTAGCACTCTAAGGTTACCCATTGACAAATCACTACTAAGGGGTACAGAAATAAGTATTTCTTATCTTAGCGGTCGATAGGGTCAGCCACAACATATGTTTTTGAGCTTAACGGTGTATATCAATAATTAAAAATAAAATATGTGCTTCTTATCCTTCATATTACTATGATCAGCCCTAGGGATATACCTATAGTTTAGAGGTCACTAGGCATCATTAACAGGAAAACTACTAATGCATTAACAAGAAACTATATAGATTTTAGTGGTCAATAACATCCTCTTGGATAATATGGTGATATTTAATTAGGTAGTAAATTAAGTCTCAAAGGCCATGGTATAATTCTAATAAATATAATGAACACACTCTTTGTAGTGTTAGTATGAAAATACAGACTCTGAACCCTATGTATAATCTCCCTTGTTATTAAACCTCATAATTTTTCATGATATCACATCTCCCTATTTCCATATGCTTATTGTCACATTAAGAAATAAAATCCATGACATCTTATAATTTTTATTGTTGATATATCATTAGCTAATTTAACTAAAACAACCAGAGCCTGTAATTTTAATCTCTAAATGTTGTATATGTCTTTCCAAAACTATCAATTAAGTGAAACATTATTCGAATCTTGTTTATCCTAACTTCTCAAATAGTAGGTTTTATAATTCCCGATTCACTTGTTTTCAAAGAGGAACCTACACAGACAAACCCTTTGCATTTTCTCTTTGGCAGTCACATATATGTTTTTAAAAAAATTCAACAATTTCCTTATGTAATCAAACAATTACTTAAACAAGTAAACAATTATTTGTGTTACTATTATTATTTCATCTACTGGAAGTTACTATCATTATTTCATTACTAAAATTTAATTTAAAACAAAATGTCTATAGAAACCGGCCATTAACGGTCCAAAATCCCTAAACGATTAACAACCCTAACTGAACAAAATCTATTTTCCTTAGCCTTTTCAACAACACCCATTTTGTTCACTTCCAGAATTAATGATGTCCATCTCATGTGTCACACATATTTAGCAAATCATTTAGGGATTGGAAAAAATAATGAAAAAATGATGTCAAACCCTATCAGTTGAGAAGTGTTTGTCAAAGAGCATTAAAGAATAGATAGATTTGACTATTGAAAGTAGAGAAAATAGGGTTTCGTTGAAAAGGCTACATAATATTCTACATACATAGAATTTTAAAAATTTGGAAGGAGAAAAGGTGAGAATGCATACCAATTTTTGACACCTTCACAAAAACAAACCGTGCTCATAATTTTGGCAATCAAACCATGATCTGATTTTCCAATGAATTATTACACTTACAGATTTTTTCCTCACACCAATGATCTCACACGAAAGATTCACAAATTTGATTGTCCTTTAAATATACTAATTAATGAAAATCTATAATTATATGGAACAGACACTTCCAATAGCCACTTTCTTCTACATGACTTACAAAAGACACGCGGTTGCCATTAATTTGCTTATATTTAATGGCTAATTAATGACTATCAAATGGCACACATATTTCAAATATCATGAAAACTTTACTTTGTTTGGTTAATGGCCAATTAATTTTAGGGGAACCATTATATTAACCATATATGCCACATGCAAAAATTATCAATATTAACAACAATATCATCAAAAGAACAACATGCTCAATGTCAATTTTATCATCTTTAAATTACATAGTGAGTATATAAGTATTCCATACTTTAACTATGTTATAAATTATATGTGGTTCAATTTATGTCTCACATATTGAATTATCATATTTTGAATATCACATGAACTTTACATTTTTCAGTTTAATGACACTCACAATTTTTTTAAACGCTTTTAATTGAAGGTATGAAGTGAAGGGTTAGGGTACCCCACCCTTACAAATACATACCGAACCAAAATTGAAAAAACCAACAACAAAAGGCCCCACAAAATTTCTTGAATAGAGAAGAATGAAACACCAAAAAAAAAGAAAAATAAGACACTCGAGCACAAGACCACAACACCAAAAAACTAGAAAGGAAGCATAATTACTCCTCAGTCGGAAAAACCACCACCCCTTGAAATGAGACCCACGCACTACCCTACCCATATCTCCAAGCGTTGCATCTAACACAACACCCCGCCTCCCTCCACACTTCGATGCATCACCACCGAAACACCGCTAATCTGTTGTTTGGCCTTACCTACAGAGAAGAAGAAAAATCCACCCTAGAATTTTCCAAAAACTCATTAATGTATTCAATGGGCGATTCTATAGGAAAATGAGCATCGAGAGATCCAGAGGTGGCATTTTTCTAGGGTTTAGACCGCCATGCCAAAATAGATCATGAATAACCAGAGCATGTGGATCAACTCCTATACCACCGAACGAGCCAATTAACCCCACGCCCTTATCCAATTTATAATCATCCACCTCCTCCACCCAAATCAATGGGTCCAGGATGCTACACTTATCCAACTCAAATCACAAACTAATATGATGAACAAGGTAAATGAAGAATTCTATAAATTCCACAACATCCATCTTGACCGAATGGAGTAAAAGGAAATTGGAAATGAAATCCACTGCAATTTCTGAGTTGACTCTAGCCCTGCTAGTATTTTGCATGTAAGAATCACCCAACACATGCTCTATAGCCTCAACCTCGAGCACAAAACCATAGCAGAACACTTCTTGAAGCCTCCTGTGGGAGATGGCCAAAGAAAAGGCCATTTCCTTCTCTCCCTGCATAAAGTGATAAAAGGGAACCCCAGAAAGACCATACTCACACCAGACCAAAAACTCAATCAAACTGAAGTGAAAAGAAAGAAAATCAAATGAACAAAAAATAAAGAGTGTTGCACGTGCCACCATTAATTCAAAATTATCAACATTATTAACAAAATAACACCATGCTCATTGGAAATATTATCGTCTATAAATTACATAAAGAGTATATAAGTATTCCATACTTTGACTATACTACCAATGATATGTGGTTCAATTGATGTCTCACATATTGAATTATCATATTTTCCTCAACAAAAATATACATGTTTACCAACATCATTTTTAAATTATTTTGTTACACAAACAATATCTTTGGATGTGTGTCAATGATCTTGGTGGCGCCCATGATGTTGATCATTGGCATTGTTCTGAAATAAAAAGGAAGAATGCAAAATAGAGAAGTATTAGCTAACTCCAATGCATGATATTTTTTCTTTTAAGATGGAATGAATGATGTAATACTATATTACTTAGGTTAAAAAATTGTAATTTACTTGGGTAAAAAGACTTGCGACTTGAAGTTGTACATCCAATATTTTCTCCATTATCTTTCTCTCTTGTTCCATTCTTTCACACTCATGTTGAAGCCTTCCCTGCTCAATTTATTTCAATGTCTACATAATAGATGCATGTTATTTTCGATTACCTCTTTCAAATATCCATAAGAGTTTATTTTTCTCTTCACATCTTTTCTCTGAATTCCATTTTTATTCAAAGGGGTTTCTATCTTTGCTCCTTCCAAATTTTCAATGTTGATAGAAGGGATTTTTGATTTCCCTCTCGTGTCTTTTTTAGAAGTAGAAGTGGTTGTATTAACCCTCTCTTTTCCATTAAAACCAATAACCTTGTGTGTTTTCTGTGTAATGTGATCTATATCTTCATAGAAAGTCCATGTTGATTGTGTTGGCAATGTTGTGTTTTCCAATTGTTTCTCCTTCTTGAGGGTTTTCTTTAACATGTTCATCTTGTATTTGAATTGCTTCCTAGTGAATTTTTTTCCACAAACTTCATTCAAAGATCTTGCTATATTATCCCAATGTTTCTTTTTGATATATCCATGGTTTAAATGTTCATACACCTCTTCATATTTTTAAATAAAAATTTTCACATCAAATTTTGACCACAACTTTTCTTTGTGATATTTCATCGTCTCCTCTTTATTTCTATCTCTTTCATATGCATGGGTTATTGAAAATGTTTCTTCTAATTTTGAATCATCAACAATATATGGAGAATTTAGATTGATTTGTGAATGTGGAATGCAAGGACCCAATTTTTGTGTGCCACTTGTATTCTCTTGCAAATTTGAGACACTATTTCCATCTAAGTTTTGCACATAGAATTCCTTTACACGACAATTGCTTAGCTGTGTTGAAAAAACCATATTGTTTACATAGTTTCTTGGAGTTGATTTGAAAACTTGTGATTCGAAACGTGAAAACAAGGAAAATGGTGATATTTCCATGTCCTGTAAAATTTATTAGTTACCATAAACAATCACAAATGAAAAAATTTACATACTCCATCTTTTATCTAAACTTAATTTCATTTTCCATTTTCTAAAAATAAATATACAAGGGGTCCTACACTCTATAAAATCACATAATCAAAACATGTGGAGAACCATTGAAAATTGGTTAATTACCTACTAACAAATGCAATATTTATAATCACTGTGAAATGGGTGTATAAACTGAAATTCTTTAAAATAAAATAACAATGCTTTACCTCTTTTAATTTTTTGTAACTTTGTTCTTCCCCCATTTGTGTATGTGCTCCTTGTTTTGGTGTGGTCACCTTCAAAATGAGTATATAGTTTTCCATTTTATTGCATTAAATACGATGTTAATAGAGTTTGTGTGGATTAAAATTTAATATTGTACCACTTAATATTAAATGCAATACTGAAAAAAAAACATACTCTCAAGTGGCGGATTTTACATTACACGGTTTAATGGCCATTTAATGTTTAGGGAAGCGCAATATTAATTATGTAACATTTGACCTTACAAAAAGTGTAATTGTTATTGTATTATAAAAATATTAATCTTTCCCCTACACTATGAGGTTTATGGATAAAATTATACACACGGAAATGCGATCTAAAATTAAGGTAACATTTTTATAACATAATTTTTAATGTATGAAAACTACAATTCGACATTGTTTGAGACTTAATTTCAAAATTTAATTGAAATTAAGTCTTTAATATTGAGAATTATTAATAAAAAACTACGTAGCATGTGTTACTTCTACTCAATATTATATACAATTATTAAAAACAAAGATATAAAAATCTTAGAAACAATTAAATACACATAATTGAAACAAAGCATATACCACCATCGTTAATCAAATAAAGTCTAAATTATTAAAAATAAACTTATATTGTTAAAATATTATGTAGGATATAAAAATCTTAGAAATAATTAATACACATAATTGAATCAAATCATATACCACCATCGTTAATCAAATAAAGACTAAAACTTGAACTCTATACCATAAAATAAGCATAGCTATACAATTAGAGAATTAAATACATGAACGATTTACTTTGACACAATATTAATGGCCCTAAATATAAGGCCAAGTGTGAATCTGCACTTTGTCTTTAAAATGCACATACTTTTTGGGTGAGGGATCACACTTTGACGTGCGAGGATCGCACTTTGACATGAGATGGATCACACTTCGACGTGTGAGGGATCACACTTTGACATGAGATGGATCACACTTCAACATGCGAGGGATCACACTTTATCATGCAAGAAATCAAACTTGGTGGATTTACAAGGTCGCGACTCTCTCGCTCTATGATCAGCTATCATTGTCACATCCAAGTGTGAGTTTTCAAACTTGGAATTGCTTCGCTCATACATTTAAGTGCGATCACCAACTTATCACATCCCATTCTAGTCAATATTTGAATTTTATGTCACAGCAGCCACTAGGCTATACAACTATTGAAAGCCATAGGGGAAAGAAGCCAATGACTATGAGTGGTAATGTGTAGTATAGTACCACTAGTTGTAAAAATTGAAGTCAACATTTATAACTTGTATACTAAGAATTTAGAAAAAGGTAGCCAATAAGACGAGTAAAATCAAGTCACATGTACAAAGTAGCCAA
Organism: Taxus wallichiana var. yunnanensis; assembly: GCA_018340775.1. Taxonomy (NCBI): domain Eukaryota; kingdom Viridiplantae; phylum Streptophyta; class Pinopsida; order Cupressales; family Taxaceae; genus Taxus; species Taxus wallichiana. Next base: position 639,652,980 of record CM031237.1, on the reverse strand, counting down.
TAAAAAGGTGACACATCAGCTTGTCCTAAAAATGTGATTTCATTCACAAGCAAGGGCCAATATTAATTTTCTTTGTACTAAAAAGTACCTATTTTTAATCCCTTAGAAATAATTTTTCAACAAAATTTAAATGCACAAAATAAAATGTGTGCATTATAAAAATCTTAATCTTTCCCCTACACTATGTGGTTTATGGATAAAATTATACACACAACAGTGGGATCTAAAGGGTGTAAAAAATTTGTTATATGTTTAAAGATTTGGATTAAATGAGGTTTTAAAGATGTTCATATAAGATGTATATTTTTATTTTCTCATTATGATTTCAATTCTCCACACTAATGTTAAAGATTTAAGTGTTCTTTGTACTAATTTTCTCTTTTTATTTGTGGATACAATTGAAAATGAACTCTGTTTTTGAAGAAGGAGCACATGTGGATTTACTATCCAAAGGTGTGAAAGTTGTGGAGGGACTAGTTTATCCATCTAAAGATACACTCCATTGTAGAGACGTGGGGTCTAGCTTATTCATTGTCACAATAAGTATTGTATTCAATGGAAGAGTGAGACTACCATACACAATTGATGATTGTGAAACCCTAGCAGAAATTGAAAACAAGGGATACTTTATCCCATGGGAAAGAAATGATTAAGCATGTGATTTCAAATGTTTCACATGTGGGGGTGATGGCATTAAAAACATCATGAGTAGTGACTTAGAGGATACATTTAATGAGGATGAGGGTTTGAATTCTACTAGTGATAGCCATTGTTTCACAACTCCTAAAGACATGGATGAATTTGCTACAACCTACGTGGTGCTAAAACATAAGTGTCCTAAAAAAGAAGGTGACATAGCTGAAGGGTTTATATCCCTAGTACAAGAACAACATGTGATTTTGGGAGTGGTGTTGGGACCCACACACTTTGGTTTTTTTATGGAGAATATTATAACTACATGCAATGATTGCTATCCAAGTCTACAATGTAACAAAAAAGTTTCTTGGCCAATAAAAACTTAGTTTATCTAGAAACAAGAACTACGCACTTCATGTGAATGGAAATTTTGAACTCCAAGAAACAACCACCACATCAAACAATGAATTAAATTTGAAGTTTAAGGGGTTACTGCCAAGTTGATACATTTTTGTTCAAAAGAACACAAATTTGTTGCAAAAGTAACAATTACAAATGTCTATGAAGGAGACATGGTGCACTTTAAAAAATTAGATGGCAATACATTTGGGGTGCATGTTGATAAATTAATTATGCCTTTTTGCAAGGGTTGCTCCATATCAGAAGGATCTCTCATCCAATGGCATGCCAGCCAATTGGCCCATCAAGATGGTTTTGTTATGGAAGTAAGGCTAAAATAAATTCTAGAAGAGTTTCTGATAGAAATGTGGAGTACATTTGAATATCCATTGCCTCAACTGGTATACCCAAATTCATATGAATCCTCCATATGTATTAGTAATGAAAACTTGATAAAAAGACCTTACAATGCCTGTAAACACCAAAAGGTAAATTATACTCCATCTAGTACATCAAAGGAAATGGAAAATGATGAAAAATCAAGAGAATAATTTTTTTTTGAAGTTGAGAAAAACCTTGTTGTAAGGAAGGATGTCTCTCCAATCTATCTCTAAGTGCTTTCAATCATAGTTGGAATTTAACTCTAGATATGAATGAACCTACCATAAAAAAACTTTGTACTTAATACATTCACCACAAATGTTATCATTTGTGATCAAGGTCAAAATTTAGAACATAGTATAGATAAATTGAAGTTATGTGGAAGGGATGTATGTCGAATTCATGGTACAAATGTCATGGAATCACGAAAATCACCTATTACAGATACATACAATCTTGGATTAATGGTGAGAGGAGGGCAAGTAAATGGAAATACAAGAAAACAAAAACAAATGCCAAACACTGTTGTAACTATTGCATTGATATCCAAAATGGTGGAGAAGAATTATGATATATCCCCACACATGTCTCATTTAGTGGGACAAGATGGTACTAAAGTAATAATGAGACTATTGCTTGCATGTTATAGTTTTGCTTACATACTAAAAAAGTGTAACAATTGTCTTTCATTGTTGGGCCTTCCTCAAACGTCATAGTCAAATCTCAAAAAAATATGGACAAGAACATTTCTCCCATGTTTCAATCACCAAGAACAACTTCTTCACCAAATGTGACAAGTGCACAGAGCTTAAGAACAAATGTGTAGTGACCTCATGTCCAGAAACACTGGCACAAATAGATCAACACTAGAAATGGAAAAATGATTACATTAAAAGTTGTCGTGCAACTTACTATGCATATAGAGTGCAATCACAACAAAATCCTAATAGCTATTTGAGCATTGTGCATGAAAAAATGGACAAGATGAAAATTGTAATACCAAGGATGAGCAAAAAGTAAAAATAAATAAAAATGTTATTAATTAATCTCCCATCACCTTGACTAGTATGTTGACACATGGGCACAAAATGGGGGTTTTGGGCACTTTGGTCTCCCTTTTATTGAGCGAGGAGAAAACTTCACAATAACATCATTGGCACTATGTATCCAAAAGCTAGAAGAACCACTTATAGATCAGTATGGTGATTTTTATATAGTAGTGGGACATCAAAACACCCATTACATGATGCACTATTGCAAAAAATGATGCATATGAAAAGTGCAAGGAATACAAGTAGAAAAATGAGGGTGCTCATACAACTAATACTATAAGCAATTGTTCAAGTTCATTTAGAAAACAACCACCAACTCTCTACTTGCAACTAGATAATGTTTCAAGTGACAACAAAAATCACACATTTTTTGCATTTGCATCCATGCTTTGATAGCTAAAAGGGTTTTCAACACACTATATGTGATTTTCTTTCTAAAGTGGGTCATATGCATGAAGACATAGATGGGACATTCACCAATTATCAACAACATTGTGTAAATTGGATACATTCTCTTTGCCAAAAATAATGGACACTTACAAAACATGCCAAGAGGAGTCCAACACATTCACTTTGTACCTTATTGAGGAATTCTACGACTTTAAGGCCTTTATGGAACCAAACTTTCTAGATGGTAACCACAAGATCATGGGTATCAACAAACCAAAGATGTTTAAATTCTATGTCAAATACAACAAGCCCATCATGGAGTTCAAAGAATCAATCTTGGAGTCTATCTAGTCACACTCAATTGAGATATGGAAAACAATGGATGGGAAACCTTTCTTTCTGAAGGGGATCCTCCATTGGCACCCTTCAAAGAACCCAAAGAGATGGCAAACATGTAGAGAGGCATTCAGGAATACATCACACACTGGGAAAAGAGTTCAACAGATGGTGGAGAAGCATACTATGTTCCAAATATTGCATATTGGAAAAATGTTCTATGTGCCCTAGAGAATCCCTTTTTCAATTTTAACATGACGAGAAGAGATTGTTTTTGGCCAAAAAAATTCAGGATAACGTAATGTATGATCAGATAGTGGGTGCACCACATCTTAACATGGATAACTACTATTGTCAAAATGTCCTTTCAAATAAGGATATATATGTTGGACCTATTTGTGATAGACCTCAAGAGGAATTCAACCCAGTAGTGGATGTGAATGTTGGGAAGATGATACTAGTAAGATTAGTGATGATAATGTACTTATATGGATGGGCAAGGAAGAACTAAAACTAATACAGATGTTCACACAAACACTCAAAAGATAAGGGTACACTGGTGGGAACCCATAGAAAAGGAAATATAGAAAAATAAAGGTATAAGGAATGCTTGTTGAAAAAGCAATGGTGGCAAAAATCAAGGGACACATCAGATATTGATATAGACAACATCATCTGGGCATGGAGTCCAAGAAAAACATGGAAAGGAGTTCAAATTAAAATACTAAATCGGGTCATGAAGCTATCCAACAATACCTTGCACAAATTCAAGAACAATAATTAATACCCTTGTGAGGGATCAATGCTTATGTAATTTTCTCAAAGGATTGATTGCCTATGGAAATACATTTTCAAATCCATTTCCTCAAAACAACTTGTTTAATGTAATTCTTAACTCTTTGTTGTTCTTTATGATTTACAGAATGGAAAAGCATAAAAGTAGTTGAATTTATCACACACAACTTGCATATTTACAATATCATGGTCTTTTTTTATATATTTATATAAAAATTATATCAATATATAATATACATAAAATATTAAATAAATATAAATTTGAAGAATTTCAATAACTACTGTTTTGTATTTTTTAAAGGGAAATATTGTAAAATTACCATCATCTAAAATTTCTTGATAGGCATAAGTGGCCATAAAATTTAACCCCTGGGCTGATGTAACTTTGTGGCACCTAGGCTTATGTAACTTAAGCACTGCTAGTTTTATGTAGCTTAGCGGTTGGTAGACTTATGAAACTTTCTACCGATAGGCTAGTGTAACTTTTAGCCGCTAGGATTATTATTTCACCTAGATGAATCTACTCTTGTGTAAATTAGTGGCCACTAGGATTATGTAAGTTAACAACCTATACGCTTATGTAAGATAACGGCTGCTAGGCTTATGTAAGTTAACAACCTATACGCTTATGTAAGATAGTGACCGCTAGGCTTATCATGGTATTATGTAACTTAGTGGCCACAAGGAAAATGTAACTTAGTGGCCACAAGGTAGATGTAACTTTGACCCCACTAGGATGATTTCACCTAGCATGCGCTTTCATCATGTAAGTTAACAACCGCTAGGCTTATCAAGATAACAACGGTTATGTAAGGAGGCTTATGTAGGGATTCAAATAATAACAAACTAGAAATCCTAAAATAGTGAAACTAAAATCCAAAAATTGGGATTTATAAATTGGATTACAATAGTGGTTATAATAAATTGGATAGGATTTAGTCCATGTAAACCTATTCCCAAAATCTATTCCCTATTCCCGTTATTCCAATTGTGAATGCTCACACTTCATCTTGAAAATGCTCATACTTTTTGTGTAATTTATCACATGTTTCCATGGTGTGAGGGATCACACTTTGATGTGTGATCCATCACACTTTGGCATGTGAGGGATCGCACTTGACGTGTTCATGATCACACTTCAACGTGAGAGGGATCACACTTCATCATGTGATGGATCGCACTTGGTAAATGTATGAGGCCACGACTCTCTCGCACTATGATGAGCTATCATTGTCACGTCCAAGTGCGAGTTTTTGAACTTGAAATTGTACTCACTCACACATTGAAGTGTGATCACCAACTTCGGCCTCCCATTGGAGTCAATATTTGAATTTTAGTGTGTAAGAAAAAAACTACATCACAATGGCCACTAGGATATACAACTTTTGAAAGCCATAGGGGAAAGAAGCCAATGACTATGCATAAGCCAATGACTGTGAGTGGTAATGTGTAGTATAGTACCACTAGTTGTAAAAATTGAAGTCAGCATTTATAACTTTTATACTAAAAATTTAGAAAAAAAGTAGCCAATAACACAAGTAAAATCAAGTCACATGTACAAATCAACCAATAAAAATATGTAACTTTGACCCCGCTAGGTTGATTTCACCTAGATGTGCTTTCATCATGTAAGTTAGCAACCACTAGGCTTATTGAAGATAGCGGCCGCGAGGCTTATGTAAGATAGCGGTCGCTTGGCTTATGTGGGGGATTCAAATAATAAAAAAATAGAAATCCTAAAATAGTGAAACTAAAATCCAAAAATCAAGATTTATAAATTGGATTACAATAGTGGTGAACTTGGAATCCAATATTAGCCAAATTGGAATCCAATAATAGTAATAATGGAATCTAATATAGACAAAAATGGAATCCAATATACGCAAAAACGGAGATGGATTTCTTCCAATATTTGAAATACTAGAGTCTCAATTTACTGGAATATGTCATAATTTAGTGAAATAAGCGTTATATGTGTGTATATATATATGTATGTATATATATCCACCACATTTTTAGTACAATTCCATCACACTCAAGAACAAGGGCCAACTTCCTTTAAAACTTGGATCACTTGATCTATGATCGAAGTGCAAAGCTAAAACACTTAGAAATATCCTAATCTACTCAATCTTTGGGATTAAGGTTAGAGATAAATAACAATAAAACTTTAAATAAGGTGATGCACCAAGTTGCAAACTAAATAGATAGATTCATTCAACAACACAATTAACATATCACAACAATCAATTATATGCACATTTCATGTGATACTCTCTAATCTTTGACTGGTAAGTATGATTCACTTTGATAATAAAAAGGGAATAAATTCTCCACAACTGAAACACAAAGGTTCTATGTCACATTCCTCAAGATTAAAGAAATATAACTGATATAAAGGAAGATCAATCAATCCATATCAAGGAATTAAACATTCACAAATTAGAGATTAATCAATTGAGCACAATACACCATACATTCCATGGAAAATATCATTTTGAATATTATCAAAAGGCTCAAAGTAGCTTAAAAACTCTTCCAAGATTGAAGAGTATTCTCACCAAATCTAAAATTCATACCAATGCTTAACACATCTAATCTATTTATAAGTTCAAGAGGTTGGCCATTACAACCCCACCTTTAGCTAACTAATTTCTAAAAATAGAATGTATTTAAGTTCAAGGGAACATGCTCCCATAAAAATAGCAAAGCAGTTTCAAAGGTTTGACTAAGTCAACCCTATAACCTTTGACCAACCAAGAACTCAGAGCCTATTCAACAATGGCTACCAAGCTCAACTTTGCCCTCATGATATCTGCTTCTGTTCATCTTTATCCTGACTCTCCTTGCTCACAGCCGTACGTTGCTTAAATTCCATGAAGCACTTCACAATTTCCTATATTTCTTCCTCTTCAGTCCACATGCATACTAACTTACTACATCTATTGTATCCACTTCCCTTGCAACCTTGGCTGGAAACCTTTTCAACTTGCTTATAACTTTCTTGATCCGATTTATGAAATTCTGCATGAAACAAGTCTATAGATTGAATTAATGTTGAAGGTTTTTGTAACTTCATCATCTTGCTTTACCAAACTTCTGAAATTGGTCTTCACTTGATCAATTGGAAGGGCATCAATGTTCTCATTGAATAAATTATAGTGGATCTCCTCAAATTCTTCTAAAATATCACTCAATGCATCTATTATTTCAACCCATTTTTCATCCAATTTTTGATCAAATCTTGTAACACCTGTGACCTAAATTCCATGGCCTTTTGAAATTCAAACTTGTAGGCACTACTCACCACACCTTCTTGGAAGAGTAGATTTGTATCAATACTTCTAATTTCTTCCCAGGTAACCAAACTAAGACCCAAATTGTTGCTTTCTTTCAGACAGGGATGCATCTAGTTTCCTTATGGAATATTTCTCAGTATTTAATTCATTATATAACTCTACAACTATTTTAATCAATGGATTTTCTTCTTGAAGTATGCATTCAATCCATCCATCCACTGATCTTCCTTCTAACCTATCTTCTTGATTTCATGATATGAAATATCATCCAAGCTGGAAGAAACTATCAGAGTAGTTGTAGTTGAAGGATCAGTAGAGATGAGTGGGTTGTGTTACTTTCTTCAAAAGAGCAGTGAGCTGCTCAACCTTTGTCTTTAACTCATCCTTTGAAGCCTTATCCTTGTCATATTTTTCCAAAAAATTCCCAGAGCCACTTGCACATCTTTTTTTCACCCCTTCGTGTGTTTTTTTCCCAATGAAAACCTAGAAATCTGATAATCTGTTGCAGTAATAGTTTCTTTGGTTTTTCCTTCTGTGGGGTAGCTATCTCCATGAACCTTTCACCCAAATATTTCTTGATAAGTTAGAGATGATTCTTGGTCATTTGGCATGTCTTGTCAGAGTTGGTTCTATCACACTTAGGTCAATTACGTCCACCAGGGGACACCTTTTTCTTTTTCTTTGGGGTTTGGCGATACATACAACCAATCAAGTATGGTAGATGTGGATGAAGATGTCATTACTAAAGTCAAAATTGGGGTACTTGGATAAAATCATGGCACTAGTGGCAGTGGTAGAAGATGGAATGGAGGTGGTAATGATAGAAGACATAGGTGTTAGAATAGCCTCAGGAGTGGATGAAATGGGAATGGAAGCAAGAGGAAGTCTAATGAGAAGGTGGAGTAGAATGTGGGGAAACAATCATCTCTCCAACTAGAGAGAATGGGTAGGGATGAGAAAACCTGGGCCATTGAAGGAGATGGAAAAGTGGAAATGGAAGATAGAATGACAGATGATAATGGAAGAGGAGGAACCATGGGTAGTGACAATGGAAATGAAGGAGTTTGAAGAAAATATTGAGACTCAAATGGAGAAGCACTAACATCAATAACCTCAGACACTTGTATTTTTGGGGCACAACCTTAGTAGTAGAAACCTTAGAAGAAGAACCTCCCACTACAAAGGAAATATTTCTTGGAGTTATGGTAGTCTTTTGAGTGGATCTTTTTCTCCTCGAAGATGTGGGAAGGCTTAATGTTGTCTGAACTTGAACTACCTTTATAGGTTGATCCTTAGGTGAAATACCCAGAGTATCCAACCAATCATATGTCCTTTGCAAAATGGGCCCCACCCTTTCCTTTGTGTTAGAACATTCTTCTTGATACCAATCGATCCAAGGTAACAGATTGATTAGCAATATTATCACTCCTATAAACTGGTCAAGTACCTCATCATCATCCTCGATGTCATCTGGAACATCTGCAATGCCATATTGTTTAACCTCTTTCAAAGTTAATCTTTCAAATTCTCATTATCTAATGATGACTTCATCTCGATAGTGGATCCAGATGTCTTCTAACTATGGCACATGGGAGCTTTCCAACCCTGTTTCACTAAATTTTCCCCAATAATCAAAGTTGGTCCTAGGATGAAAAGTCCTGCAAGGTGACCTCAGACATTTCTCCATCTACATTCTTGGCTTTATAGATACTTGGCACAAGTATATCTTCCAATTGAAATAGGAAAATGGACTCCTGATTTGTGTCACTTATTCTAAATCTTATGATAATCAAGTAATTGGTGAACCAATTCTAATAGGACCCATTTATCAATTGGACATCTCGGTAACTTATTCAGAGCACCCAAAACCCTAGAACCCTGATATATGTAAAAGTTAGAAACTAAGATATATGGCTCCCCATTCCCTTACTTCCTAAAAGGCCTCATCAGATATTCTGCAATTGTACAAATATTTATCAAAATGATATAAAATAACAACAAAGAACACATCATTTACTCTCTTGAAATTCTTTCTTCCCTCCTCCATAGTGAGCTGAGGATAAAACTCATAGATTTGAGATGTGCTTCTAACACCTTTGGGGTTCAATCTAGTATAGTCTCCCATAGCATTTGCTATATAGACAAGGAAAGAAGTCATGAAAATTATTTTGAAACCAAAAATAGTTTCCAATTGATGACATATTGAAGTACTTGATATGCTCCCCCATCGTATGAACTCCTTATTCTTTTTTATGGTGGTGATATATAGAACATCCACTCATGAAATTATTTCACCAAGCAAGACTTGAAACTCTACTCAAGAGAATAATAAGGTCATTGACCTCCTGGATAAATTCCAAGTGGAACAATGTTTTAGGGAGCTTAGTAGTACCCTTAGCTAAGTAAATTTTCATCATGAATTTTGTACATAATTCATACTCTTTATCCTAGTGTTTGACTGCCATCTCAGGAGAAATTGTTGCATATTCCTCAACATCTGGAAGTTTGAATAAATATTTGAAGAAATCAACATCCAATCTTGATTACAATATTGCCATCATCATCCTTGAAAGACTTAGTATCTTTATCAAATGATTTTCCCAGTTAAAAAAACTTTGGGCAATGCATGGATGTAGGAAAGGTGGCTGCGAGAGCAAGCCCACTCTCAAAAATAGATTACATCCAGGTTGTTTTCTTGGGAGCCTTTAGTCTCTCCCAGAAATCTTCCATGTCCACCTGTCCCAAATCAGTGTCTCTGATGTTTCCTACATTTGATGATAAACAAGTATGAGGAGAGACTCCTAAGAATGTATACTTCATCTTTCCCTTGCCTTTTGATGAAGAGGTTGACATGAATTCGTGGTTCGGGATCTGATTGAACCTTGAAAATTTTATTAACAACCTCTTAAAAACTTTGAAAAAACAAAGCTCAAAGTCCAAAAGCAATCCAACTCTTCAAAACCTAAAATTTTGCCAAAAAAATCAATCAAACACCAAAACTCAAAGTCAAAATAATTTGAAAGTCCAAAATCCTCGAAAGTTCCAAAATCTCAGAAATAGTTGCAAAAGTCCAAAATAACCCCCAAAATCACAAAAGTAAAAAAAAAAGTAACTCCCAAAATCCTGAAATGGTGACTTCCAAAATCTCAAAATGGTGACTTCAAAGCTAATAATTCCAAAGATCTAAAAGGAAACTTTTGCAAAACCCTTGAATTTGATGAGGTTTGATGCTTGTTTGCAAAATCAAATAAAAGTCTAGATGACATGTTTGAAAAGACTAAAAATAAATAGAAAACAACATTGGCTTCCATGTTTGAGAAAGAAGAGAAAGAATGGAAAGAAAAGGACAATAGAAAACAAAAAAACCATGATCAATCTAAACCAAAAATATTAAATAAACTCAAAAAATTACCTTGAAAATGATGCCTTAAAGTACGATATGGCACAATAAAAATCAGGGTGTCAAAGCAAAAGCCAGGTAAAAATGACGGTGAAAATCTAGGTTTATATAGGTAAACCCAAAATATGCCCACAGAGGACACACACGTGTGGGTAGTTGGAAATTAAATGTTCCTCAGAGAGCCCAAAATCCAAAATGTAAGCGTGATAGTTTCAATATGAAACATGAAAGGCCGAAGTTTCGAAATTTTGGAACTTTGAACTTTCAGACTTTGAAATTATTCGGATGAAAGTATCCCTAGGTGTGAAATGAAACCCCAAAACCTAAAAGGCCAAAGTTCCAAATTTTAAAACTTCATACTTTTAGAGTTTGGAAACAAAATTTGAAAAAAATGAGAAACACCAAGGAAAACTCCAAAACCGAAAGCCCAAAGTTCCAAAATTTTGAACTTTGGAGTTTCAGTTTCGAAATTTAGAAGTTTGAGAAAATTTCCTTCTTACAAATAATGAAAAACCCCAAATAAGAGAACTCCAAAATCTAAAACCCAAATTTTGGACTTTGGAGTTTGAAAAATCCCAATTTCTCAAAAAACTTTAGGCAAGAAATTTTCGTAGGATGGCAAAAATTTGAAATTTTTTTGAAACCACCTTCCCATTAAAGGTAACTTAAAAGTTAACATTTTTGGTGACATCCAGGGAATGCTTTCCTATTAATCATTAGGCTAGTAGCCTTGTGAAAACCATTGGGCAAGAGATTCCTAACTAAAAATACTCAGCACACACACAAAATAAACAAAAAAACCAAGAAAGAAAACAAAACAATGTGCAAAGAACTTGGAGGAAATAAAAGAAAACAAAACTGTACATAGTGATAAGTTTCTCAAAAACAAGCTTTGAGATGTATCCCATTCACATGAATGGGAAATTATTCTCCATTGAGCCTAGATAAGAAAAATGAATTTTCTTTCTTACAACTTGTGATAATGTATGGTCCACTCCAAAGGGCATCAAACTTAGCATGCTTACTAGGCTTGGCCCTGTCAACATCCCATTTGAGAACCAAATATCCTTCATGGAACTCCCTGTTGGAAGATTTTTTGTCAAAATATATTTTAACTTGAGATTGGTGTTGTTCCAAGTCTTCACTACCTTGTTCCTCATTTCTTCTAACTCCATTAGTTCAGCATACCTGACTATCATTGCATCATTTTCCATAAGCTCTAGTTGATGTGCCAATTCCAAAGAAGGCAACTCCAGAGATAATGGAGATCTTTTCTTCCTTCCATATACCAACATAAAAGGTGAATTCCCAATAGCCCTTTTGGGTGTAATTTGATCTTCCCATAGGGTGGTTTTGAGCTGAGTGTGCCAAGTTCTCCTATTAGTTTCCATTGTATGCTTGATGATACATATGAGATTCTTGTTACTGAGACTTGGCTAATCCATTCCCCTATGGGTAGTAATTTGATGAAGTTTTGAGATAAAATCCATTTTTGACAACCCATTTGGTTAACTTCAATCCAAGAAATGCCATTGCATTGTCCGAAATTATTATAAATGGGACACCAAAACATGTCATTATTCCCTCTAAAATCAAGAACAACCTTTTTGTTTCCCTCTTTAAGTGCCACAACTTCTTCAACGAGTGAAGTAATCCATCATGGTGAGGACCCATTTGTGTCCATCACTTGATGGAGGATTAATCATCCTAGATGAAATCCAACCCCCACTGGAAAAGGGTTGGTTGACCTAAATTGGGTGAAGAGGTAGGGTTTTCAATCTTTGCTTTCCTACGAAGAAAGCACATTCCTTGCATTTCCTTACCCAAAAATGGGTATCTTTGAATAAATCCATCCAATAGTAACCAACTCTCATGATCTTTGTAGTAGTTGTCCATGTAGAGTAATGCCCTCCTAATAGACCATTGTGAAATTCTTCTAGTACCTTATTTACCTATTTTGGTCCTATGCACCGAAGAAGAACACCATTCAAATCCCTTCGAAAGAGAACATTATCCACCATAATGTAAGGAATAGACTAAGATGGAAGCTTCATCTTTGAACTTTGTCCATGCTTGCAGGGTATTCTCTTGAAAAGGAGAAAAACTTCATCTTTGATAGCAACCAATCAATCTAGTCATCATCTTGAGGTTCATTAAGGAGCATTGTGTCTTCTTCTACCTTTGACTCAAATCTGCAGCTAACTGTTGACACAGGCCTTTACCCCTAACAATGAGCTTAGTGACCTTAATGTGTATGTCATATTCCATCACTTTAGTGACCCATCCGACATGTTTCTCATTCACATATTTATTTAGAAAAAATATTTAACTCGGGATGAGACACCATCAAATGAATCTTGTTATTGGACAACATGTGTCTGAATTTCTTCAAATCTCGAATAATAGAAAAAAATTTCTCAACAAATGAATAATTGACCTTGTAATCCTTTTTAGGGATTGGATAAAGAAGGAAATCAGTTGTTCCATTGATTCATTATTTTGTTGAGTGAGAATCCCATAAATACTTTCTTGACCAAAAAGGCATAGAGAATGAAATCCTATGTCAAACCTTGGATTCACCAATATAGGTGCTTGAGAAATGGCTTCCTTAATGGCTTCAAAACTCTCCTTCCCTTCCTTTTTCCATGAGAAAGGTATATTTTTCTTCAACATGGTTGTTAATGGTTTGGCTAGGGCTGCAAACTAAGGGATGAATCTCCACACAAAATTTATTGTTCCAAGAAAACTCTAAAGTCCTTTCTTGTGACTTGGAAGAGATAGGGACAATATCAAGTGTATTCTAGCCGATCAATGGATAGTCCTTCGGTAGATACCACATGCCCTAACAACTTACCCTCTTGTATAATGAAAATACATTTCTTGGGATTTAAAGAAACTCTGAACTCCCTGCACCTCTTGAATACTTTCCTCAAATGAGCCATGTGATCCTCTGCATGTTTGGAATACACTTTTATATCATCCAAGTACACCAGGATAATATCATTGATTAGTCCCTGGAAATCCATGTCCATGGCCCTTTGGAAGGTAGTGCCAGCATTAGATAACCCAAATGGAATTTTATTATAGGCATAAGTACCCCACTTAGTAGTGAATGTTGTCTTGAATTGATCAGATTCTTTAACCAAGATCTGATTGTATCCAAAGTACCCATCAAGTAATGAAAACCTTTTGTCTCTCCTACTACTGTTTGGAGAATTTTCTCCATTGATGGAAGAGGATAATGATCCTTCAATGAAGCCCGTTCAAATCTCTAAAGTCTACGCATAACTAGATTTCTCCATTATTTTTCCTAACGGGAACTAGATTAGATACCCATGAGGAATGCTTGATTGGAAAAATTATGCAAGCCTCAATGAGCTTAGAGATTTCCTTCCTCATTAGTGGTTTGATTTTAGGATTTATTGGCCTTTTCTTTTGCCAAATTGGTTTGGCATTAGGATGAAGTTCGATGGTGTGTTGTGCCAAACCTAGGTCAAAACCATGTAGATCCTTATAACTCCATGCAAAAACATCATTATAATCTTGAAAAGTTTGACGAAAGCCTTTTTCTCCTAGGGTACATACTTTTCCAATCTTTAGGAATTTTCACTAGCTATTTCAACTTCTTCAAAGTCATCATCTTTGATTGTCATGTTAGAATTTTTCCTTCTAGCCTGATCATCTAAATTAAAAATGGATTCAAGAGTAACCAAACCTTTTGGTAATCTATTACTTTTTAGTTGGATGATTTGTTCACCGTATATGCTTCTTTTAACCTAGCTTGATTTTTTGTAGCAAAATTTGCTTCTTCCTATAAGAAAAGAATGATTTTCTCATCATTGTCAAAAACCTTCCAACTTCTACATTATCAGAACTACTTTTGGATGAACAACCATCTTAACAAACTATAATCCTTCCTTCATTACATCAATAGGAATGTCATACTGTGAGCCGATAGTTGTAAGTCTATTTGCGTCTTGGTTTTGATTCCTAGGAACCATGTGAATCCCAAAAGCTTTGAAATCTTCAATCAAACTCCATACTCTATTTTTATAAGATCTCAATAGATCATTTTTGATGCACTATGAGCTCTTACCTGATGCACTATCAACTCACTATCTCCAAAAATAATTAGGGATTTGATACCCCTTTTTAGGCTAGTTGAATTCCTTGTATCAAGGCCTCATACTCAACAACATTATTAGTGCAACTGAACTATAGTCAAAGGATGAAAAATACTTACTTCCTTTAGGAGAAATCAACATAACACCAACACCTTGCTCCATTCTTACTCCTTGAGCCATCGAAAAATAGTTTCCAAAGTCCTTCAGAGTTATTTTGGGACTTGATAAGTTGTGGTATGATCACATCTTCTTTGTGAATACAATATGTACCCAATCCATCTCTTCTAAAATAAAAAACCAGATTCTTCTTCTGCCAATGCTTCAACATATGGGTCATACTTGGTGATCTATACTTACCTCATCCAACATGGTATCAGGAACCTCTTCAACAAGAGTGGTTGGTTCATGGTCAACATCTTCTTCTTCTGGATCATGGATGGTATAATTCCCATTTATAGGACTAGCGGTATATGGCTCCACATGATTATGAAAAATTAGTTTAGCCCTTATAGTCACCTTAGTTTCTATATATCAAGTCCTAAGAATCATATGAGACCAATCAACAATAGATAACCACCCATCTTGGTAGTGAAATCTCATGATAAGAAAATGGTGAAAAGAGGAGGAAGATCAATGACCGATATGTCTTGTGTGAATGAAAAGTTGGGGCATGCATGGATAATAAGTATGAAGTCCTTTGATGATTCCAATGGTCCTAACCACTTTATCCCATCCAAATGAACAAATCCTCTAGAGACTGGTGTATATTGGATTCCTAGTACATCTACAATTTTTTGGGCATGACCAAACTGTTGGCACTAGAATCAATCATGCAATTATGCACCAAATGATCTCCAATGATTAGGGAAATATAGAATGGTGGTGGTTTGTTTTCCTTAGGAACACTTTTCCTTTTCAGATGACATAAAATTGTAGTAGTTGTTTCCCCATGACCCGAATGATCTGTCGGTTGTACCAAAAATTTCAAGGCCTCTTGCAACAGGTTTCTTTGAGATGAATTGAGAGTGCATCCCACATAGTAACACTCAGGTTGGTCTTCTTCATCTATTCTACAATACTTAAAAGGGATTTCTCCTACTTTTTTGATATTTCTTTGATCGTTAGAATCTTCTTTTGGAAAGTGCTTGTTGGGTACATGATGCCTGAAGAACCTTCTTTCCTTAACTTGGCTAATGTGTTTTTGGTAGTTTCTTTCCCACATCTTTATCAACCACCGCTTGTGGCCGAGGCTATATGAAGTGGATGCTTGATCAAATTTGGAAGGTTGAGATTCCATTTCTCTCTTTTTAAATGAGTTTTTCCACCACTGATGAAGAATTTGTATTCAACCCACAAAAATCTTTTTTTGCTTTCCAATTTAGCAAAGTGGTTTCTTCAGGGGCCTGTGTTGATCCACCACCTCCTGTGTAGATGAATTTTCTATTGCCTCTAGTGGAGTAGATACACTTTGAACCATAAGGTCCTAGCTGAGAACTCCATTAGGGAAAATATTTTGATTGTGGGGTTGAGAACAAGGATAACACCATTCATAGTCTTGAACTAGATTATTCTGGACAGGTACAAGGGCTCTGGAAGAGCTAAAGTAAGTAAGAGGATTCCTAAAATTTAGGGGCTTGATGTTTGCAGCTTGATTTGTAGCTTGATTTTGCACCTAATTATTCCCTTGAAATGGTGGATGGTTAGATTGATATTGTTGATTTTGTGGTTGGTAGGGACGAGCATATTGAGATTATTTCCTCTTGAGTGCTATGAGTTCATTCCCAAAATTTTATAGCAGTAGGACTTGACCTCAACCAGATCATTTGAAGGAATTGGTGCAGTCACAGCTGGTGAAGACACAACTGGTTGGCTAGAAGTTGATGGAATAAAGGAAATGGTTGGTTGATTACTTGAAAGTTCAACAAACAAAGGCATGAGAGGTCTGGGTGTAATCTTCCCTACTTGGATCAAATAATTCTCGGCTCTTATTGTAACTTCATAGGCATCGGTAGTGTGGTCCCTCCCATAGACTAGATCATAACTACTATATCATTGTTCAAGGATCATAAATAATAAAAAAATGCATTATTAGGAGAAGGCTTTATGAGTGTCGGAATCCTATTCCAAGTCTTTTGGAATCGGAAGTTGAAATCACTCATGTACTCTTGAGGATCTCTCTTTATGGTAGTGAGTTGTTCCATGAGTGACATGTGGTCACTCTTGTCTTCAAACTATTTGTAGAGATTCTCCCCCAACTCATCCCAAGTGGTTATAGTACCACTTCTAACCCATGAAACCATTAAGTGTTTTTCCTTGAAGGAAGTAGCAAGGATTTTGACCGCAACATTTGTCTTCTGTAACATTATGTACTGTACGCAAATGTTGGCCACATCAATAATATGTTCCATATGAGTAATATGAGTTTCCCTTGTGTAAAAGGGTAAAATTTTGAGTGCAGTAGCAGGTATAGGATCACGTTGGGCTAATAGAAGAGGGTTTCCTGCATTGAATGCAGGAAACACTTGGTTCCTCACCATTCTAACAAGAGGTTGATTATTCCTAGGTGGAGGGAACCTTCCATAAGGAGGATTTGAATGACCTCTACATGGTGACTGATGTAACTAGTGATGTTGAAATGCCTCTTCTTCTTCTTGGAGGAGATAAGGATAACTCAATATGTTGATAATTTCCTTCTCGTCTCACGTAGAATCTCTTATCTAAATTATTCACATAAGTTAACACACTGAGATTTCAAAATCTAGAGAAATGGAGTCACTAAGTACTTTGATTCATGCAAGTATGAAGAGAAGTACCAACTCTATCCCATCGGTGTGCCAAAAATTGTTGTCATGTGGATCATGCACCCATTGAATCTTTGAGTGATCTCATGCAACATTTGGAACATCCCCAAGGTGTGGGACCTTTTTGCCTTGGGATGAACCTCTAGAGAAGGCCAAATTCCTTTGGAACTTGAGCACTTGATCTATGATCGAAGTGCAAAGCTAAAACACTTATAAATATCCTAATCTACTCAGTCTTTGGGATTAAGGTTAGAGATAAATAACAATAAAACTTTAAATAAGGTGATGCACCAAGTTACAAACTAAATAAATAGATTCATTAATAACAACAATTAACATATCACAAAAATCAATTATATGCACATTTCATGTGATACTCTCTAATCTTTGACTGGTAAGTATGATTCACTTTGATAATAGAAAGGGAATAAATTCTCCATAGCTGAAACACAAAGGTTCTATGTCACATTCCTCAAGATTAAAGAAATATAACTGATATAAAGGCAAATCAATCAATCCATATCAAGGAATTAAACATTCACAAATTAGAGATTAATCAATTAGAGCACAATACACCATACATTCCATGGAAAAATATCATTCTGAATATTATCAAAAGGCTCAAAGTAGCTTAAAAACTATTCCAAGATTGAAGAGTATTCTCACCAAATCTAAAATTCATACCAATTCTTAACACCTCTAATCTATTTATAAGTTCAAGAGGTTGGCCATTACAGCCCCACCTTTAGCTAACTAATTGCTAAAAATAGAATGTATTTAAGTTCAAGGGAATAGCTCCCATAAAAATAGCAAAGTAGTTTCAAAGGTTTGACTAAGTCAACCATGTAACCTTTGACTAACCAAGAACTCAAATCCTATTCAACAATGGCCACCAAGCTCAGCTTGGCCCTACACTATATCTGTTTCTTGTTCATCTTTATCCTAACTCTCCTTGCTCGCAATCATGTTGCTTAAATTCCATGAAGCACTTCACAATTTCCTATATTTCTTCCTCTTCATGTCCACATGCATACTACTTACTACATATGGTGTATCCACTTCCCTTACAACCTTGGTTGGAAACCTTTTCAACTTTCTTATAACTTTCTTGATCCAATTATGAAATTCTAGCATGAAACAAGTCTGTAGATTGAATTAATGTTGAAGGTTTTTGTAACTTCATCATCTTGCTTTACCAAACTTCTGAAATTGGTCTTCACTTGATCAATTGGAAGGGGCATCAATGTTCTCATTGAAGAACTTACAGTAGATCTCCTCAAATTCTTCTTAAAATATCACTCAACGTATCTATTATTTCAACTCACTTTTCATCCAATTTTTTGATCAAATCTTGTAACACCTATGACCTGAATTCCATGGCCTTTTGAAATTCAAACAGCTTGTAGGAACTATTCACCACACCTTCTTGGAAGAGTAGATATGTATCAATACTTTTGATTTCTTCCCAGGTAACCAAACTAAGACCCAAATTGTTGCTTTCTTTAGATAGGGATGCATCTAGTTTCCTTATGGAATCTTTCTCAGTATTCAATTCATTGTATAACTCTACAACTATTTTAATCAATGGATTTTCTTCTTGAAGTATGCATTCAATCCATCCATCCACTGATCTTCCCTTTTGACCTATCTTCTCGATTTCATGATATGAAATATCATCCAAGCTAGGAAGAAACTTTGTTAGAGCAGTTGTAGTTGAAGGATCAGTAGACAAAGTGGGTTGTGTTACTTTCTTCAGAAGAGTAGTGAGTTGCTTCTCAACCTTTTCTTTAACTCATCCTTTGAAGCCTTATCCTTGTCATATTTTTCAAAAAAATTTCCATAGCCACTTTCACATCTTGTTTCACCCCTTCGTGTGTTTTTTTCCCGTGAAAACCTAGAAATCTGATAATCTATTGCAATAATAGTTTCTTTGGTTTTCCCTTCCATGGGGGTAGCTATCTCCATGAACCTTTCACCCAACTAATTTCTTGATAAGTTAGAGATGATTCTTGGTCATTTGGCATTGTCTTGTCGAGTTGGTTCTATCACACTTAGGTCAATTATGTCCACTACCAGGGCACCTTTTTCTTTTTCTTTGGGTTTGGTGATACATCCAATTAGGTATGGAAGATGCGATGAAGATGTCATTATTGAATTCAAAACTAGGGTACTTGGATAAAATCATGGCACTAGTGGTAGTGGTAGAAGATGGAATGGAGGTGGTAATGATAGAAGGCATGGGTGTTAGAATAGCCTCATCATGAGTGGATGATGAAATCATGAAATGGAAGAAGAGAGGAAGTTGATGAGAAGGTGGAGTAGAATGTGGGGAAACAATCATCTCTCTAACTGAGATAATGGGTAGGGATGAGAAAACCTGGGCCATTGAAGGAGATGGAAAAGTGGAAATGAAGATAGAATAACCAATGATAATGGAAGAGGAGGAACCACGGTAGTGATAATGGAAATGAAGGATTTTGAAAAAAATATTGAGACTCAACTGGAGAAGAACTAACATCAATAACCTCAGACACTTGTATTTTTGGGGAACAACCTTAGCAGTAGAAACCTTAGAAGAAGAACCTCCCACTACAAAGGAAATATTTCTTGGAGTTATGGTAGTATTTTGAGTAGATCTTTTGCTCCTCAAAGATGTGGGAAGGCTTAATGTTGTCTAAACTTGAACTACCTTTATAGGTTGATCCTTAGGTGAAATACCTAGAGTAGCCAAATAATCATATGTCCTTTGCAAAATGGGCCCCACCCTTTCCTTTGTGTTAGAACATTCTTCTTGATACCAATCAATCCAAGGTAATGGTTGATTAGCAATATTATCACTCCTATAAACCGGGTCAAGTACCTCATCATCATCTTCGATGTCATCTGGAACATCTGCAATACCATATTGTTTAACCTCTTTCAAAGTTAATATTTTGAATTCTCATTGTCTAATGATGAATTCATCTCGATAATGGATCCAGATGTCTTCTAATTGTGGCACATGGGAGCTTTCCAACCCTGTTTCACTAAATTTTCCCCAATAATCAAAGTTGGTCCTAGGATGAAAATTTTGCAAGGTGACCTCACATTTCTCCATCTACGTTCTTGGCTTTATAGATACTAGCACAAGTATATCTTCCGATTGAAATAGGAAAATGGACTCTGATTTGTGTCACTTATTTTGAATCTTATGATAATCAAGTAATTGGAAAACTAATTCTAATCGGACCCATTTATCAGTTGGACATCTTGGTAACTTATTCGAGCACCCAAAAACCTGGAACCCTAATATATGTAAAAGTAAAAAACTGAAGATATATGGCTCCCCATTCCCTTACTTCCTAAAATGCCTCATCAGATATTTTGATTGTACAAATATTTATCAAAATGATATAAAAGAAAAAAATAATGCATCATTTACTCTCCTGAAATGTTTGCTTCCCTCCTCCATAGTGAGCTGAGGATAAAACTCATAGATTTGAGATGTGCTTCTAACACCTTTGGGGTTCAATCTAGTATAGTCTCCCATAGCAGCTATTGCATAGATAAGGAAAGAAGTCATGAAAAAGTCTTTTGAAACCAAAATAGTTTCCAATTGATGACATATTGAAGTACTTGATATGCTCCCCCATCGTATGAACTCCTTATTATTTTTATGGTGGCGATATATAGGAACATCCACTCATGAAATTCTTTCACCGAAGAAAGACCTAAAACTCTACTCAAGAGAATAATAAGGTCATTTACCTCCTAGATAAAGTTTAAGTGGAATAATGTTTTAGGGAGATTAGTAGTACCCTTAGCTAAGTAACTTTTCATCATGAATTTTGTACATAATTCATACTCTTTATCCTAATGTTCGACTGCCATCTCAAGAGAAATTGTTGCATATTCCTCAACATCTAAAAGTTTGAATAAATATTTGAAGAAATCAACATCCAATATGATTACAATATTTCCATCATCATCCTTGAATAGACTTAGTATCTTTATTGAAATGAGTTTCCGCAGTTAAAACAAACTCTAGGCAATGCATGGATGTAGGAAAGACAGTGTGCTAGAGCAGAAAGCCCACTCTCAAAAAAAGATTGCATCCAGGTTTTTTCTGTGGGAGCCTTTAGTCTCTCCTAAAAATATGACCATGTCCACTTGTCCCAAATCGATGTCTCTAATGTTTCCTACATCTGACGATAAACAAGTATGAGGAGAGACTCATAAGAATGTATACTTCATCTTTCCCTTTCCTTTTGATGAAGAGGTTGACATGAATTCATGGTTGGAATCCAATTGAACCTTGAAAATTTTATTAACAACCTCTTAAAAAAATCAAAAAATCTAAAAACCAAATCCCAAAATTCCAAAATTAATCCAACTCAAAACCTAAAACCCAAAATCCAACTTCTAAACCCAAAAGATAAATAATTCCAAAAGTCCGAAAGCCTTGGTTCAGAAAGTCTTGGTTCCAAAAGTCTAAAATAGCAACCTTTGAAACTCAGACCTCCAAATGCCAAAAAGGTAACTCCCAAAATGTGACTTCCAAAGATAATAATTCCACAGATCTAAAAGGAAAATTTTGCACAACCCTTGAATTTGATGAGGTTTGACGCTTGTTTGCAAAATTAAATAAAAAGTCCAGATGACATGTTTGAAAAGACTAAAAATAAACAAAAACAACAATGGCTTCCATGTTTGAGAAAGAAGAGAAATAATGGAAAGAAAAGGACAATAGAAAACAAAAACCATGATCAATCTAAACCAAAAATATTAAATAAACTTAAAAAATTACCTTTAAAATGATGCCTTAAGGTACAATATGGTAGTAAAAAATCAGGGTGTCAGAGCGAAAGTCATGTAAAAATGACGGTGAAAATATAGGTTTATATAGGTAAACCTAAAATTAATGCCCACAGTCTAACATGTGGGATTAGTTTGAAATTAAATGGTCCTCGAGAGAGCCCAAAATCTGAAATGTTATTGTGACGTTTCAATACAAAACCCGAAACCTGAAAGGCCAAAGTTTCGATATTTCAAAACTTTGAACAAACTTTTGGACTTCAAAGTATTCAGATGAAAGTATCCCTAGGTGTGAAATGAAACCCCCAAACCCATAAGGCCAAGTTATAAATTTTAAAACTTTGGACTTTTGGAGTTTGGAAACAAAATGTAAAAACAAATAAGAAATGCCAAGGAAAACTCCAAAACCCAAAATCCCAAAGTTCTAAAATTTTGGAACGTTAGAGTTTTGAACTTTGGAATTTTGAGAAAATTTCCTTCTTACAAATAATGAAAAACCCCGAATAAGAGAAATTCAAAATCCAAAATCCAAATTTTGGATTATAGAGTCTAGAAAACTCCAATTTCTTAGAAAAACTTTAGGCAAGAAATTTTTACGCGATGGTAGAAAATTTGAAATTTTTTGAAACCACCTTCCCATTAAAGGTAACTTAAAGTCCAAATTTTTTCCCGTAATAAGCTCTCTTAACTCATTGATGGTTGTTGCAAAACACAGACACACACATACTAACAAGTTAGAAAATTTGATAACATTTAGGTCCATTAACTCTAATCTAGGAAATAAATGGAAAGGAGAATCAAAATCACTCACCAGTGTCTCCTTCAACTTGACTTGGATATACAATATCCTCCTCCATCTCTAATGTCTCCTTGATGTCCTCCTTTGGTTTTTCCTCGGTGGCCTCCTCCTCCTTACCACTACATAACCAACCATGATCTAACCCCTCCTCTAATCCAAAGTCTATCTCCTCCTCCTCCTCCTCCTCGCCATTTTTGGTTCTTCCACTAATTTTTAGGATTAGAGGTGGATCCACTCCTCCTCCGGTGGTCCATCTAGAGATTTCTCTACATACATCAATCGGTATTGCATGGAATATAATTTTCCATCTCAACCTCTGCATATGGATGGCTTTCACCTTCCTCGTGCTCCTAAATACTATATTGAATGTAGGAAGGGAATCAATATAAGGGAGATAAAACTATTAAGGAACCCATGTTTTTGGGTGAGTCTCTCTACCCATTTCATTCAATCAACTATGTGGTGGTTGTGCGTGTAGTTAATGTGATCCCCTCCTTTCCCCATATTCCTAACATATCCTCGATAAGGCTCTACAACCGTATTAGTTGTAGTCAAATTACATGTTTCCTATGGAGTGGCTCTGATAGGTTGCATTTCTACTCACCTCACTTATCTAATAGTAGTTGGGTCCCCAATATCTACACCCCTCCGATAGAGGATCACCCTCTTATATACCCATGACATCACGAGTGTGGGGTAACTCAATGACTTCAACCTACACCTAATTACCCAATATAAATTATGATATGTAATTGATGATATTTCTTGGTATTATGTAAATACTTGGCCATGTTGTTGTATACTCTACACAATTGGTGCCTAGAAGAATATAAACTTGTACCCACCCTTATCCCCAATTAGACACAAGGTCATTATACCAATAATTTCTTTGTGCGAGTAGTAGGGATAGGGATCACCTATATCTTGAATTAAACTTGACACGGTGTTTAACACTCATGTCAAGTGCCCCTGAATTACCTAAGTATGTCACCCATTTACTAGCCTCATTTAATGATTTATCACTTTTCAAAGCACTAGCTTCTTCCCTATAAGGGGAACACCCAATATTTGGTAGACATCCTCTAATTTGATCATCCACTCTTCACGGACACTAGGGAATCGAATGTATTCCGATCCACATCCAAAAAGGTTATAAAGTCACAAAGTATCCTACTATATCGGCAAATGACATGATCTCGAGAAATTTTTCATATCCTTGGACTCTCAAGAAATCCTATCTCGACTTGATTCAACAAGGGGAGAACTCATGCAAGTTATTATTTCTCTCGATCCACACTCCAGGTGAATGTAAACCCCTACACCAATAACGAATCAATAAAATAATATTAAGATACTTCAAAAAAACATAAATCCATAAATAATTGAAAACGATAATAAAAACAAGCATCCATGTTTCACTAAAATATCCTTGGCACATGTAACGGTTTCACAGGTTGTCATAGTGGTTGCATAACCACCCCTCTACAGAGTAAGCAGTTATCATGCAATCATCATGATAGTTAGACAATCATTGTGGTAGTTACGCAATCATCGTAGTAGTTTCAAAACTACCCTCTTTTTTTTTCATTAGTGGTTTCACAACCGCTTTATAGTGGTCATGTCACCGACCGCCAACACATACCATCCTACCAAAAACTCCCAAGAACACAAAAAAAAAATTAGCTAAAATAAACTACATACATTAGGAAACATCCCCCAATGGTCATTTTGACTATAAAATGGTTAAAAATCTCCCTAGAGCTCATTTTGAGAGAAAAACTAAACCTAGGGCAAAAAGATTTAAAAAATTGTAACTTACTTGTTCTCGAGCCCTAACTAGTACCACTGGATCCACTTTGCCATCATATAAAAATACTAATCATTTTGACTATACTCATGTGTAAAATGGTTATCAAAAACCCAAAGACCCAAAAATAGCAAAGATGCATGTGAAATATTATTTCTAAAAATAGTAAAATGTGTGATATATATACTATTTTATTTTCCTAATGCCATTTTGGGAAAGATTGTGCAAAGACTGGCAATTATGGAGTAGGTAGATTTCTCATCCCCGTACAAATGGTAAATAATTTTTTATTTTCATTTCAAAACATTTTTTTGATGTTATTTTATTACAACACTTGATTCCTTCCTTCTTTTACAAATGGCGGGAAGTATCGGTTGGATTTGTACTCAACACCGGTCTAATCAGTGATTCTCTAACCCTCTCATTTTGGGGAATTTCATTCTCTAAAGTCACGTTTATCTTAATCATGGCTAAAATTCTCCTCCAATGGGGCAATATGTATGCATCCAAAATTACATGGTGTAACATTGAAACATGGCATGTCTCCTGTGATGGAAAAAAATCCTTTCTAGATGAGAACGATTTCCAAATACTTCCCTCTCTCATTTGCATCCCCTTTGGACTTAACTCAACACCTTTAATCCAAGTTGGGAAATTTTACTCGCAATTCCTTTTCTATATTTTCAGCTATGGTGAAAACGCCTCTTTTGATAGAGTGGCAGTTACACAACCTCCCCTATGGAAATAAGGGTGGTCTTGTCACCATCTAAATCAAAATTAAAAACACGCATTTTTGAATGTGTGTTTTGATTTCAAATTGATTATCTCACATTACTTAGTTAAATTTGTTAAAAATAGGCTCATTGGATTGGCCTTGAGATCCTCCTCCCTTTTTGCTAAATATAGTATGTTGAATCCTTCTCTTCTAGTTGAGTTATCATTTCTTGATCGACACATGTTCTTGACATCTTCTCCCGCAACAAATTAGAAAAATGGAACTTTTATTCACATCATGGGTTGGGTAATTTAATTTTTTTGGTGAAGTGTCATGTTGTCGATTTTGAGAGGGTCTTACATAGATAGCTAGTTCTCTACTTTTTTTTTCATGTTGCTCGTATTCTAGCTACCTTCCCTACACCAAGCCACCACTTAATTTTTTATTTATTTCCGATATCTATTGCCTTGTTCACCTAGATAAATTGGAGATCATACATTGAAATGAGTCTCGAAGTTGAGGAGACACTAGATTCATCATCATCATCATTATGAAAATCTATCATATTTCTGTAGTGACCAGGTTGGGGATTTAATTCAACTCATTAAAGCTTTGATATAGGAATTATTCGTCGAATTAAACAAAATAATTTGTTTATTTTATTATAAACAAGATATTTCATCACTTCTCGT
Source organism: Taxus wallichiana var. yunnanensis (assembly GCA_018340775.1). Taxonomy (NCBI): domain Eukaryota; kingdom Viridiplantae; phylum Streptophyta; class Pinopsida; order Cupressales; family Taxaceae; genus Taxus; species Taxus wallichiana. The sequence continues at coordinate 639,626,560 of CM031237.1, read as the reverse complement.
ATACTTTACATTCCATTATTTATTTTCAAAATATCCCTTATATAAAACTTCTTCCTTGATAACTTCTTCCCAGCTTATCCTTGTGGATCTTCTTGGGAAACTAGTTGGAGGAAGAAGTGGGGAAATATTCGTATTTTTCTTTCATTATCTATTTCTTCCAATTAATTTAGAAGCAATTTTTCCAGGGGAAGATTTATTTGGAAAAGAGAAAATTACTTATGATAATCCTCCCTTTTCAAAAAAATTGAGGCAAATATCTATTAGAGGAAGTTATATTTTATGTAATAACATTTTGATTACTTTCTCTTTAGAGTAGTATTGTCAAACAACCTTGCAATAGAGAAATGACCACATCTAATTATTCTATGTTTTAGCTTCATTTTAATTATTTTAGTTTTATTTTAATTATAAGAAGTAGTATATTTAGTTTAAATTATTTCACCTGCGTTTGTAGAAGCAATTTTCATTTCTTTTAATAATCTAGAAAGTACAAAAATTAGTTAATTACTCTATTGTAATTCTTTTCCTTTCAAAAATCTTGGTAAAATACAAAAAAATAGAATAGATAGTTACACTTATTTATTTAATTAACGGTAAAGGAATTTAGTTAATTAAAAGATTAAGTTAATTTTTCTTTTATTTAAACTAGATTTATTTTCATTATTTATTTAAAATTAAAATTCAAAATATTTTAGAAAATCAAATTGAAACAACAAACTTAGTCATTAGAGGCTCACACTACTAGTTCATAGCCTCCACCATTCTTTTTTTGATAGTTTTTCACTTTCCTTACCATTGCTCACAAGTTGATGTCCCTACATGACCATTTCTGGTCTAGCCCAACCTCATAGGAGGATATTCGAGCCAATTTTCCACCCACCAGGAATTGATAGATACCAAGGAGACATAGATTTAGGATTATGAGTGTTATTTTTCTTATCTACTCCTTTTCCCCCAAAAATTGTTAACCAACTTGACACATTAAACAAACAACTAACCGTAGTTGAACAATTTTGGGCCAATTAGGAAAACCAAGCTAGACATCTCAATCCTTAGTTTCCTCTCTTCTTCCCTCATCCACATATTTTTATGACCCTCTCAAGAGAGGAATATTTAGATATTAACGGAATTTCTCAAGAATTCATCAGCTAAGACAAAGTATATTCGGCTTAACCGACATAGAACGAGAGTTGTGCAACAATTATCATTGATCATAGTCTCGTACTTACAAGCTGATAGATTATGATTTGTTTAGCCTTTAAATCTCAATTCATAGTCATCCCTCACATATCTTATACTTATCATTCATACCTATCTCCATCCATCACATTTTCCACATTTTGGCTATCTTGTCCCGACCTCGGGAAGTCAAGTACACTACAAATCCCATGTCATTTTTCATGTATACAGATACCTTGTTATAATTTAATAACTTTGTCTTTTTGGTCATGCACACAGAATCTAAGGCATCGATGTTGAAAGAGGAACTATGTTGAATATGGGAGATGAGAGGAAGATAAAAATGAGTGGTAAACATAGGAATGGAAATATTAAGAATAGATTCCCTATAGAGGTGTGAAGAGAAGAAATGGGAATGGAAGATGTAGTTACCATAGAGGTGAAAATATTAGAAATAGAAATAATAGAGATTGGAATGGGGAAAGTATATGTAGAGGAATATCCTAAATTTTTAAGCATATTTTTATAAGAAGCTTTGTCATGATCAGTTTAATGATTAAAAGAACATTAAGTAAAAGTTACACATGGCTTGATTTATCACGTAATTGAGCACATAAATTAGTTAAAACATCAACTTGGGCTTGACCAACATTAGATTCTTTATCATAGGTGTGTTCACTACCATAATTTTTAGCATCTTCAAAGGGTATGTGAGTAGCATTGAATAGGGGTTGTCCTTCATGGGTATAGAGGTTGTTATGACTTTGGAATTATCTTTAGTAAGAATCGAAAGCTCAAGGTACCGTGGATAACCAAAATGACCACTTTGCGTATATTGGGCATGAAATGTAGGAGAAAAGACTACTATGGTTTGGAAGAATGACTCACAAGAATATAAGGAGGTATATTTGACACACAACATTCAATACTCGGGTTCACCAAATGATTTAACTTAAATGGTTAATATCTCAAGGGGGTAGTCAACTAATGGTATATTATATTAATCGATTAGTTTTCAAGGATAATTGTAGTAATATCAGGAATAATCATTAAGCAATGACACAAAATGATAAGTAATGATAGATAAAAATACTTTCAATGAGAGAGATAAGATGAATTAGTTGATATCATGTTCTATTCACTAATTTGAGGTGTCCTGACACTCGAAATAGGATGAAAATGACTGAAATGTCTCGCTCTGGCCCGTATCCCATATATTTTCTTGGACCAAAGTGGATGTGGAGGGCGAAGGCGTACGACATTATGGATATTTCCATAATATTTCATCCCTCTATGGTTTATGCTCCTATAATGTTTTGTGTCTAATTAATACTTCTTGTTCCACTCCTATCTAGAATCTAGGAATTTTTTGTCTTATGATGCTTTTTATGCAACTAATTTAATGTTCAAAACCTTATATCACCAAGAAGTCGTGTAAAACAAACATTAGGTGGGTTGTGGGAAACCTTGTGTGCCTTCGACATTACCAAGACTTTGAAGAGGGATCAAATTACACATTGTTGTTACTTAGCATGTGATCTCTAGAATGTATGAAACAAAATGGATAGTCCTTGCAACAATATGATTGTACTTACACCTTTACCATATCTCAACTTTTAGTGATGATACATCCACTAAATTTATAGATATGTGAGTGGATTACTTCCTAGAAATAATATACAAAGTGTATATAGATTAAAAAGTCTTGGAATGGATTTTGTTGTGCTTTCTCTTAATGTATGCTCATGAGGATCTTTGGGTGTCAAATATGTATGATCTCCTCCTTAATAATGGATGAAATAACTAGCTTATATGTGTGTTCTAGAACTGGAAACCTCGTGTAAGGCCAACTAGTAATGACCCAAAGAAATTTGAATGAGGAAATGTGTCATTGGAAGGAAAGGGACCAAAGTGAATGGGAATGGCCATAGTGTACAAAATTTTGGCCCATTCTTAGTGATTTAATCCAAGATTCATGTGCGAATGTTTTTAAAACTAGTATTTTATTATGTGAGGGTGTAGCCTGATTCTATGGACTAATATTGGTCATTGTGTGAATAAATAGGTTTTGTGTGCAAGCAAGAATGAATGGTATATAGCTAAGGATAACATGATTGACTAAGTTTGAAAAGTATGGAATAGTGCAAAGGCATCGTACAATTTATGTTATTGCAAGACATGAATTACCAAAATGAGTGTCTAAAGTTTTGAACAAGATGCTCTACATGATGATCCTTAGTGATAGTAATAGTGATAGGGAATAAATTGGAATCCTTCGTGTGTAATTAAGTTCATAGAGTAGAAGGTAATTTCCATATAATGGTATCGGGGATATTAGAATTATTAATCATGAGTTTGATTTTATCGTACCCATAATCATATGAGTTAACAAGGTTGAGTGGAGTGCATTCCATAACCTCAAGGTGACCATTATAGTTTTTGAAGGGAATATATAGGATAGTTAAAGTGTTGGTATTCTTGAAATGGGATTGTAGCTAGTTATTCAAGGGTGGGAATTTTGAATGTCCCACATTTTTGGAAGAGTTCAAAGTTCCAAGGATTAGTATCACCTTGTATTTTATAGATAGCCCCTAGGCTTGCAAACATAACACATTGGTAAGTGGATGATGTAACTATGCACATGTGATGAGTCCATTTTCTACCTAAGATGATATTATAAGACTAGGTGAATTTTAAAATCATGAATTTAACACATTCGGTATGAGGAGGAATGGTGATATGGATCCAAATACAACCCATAGGGGGAATCTATTTATGATCATAACCCTAACACGTGCTCCTAGTGGATTTTAGGTTGTCAATATAATATTCAATCGTCTCAATGAAACTAAGAGAAACAACACATATATCATAACATTGATTTATGAGGGCTCTCATAACCATAGTGTGGACAATATGGATTGAGATACATAGGAGAGGTCATCTACACAAAAGAGAATGTCATCGGGAATCATGGAATTGAGAATTAAATGAATGTATACTTGAATAATTAATAGAAAGGTCAATGGAAATGGATACCTCTTCACTTTGGCATGTGATGCTCTCTTCGGACCATATAGGGTAGGTTCTATCCCCAACACAGTGGATAAGGGATGTTTATAACGAAGAGTGATAACATAATATGATTGCAATGTATAGGTGAGATATGAATAAGCTCCATTAATGGGATTTGATTGAGAGACGAGACAGGTTATACAAGGGGGTCCCAATATATAGGGTTGAACTATGTAGCGGTTTGAACCTAAGGGTATCGTTCTAATTTTTTTTTTGAAGAAGCGGGGCTTGCAGAGAGCTCCATATTTTATTTTATTTTAAAAGTATATGAGATCATCCATGGTAAAATGATAATCATAGGGTTTGGTGGCATAGGATAGATCGAAGGAATAACATATGAGATTGCTCATATAAGTTTATAAGGTTCAATAGTGTCTAAATAAAATGATGAAGCCATAAATGGGGTCGGTCATGTAGGAATTTTTGCACATAGTAAAATGGAATTTATTTGGAATGTAGAAGCTAGGATTGATGCATTTTCATGTGATATTTGGCTTGAGAACATGAATAGATGATTATATAATTTTTAGTTTTAGCAGATGAAGGATATGGTGTTTTAATACAAGCAACGATGTGTTTGGAATCTTTTGTCACCCGAGATTGCACCCTTCGTTGAGACCAAGCTCGAACTTCAATGAAACATGGGAATTTCCCCAAGGTGTGGGACCTTGATACTTGGGATAGACCTTTAAAGAAGTATTTATTCCTCTACCTTTCTAACCTAATGCTAACATTACTCCTAAGCTAAGATACTAATATGCAGCAGAAAAGGGAAAGGATGAGTGCATTAAATGAAACTAAGCTAAGGTAATGACGATGGTTCCAAAACCAAAAGGGGGTAACTCTCCATAATGGGAATAACATAAAAGGAAAAACACATGATGAGAGAGAAGATACATGCCACAAATCAACATTGCATGAATCATTTCATTCCACACATCTTAAACACGAGAGAAATGAAAACACATGCAAATATAACCCACACACGACATACCAGAAATGAACAGAGAGGTAAGAGACATAATAAACATAAGTAAAGGGTAGAAACAAGCCACAATAACAAGATTTGATTGATAAAATACATGTACATTCCATTACATCACTCGAAGGAAACCGAGTGCACTACATATGACCAAATTAGAGGTATGTAACTTGTGAAATCTCGACCACCATTTTGACATGGTGAATTTATATTCGGGAGACGATCCTTTTATTGAGTTTCCACTTATATAGAAAGAATAGAAGAGAAAGTGAGAAAATAATATTACGTTAGTAATGAAGAGAGCTAACCACCTACCGCTAACCAAGGACCAATCACAATTCAATTATTACATACAGTGTATGACTGATAGAGATTGCTTGAAAGGTACTCTATCAAATCATCTAAGAATGTGGACTTTGATGTGTAGGATTTAGTGCTAGTAGTTGGGACCGGTTTGCATTTTTGAACTAAATTAGGTGTAGCTTCATCATACTCCATAGATTTTATATGATCCACTATCTTCTTTATGTATTCCACATCATCATATTTTTCTATTGTGATCCACGACCTTATTTTGATTTATATGCTATTTTACACTTTTAGTAGCTTCTAAATGATCCACAAACTTGTTTCCTTTCTTATCATGATCCATGACCATACTTTTACTTTCCACAACCTCTTCTTGTACCATGGGTATTCTACTCAAATATTCTTTTTTTACTTCACCCTTTGCCACCTTTCTGTGGTATCGACTCTTTTCATAACCCTTTTGTTATGTGGATTCAACTTCCCTTATTCCGCAGCACAACAATCCTTTGTTCGATGGGTTTATTTAAATACATGGATTTTCTTTATACCATGGATTTTTGTTGCTTCACATATTTTATTTGTTCCATAGCTTCTTTCTATCACTTCACTTCACAATCTTTCAACATTGTGCATCTTATTCCCGTGATCCTTTCTAATACTCTTGCACTTAACTTATGTTTACCATTTTGTGGCACATGGCTCTTAGCTTTATCTCACGATGTATAATTTTACAAGACTTTTCTTTCCTTGCGCAACCTCTACAAAACATGGAATACACTATGCTTTCTTATTTCCATAAAACACTAAGCTCCTTCGTTCTCTCTAGATGTCTTCTTTGAATATGTGCGAGTCTATGAATCAAATGACATTTTCTAAATATAATGGGTGTTATTTTGGAAAATAGTTTGGTGACTTTTAGGGGACATATTCCTATTAGATGAACTAAACATTAGCTTGACATATCCATTTGGCATGGAGTCAAGCATACATCTTGAAAAATGATCCCAAACTTTTAAAACTAACCATGAATCATATAACTTGGCATTGGTTTGAGATTGATATTTGAGCTTTCAAAGAACATTATACTTAGAATCTGTAGACACTAAATCATGTACTTGGGTATATTTCTAGGTCTTGATCACATACTTTCATTCATATGATTCCTAAGCAAAAAGTACTTATTGACTACTGTATTTGGCCTTTTTGATTTCTTTTTGGTTTCCTTCTTGGTATTACACACCCCACTTCCCGATCTGAATTCGTCACTTTAATTTCTCTGAGTCTAGATACCAACTCCCGGCTAGGACGTCGCACCCTCATCCCCTCTAGGTTCCCTAACTGATTTTTATCTTACTCACCTCTTTTGGGCCTCTTTTAGTTGTTGGGCATCTTGATTTCTTATGGGTTGGCCTTTTAGTGGTTAATTACAAAATTCAAACAAGGGAATCATATAAATATAATGTTATGCAATCATACTAAAGGAAAAAGATCTAAGAATCTACTATCATCACCTAAGGTTGCATCCAAAGGAATCTAAGAGCATCAAAGCATCCATCTAACTTCATTCAAAGGATAAGGGACTTGTATTTTTATACATACACTTCATAGTAGGGGAAGTTCATTTTTCCATAAACAAATCTACTTACATTTTTACATCTATCTATTTCTCACTATCAAGTGCATCTTGCACAATGGATTCATAGGGAAAGATTCTACACACACGTAAATAGAACTACATGGAGTCTGAAATGTAGTGTAGAACTCGATCGTAAGTTCACTCAATCAAGTGACCTCCAAGGTCAATTTGACTCCCTATTTGTATATTTTTCTTTTTAGGATTCGATTTGTTTTGGGGTTTTGTAGGAGATCATTTTTTTAGGTTATAGGAAAATTTTATGAACATAGTTTGACACACAGATATCAACAACTATGACTAGAGACACTCTTGGGACACAACAAAAAAACTAGTTTCTAATCTTTTAAGAAGTCACAAGCTCCCATACGGGGTATCTAACACCTAGGTACCCCAATACCATCCTGTAACCTGGTCCATCCTATTCTATAAATCACACAATTTTATGAGCATGGTGACAATAGTTTGCACTCCTATTTCATCAGTTTTCCAGCTTTGTACACTTCAGGATTTATTGCGAATCAACTAAGTCTTCTTTCCTCCCTCTTGCACTTAGGGTTTCAATTTATCATTTTCTTATTGCTTGTATCATATCTATTCTTTACTATTTTATCTATTACATGTGACTCTAAAATATCCTCTAGGGTTTTACAAATTCAATATTTGTTAAATCATTTGGTGAACCCATCTCATTTAAACACTCTTGGATCCTCATCTTTCTTCTCTCATGGCTTGTAAAATTCCTCAAATTTATTTGTATGATTTAATTCAAATGCATCTTAATTACAAGGTTGTTCTAAAAAATACCTTGACACCATGTATCTCCTACAAATACACTACCCACTCAAGTGATTTTCATTTTTGATCGTCTCTCCAATGACCCTATCCTCTATGATCCTCCATCTAATAAACCCATCTTGGATTCATATCAAGATTTGCACTATTTATTTCAAGACAAATTTTAGTTTATGGAAAAGAATACTTTCACCACTAAATGGGCTATGCAATCCACAATTACATCTCTTAAATATGAAATCCAACATCTTAAGTATGCTTCTCAGGCTCATGCTAGTTCTTCTTCTCATCCTCATTATATTTCTTCTACATGTGCTCATATTAGTGAGCCTCAAGTCTTGTCATTATAGGATCCTCTCATGTTTGATCACAATGTTGATAAATAAGATATTCTTACTAAGCTCCTTAGTCATAAATTTATCACTTTTCCATATACTCATGGCTATCTTTCTTATCATCTTGCAAAATATAAAGTTTATCTTTATTGTAATTACCATCAAATCAATAGACATCATGAATATGATTTCTATGTTTTACAACAAATAATCAAGCATATTGAGCATCAAGGATTTATCTCAATCGATGCACCACATTTTGTTGCATGCCCATCTACAAATGCTACATATAAATGGGCTCCTAAATTTTCTCCTTCTATGTCTAATGCACATCATGTCATCACTTCTAATGTTCCTTCACTCAGCTCGTGGTCGACAAGCACACCGTATTCAACCCATCCCAACTAATAAAACTCCTCTAAAGATTGGTACAACACCTCCTCCTCAAAATTCTTCTATGGCATTACCAATCCCAAATAAGAAACCACTCCCTGATCAAGATTAAAAAAATATCTCTAGCCTCTTTCGAATTCCACCGTTCAAGGTCCCTCCACCACCTTCACTTCCGCAACCAATCTTTTTGTCAAGGAAACTACTCCTTACATTGATCCACTTAGCATTATCAACTAGATATCCATCACTTATAAACTTGGGAGGGCATCATAGCTTCTTCCCCCTTGCATTTCTATCAAATGTATCTCCCATCCAATGTACTTAACAGTATGTGCTTAATGTCTAATATCTCGTAAGCATCAATAAAAATAACTTCATACACTTGTATCACCACTACCCAATGATGCACTCTTGTGCTATAGTTCACACTTAACTATTGAGGGCATACTACATCCATGAACCTTGCACACTACACATTTCAACACTTAGAGCATTCATGACACATCTTTCTACCATCACATTTTCACACAACACACTTCCCTATAATGCACTCTAGTTCTGTGGTTCATACTTGACTGTTGAGTGTCTAAATATAAAATGAACCTCACCTTATTCACCACTTCATGCTCTAGGCTGCATGATCTATATTTATAACATACACAATTTTAAACCATTTCCTGATGACGCACTCTTTTTCTATGGTTCATTTTGTACTGTTGAGGGGTTTTTTATAAATGAACCTCATCTCACTCATACATACGCATCTCTTGGGGGACACACTACTCATATCACATTCACAAAGTGCATATCATTCCATATTAATCATTCACAACATACTACATATCTTGGTTGCACATATTCTTACTTACTTATGCTCACATCTACACTTTGTTCTACATGCTACATGATATTTCATATGTCATTTTCTTTTCTATATACACATGTGCGTTCACTTGCTCTCTAGTTGTGAATGTAAAATTTTCACAGATTGCTACATGCATCATGGATTCTTGGCACTGTACTTATTACCATTCCCATCAAGGCTCTTGGGGGCATCTAATTTCGTACACACTACAAGTGTTATTGTTTTTTACTACTTCCTATTTTTCCTAGCACACTACTCTATCAATATATACACATCTTGACATAATTTTTATCTTTCTAACATGTTAACAGGTGCTTCATGTGTAAAATTTGATTTACAGCACTATTTTACACCGTGGTTGTCTGATAATTTCCTTGCTAATATTTTTCATTATTTGTCATTATTTGCAAGATTTTCCCTATGTATTGCTTGTTCATTTTTTGTATGGTTTTGGGTCCGCTTCATCCCCGATTGTCTTGCGATATTGTGAGTGATGTCCCATGTTTTCAACCCACTTTCTATGGTCTACATTCTCTTCTTTCTTTCTAGATCACACTTTGTCTTCTATATGCGTATTTGTCTTGTTTACACTAACACATGTTTCCATCCACTTTGTTCGCATGTGCCTTTGTTTTTACCGAGCACATTCCCTCTACCCTACAGGTAGTATTTTCTAATTAGCATCTGGTCCTCTCTTTTGGGTCACATCCTCCTAGCAACGTCACATGCACCCCAAATGAGGAGGGGCATACATTGGTGAATCATTCATCCTATTCAATAGCAGACAGATTCATTAATAACTACATATTACAAGAACAAAGCAAAGATACAATTATAGGAATGGCCTAGAATTTGACTTGGGCCTTCAATTCAAAGCATAAACACCGGTGCCTATATATAGACATGAGTGTCTCAGGTGCTCTTGGCCCTTCCCGAGAATTTGTGACCAGGGAAGTTATAGTTATTTTCTCATAATGGTACAGTTTACACGTTGGTTTGCACAAAATTGGCATAGTCCTCTAAAGAATCGAATATGTTCTATATCATTTTCTATTTTCTTTGGATCAAACTGAACAAAGCAGATCACACCATCTATAGTTGTGTATAAATTTTAGGAAGCAATCAAGGTTGGATAATAATACTAGACCTTTCTCCCCAACACTTCTTCTGTCGTGGTGTGAGATCACCCCAAAAATTGCTCTTGGCATGAGATCACCCAAAAAAATCACCCTTCTACAACATCTTCAAGATACTTTCTATCTCTTTTCACTCATCACAAATCAGGTGCACATGTTCCTTTTACTACTTTTTCACATTTTTACACACTTTTTACATATTTGGATTGAATTTTTCATATACACATATTTCACTACTCTTTTGTTCTTCTTTATGCATGTCCATCCTTATGATAAGTAGCACTCACATCAACAAACACATCAAACACAAGCGATAATGACAACAGGTACAATGCGACACAACATGCTACATGTCACACATTTTAACCCCTAGGATCACTTCCTCTTCCTTATCTTCCACACTTCATTTGTTATCACTTCATGCTTTTTATTGTCTCCTCGGCACATTTTCTCCATCGATAGACATCGTTATCGTATGTGTGTCTCTTATCTACTTTATGTTATCAAGAATTTTCTCCACAACCTAAAGTTGGGGAAAATATAGACACTAAAACATAAACTTGGGTACATTTCTACATCCTAATTACATACTTACATTCATATGATTCATAAGTGAGAAAATTAATAATTCACTATTGTATTTGGCCTCTTTTCTTTCTTTTTAGTTTCCTTCTTGGTCTTACACACCCCACTGCCTATTCCGACCTTCTTCACTTCAACTTCTCTAATTCTCAAAACTAGTGCCTAGTCAAAACACTAGTGCTCGGGTGCCCTCATCCCCTTTGGGCACCCCCCGACATTTTTGTATCTAACTCGCCTCTTTTGGGCTTCTTCTATATGTTGGGTATCATGATTTATTATGGTTTGGCCTTTTAGTGGTTAATTACAAAATTGAAACAAGGGAATCATATAAATATAATTCTATGTGATCATAATAAAGGACCAAGATCTAAACATATATTATCATCACCTAATTTTGCATCCAAAGGCATCTAAGAGCATGAGAGCATCCATCTAGCTTCATTCAAGGGTCAAGGGACTGCATTTTTTCGCATACACTTCATAGGAAGGAAGTTAATTTTTGTACACACATCTACTTACATTGCTACATCTAGTTATTGCTTGCTATCAACTACATCTTGTATAATATCTTCCTCGGGAATAATTCTACACACACATAGAACTACATGGAGTCTGAAATGTAGTGCATCACTCGGTTAGAAGGTCACTCACCAAGTGACTGTCGGTGGTCATTACGACTCCCCATTTGCATCATTTTCATTTTAGGATTTGATGTGTTTTGGGGTTTCAAGGATATCATTTGTTTTTCAGTTTACAAGCTAATTCTACAGACATAGTGTGACACACATGCTATCAACAACAAAGACTAGTGATACTTTTGTGACACAATAAAACCCAATTTTTGAGCTTTTGAGCACTCATAGGTGCCTAGACAAGGTCTCTAGTGCCTAGGTGCCCCAATACCATCCCAAGTGCCCTAAGTACAACCTATTCTAGAAATCACACATTTTTATGAGCATGGTGATGGCGATCTGCACTCATGTTTCATTAGTTTTCTAGATCGATACGGTTCGAATTTATTGTGATTCATCTAAGTTTTATTTCCTCCCTCTTACACTTAGGGTTTTAATTTATCATTTTCTTATTGTTTGCATCATATATGTGCTTTACTATTTTATCTATTTTATGTGACTCTGAAATAGCCTATATGATTTTACAAATTCAATATTTGTTAAATCAAGAACTACCCCAAAAATATTTGATTCGTATCCCACCAGGGTGAACAGCTTTGATGTGCACAATTGAAAAGAGGCTCACAAAAACTATTTACAAAATAGAAATCATACATGATCCAAATGGAGACATGTAGAGTGTGTAAAAAACATGTTTTTTAAAAATAATTCCTAAACTAATCCTACTCTAACTAAGAGAAAGGGAAGTTAAACAAATCTAGATACTAGCTGGGAGGAACAACTTCCCTTCCTTACAAAATGTAGCCTTGAGATCAGTTCTGCAACTAGATCAAGTGGTGGAAATGAAAATATGGTCTGCACCCCATTTTTTCTCAAAATATTAACCTCAAGAAGAATAAACACCTCCTCTAGTTATTTTTTATCTAGTTTGGATATGTGCATTGACTGATCTTTAGTACTTTGAAAATCTTCCCCATGCTTTATGAAGTGAACATGAATGGTGGAAAATCTATTCTTGGCTCTGATCTAGTTAAATATATGGTTAGACATCTAACTCTAAGAGCCAATGGACTGATTTTTCTATTTTTCCCATCTCTTTTGCATTCCATTCCATGAATAGAGATATCATGCACACTTTCCTTATCTTAGAGAGGGTTTGTAGTTTTTCAAGCTTATCTTCATTTGTTTCCTCCCAATAACAAACTATGATTTAAAATTTGTCTCTACATTCTCCTCATCATATTTAAATAATAATTTTTACAACTTATAAACATCCCTCACCTCCACATGAAGCTCATTTTGATCATCATGTCTAATTTCTTCCTCCACTTGCTTCTCCTTGAGGATTTCCTCCTGAAACATGGTTCTCAAATCCAAGGATTCCCACAAGTTTGATTCTATGAATGAGGGTAAGGATTTATCAACATATTCATCTCCAAAATAGAGCAAGAATCTCTCAATTATATCTTCTTCATCTAAATCCTGAGTTTGATTTATCATCCTTCATCTTGTTCTCAACGAATATATCATCCATTATAGTTGGTTCTTGGTGGAGAACATGCTTGATATCACACTCTTGGCTCCAATCCCTTAGACTTTGTAATCTGATATTTTTGTTTGGATCTTCATTTGGCTTCCCTCCCAAGTTTTTTTTATCATGAATCTCATCCCAAAATGGGTTTGGATATATGAAAGGGGGAAAGGATTGAGATTTTGATTGATTTTGCAGGGGTGTGAATGATGGAGGAGGAATAATATTCTCTTGTAAAGGAGAATGACTAATAAGAGGAGCTTTGAGAAAGCTAGGGATTTGAATATTTGGATGAGATGGTGTGGATTGAAAATAAGGAATGGGAGAGTTATATGATGGTAGTGAAGGATTTCCCCATTGACATGGTTCCCTATAACTAGATTGATTAGCTTCCATTATTTCAATCAACTCTAACATTTGATTTAAGGATTCAACCATTACCTCTAGCTTTTGTTGAGGGTTATACCATCTTGGTAGAGGACCACCCCATGGACAAGGCTCCCTAAAACTAGGTGGTTTAGCTACCATGATTTCAAACATCTCATTTTCCTTTTTCATGGTTTCCTCCATATTTTGGACCTACAACTAGAAATCATCATCAAACAGGAAAATTCCTCCATTTCTTGCATATCCGTGTTCTTGAAAAAAATTCATAGTTTATATGATAACCATATGGATCAATGAAGGTTGGATCATGGGCATATTCATCATGATCGATCTCATATAACTAATTTGGATGGGATATTTAAAAATAAGAGATGGAGGGGAATGATATTACACTTGAAAATTAGGATCCCAATGATAAAATGAAGTCATGATTGCAAAAATTCATGAAATCAAGGAAAAGAATGAATGGAAATGGTCGTGAATGAAAGAAATGGGTTATTATATCAGTTGTGTCACCAATGGAGTTGAAAGAAGTAGTCTTGAATGAAATTAGAATCATGACTATCAAGTGTATCATAAAAATCAAACACGATTCGGATGTAAGGATGTCATTAAGTGTACCATCAACATAAAATGAAGGAGTATGAGAACTAGTATGTGGTACATCATGAGAAATATTTTCAGAAATGGAAGGAGTATGAGATGCCACTAAAGATTTATCTCGATCTAATATGAGAAGCGATTCATGCATATGTTTATTGTCTTTTTTATTTATTATCTAGAGTATTATCATCAAGATTAATCATGAAAATAAGAATATCATCATCTAATTTCTCATTAGAAATAACTAAAGGAGTGTGGCTAACTATATAACAAGGTGTACAATGAGTAAATCTTATTGGATCAGAAACAATGCCAATGGTAGAATGATCAAAGCTAGTAGGCACATTACATTCATTAGCTAAGATTTGTATTTGAGTATCATCTGGAAGAACTACATTATGGTGTAGAGCAAAATTCTCAGCTATGATTTCATCATCATATATAGGATTGACACTCAAATGAGGCATGACTAGCCAAGAAGGTGAAGAGTTATTCTTAGCCACTATGGTTTTAGTGGATCCTAGGGAAAGAAGTTATAAGATACAAGTTCACCGAAATGATTCACTAAAATCTAAATGTAGAGATCTGATATAAATGATATATAATGAAATATGAATGGTAAATAATTTATTTAATTTTAACTATGTAAGGAAATGAGAGGGGTAAGGTACTTATCTTAATTTCACTTATCCCGCAGTGAGTCTAGACTATACAATATGATGGAACAGATTACGTATCATCGCAATGAACCACAAAAAAATGTAGCAGAGGTAGAAATTGTTGGATCGGGGTTCATGGAGAGGGCCAAGGGCACCTATGGGCATCCTAGGCATGTTTCGGGCACATGGGTCTCGAAATGCTTAAAAACACTAATTCTTAGGGTCGTAAGATGTTCGTTGATTCTCACCTTTTGTCACTACAAATTTGCACAATGATTAAGCTAGAGTTGTTGCCTCAAATATGTATCAAATCCTAAAAAGTAAAGATGTAAAATGAGGGGTTGTATTATCCTTAGCTTCCACAATGATGGAATTACAACTAAGCGTTACACTACATCTCAAACCCAATGTAGTTATGTGTGCTTGTGTGTGTAATAGTGCTCCTAGGTCACCCTCGTACCAATGACGCCAAGATAACATGTAATAACTAGATAAAAATGCAAATGTGTGGATGGAATAAAATGAACTCCCCTTCCTATGTAGTGTGTATGCGAATAATGTTCCCAAATGTAGTCCCTTGATCTATGTAGATAGCTAGCCCTTGATAAGAATTGTTTTCCCATATAATGGTATGTATGTTGTGTTTATATAGGGATATCTTGTTCAAATTTCAACACTAATGACCCGACATGCCGACTAGTACCTTGGGAGATGAGAGGAAAAACCAAAAATACTAACCTCAAATGTCAAAAATAAGATCAAACATAAAGATGACACAGGCACCTAGGAGGGACAGGAGCACACGCATTAATGTCCATCTTGGGTGCTAATGTCTAGAGATAAGTGATGACAGATGAGTGAGAAATGACAGACAAGGATCCCTGTGACCTAACCGTAATGGTGTTTTTGAGTGACAATTGTAGAAGATAAAAAGAAAATAAAGGCCCATTAGACAAGCGAGATAGACTATGGAATCATGTCATCGGTGAGTAATTTTCTTACACAATATCCGTATATAAAACAAAATACGTAGCAAAGATAGAAAATAGTATTAAGTGCATGATTTTATGTGTACATTTTCCCTCACTTTATGTTGGTGTGTGAAAGCTTGGTAACATAAAGTAGATAGAGATTCCTACCAGAGAGAATTTTGGAGGATCCAGTGTCACTAAAGTACACAAAAAATTTAGTAGAAGTATGTTTTGAATGATAACCTATAGCGTGTCAAACCATAGATTGACATGTTGATCCATATAGAGTAACGAGGGACATAGGAACGTTATGAGGAACACTAAGAGATATTGATAATTGTGGTGTTGAATGATTGGATATTTCAATTTGTATTGTTGATGGAGATGTGGTGGAGTAGGTAGTGATCGAGCTACCAATCCAATTTCATGTGTGTGAAAAATTGAGGATTTGGGTGTCTTGCTTTGCGAGGAAGAGTGTAGGGATAGAGGTTTAGTTTTACCCTCCAGCTTTAACTACATATTCAAAAGATCTAGCTATTGTAGATGGAAAAATATCGAGTTTGGTCAATTTTGGATCCAATTTTGATAAAATATGATAACCCATATAGGATCAGTATAGAAAAGGTAATGACGTCTCATTTCCCCCACTCCGCGGGTGTCGCTAAAATGTGTATGTGTTGGATTCCATGTTAAATCATCTAGAAGCGGTCAAAAATGTATAATAACTTCCCATGTTAGGTCATCTAGGAAAGTGGTGATATAACTCCAAAATTAGGTCATCTGGGAGGATAAATACGATGTGTTTGTGTTGATTGATTGAATAGTGGAAGATTTGTGTGATTTTGATAGCTTGATTAATTGATTGATTGGTTACTCATGGAGAGATTTTACACTTTTCCCCTAGGTTAGGTCATTAGGGGAATCAATGTGAAATTTCACATGACATATGAGAAAATGTTTGATAATTTTGGGTTAGAAATGTAGATTAAACAAGTAATGATGTAAGGGGAATTATAAGATGACCCTAATTGTATGCCCCCTTTTGGTGAAAGGGGAAGTGGTGATGAAAACGAATGCTGACCCAAAATTAAGTGTGGAATGATTTGATGGAGAATGTATGATGATATCATAAAAGTATGTGTATATCGAATGGTGATGATGTCAAGGAGGAATATTATGTGTGGAACATGTGTGATGTGGTAGTAGGCAGAATTATAAAGAGAATGATGTGAATAGGATATAAATTGGAGTAAATATGCTCAAGATATGAGTGAAATCATGTAGTGTGTATTAGTTAAGAAAATGATTACAAATAATGACTATAATAAGGTAGGTAATGAGGAGTTACTATAAATAGTAATGTGAAAAAGATGAATAGGAAATTCATTTGATTATTGTGCTTAGTGTGATTGTTAGCTCACGGGTGTACGAAGATGCCTCAAGTGAGAGCACCACAATTGAGTTAGTTCGAAATGGTGGCGGCGGCGGTGGCATCACGTATGATAGTGGAGCTAGTGATTGTTATTTTTTTTTAAATGTGTTGATATTAGTCATTTTTGATGATTTTTTACAAAAATTCTATTTTCAAATTATTTGGCGTTTGAGACCTGGACAAGAGTGGTGAAGGTGTTAATGACCCTTGGGACACTAGCACCCAGGAATGGGTGCTAGTGACCTACTCTGAGCGCTCCATTCCTTCTTCTAGGCACTAACATCCCAAAACCATGAGTTGAGCGTAGATTTTTGTAGATGTGAAAATGGGTGTGTTTTGATGTAGTTGGTGGTTGAATTTGCATATATATGATGTTATAATACTATGTTTGTTTTTGTTTCATGGTGTGCAAAGGGATATCCATTTGAGAGAGTTTCATGGTGGCCGTCATTTGAGTACATTTCTAGGTTTTGGGTTTTCAGATGATGAGTGGGATGTTCTAGACCGTGTCGGCCTGACACATAAAGCAAGGATGGGGGTGTGCCACATAATATTATTATGATCATATATTTATGTATGAGGTAGTAAGCCGATACTTGCACCTTTTGTTACCTACATGGGAGATTACAATTACTCTAGAGGGTTTCTATTGCATATTGTGATTGCCTATTGTTGGTGAGAGGGTTCAGGTTATGGCCGTGGATGATGCACATAGGTAGATGAGCATTTTTAGGTGGTATTTTATGGGGACCCAAGTTCATACCAAGGTACACATTAGTTTGGATGCTATATTGAGATCAAGGGTTCCATGATTGCGGAAGTTCATAGTTTTTGTGATCACTTCATTGATTGTAGTTGAGGGTGGTGGGGTAGATAGCTTATATAAGATGCATACTATTTTCCTTCATATAGAGGAGGATGGGACGAGGTATGCATGGGCATGATGTGTATTGGCCCATTTGTACATGGATTTGTATAGATTCACACAAGAGGAGCATGGGGGTGGTATTAGAGCTACGACATTGCTACATGTATGATCTTATGAGCATATTGCTATATTGAGGCCAAAGGTGGATGGTCTCGTGAGTTCAAATAAATTTGTTGGGAGATGGGTAGGCCTTCATGATGGGAAGATGGATACGAGACACCTACATAGTGATGATAGATTGTATAGGGCCAGAGGATGTGATATATGAGGCCATAGCAAGACTACATAGGATGTCCAGAGGATGCACTAGAGCTACGGTGTATACGACACACTATGTGGCTAGAGGATCAATTTCTAGGAGTGACCAATCTATTTTAGGTGGAGTGCATATAAAAATAGTTTGGTATGGCCCATGATGTTCCCAGATCCATATATATGGTTGAGATTCATTAGGGCATTGAGTAGGGCTGGAGTTAGACCAAGGCCCATGAGAGTGCAGCTATTACCTATAAGGCTGACACGTCGGATGCGGTAATTAAGCTGATACATGTTGATGACGTGGGGTGTACCGGCCTAGCAGGCATGGTGGGCATCACATCGGTGGGTGTTTTTGTTTCTAGTGTTTATAGATGTGGTAGGATCACTACCAAGAGGAGGAGTAGAGGGGTAAGCACATGCCCCCAATAGTGTAGCGGTAGCGATATCAGAGCATGAGTATATGTATAGTGATGTTTGATGATTTGTTATTTGGTTGCCAATTTTAATTTTTTCTAATATGTTGCTCTATGGGTGCAGGTGATGCATATATTTTTCTAATTGTGGACACATTCATCCACACGTTAACGTGAAATGTGACCACCAATGTACTTTTGGGTGGAGGTATGTTAGAGCATGTGGATGTTATCATGGGAGAGCATGTCCATTTGTTCGAGCTAGTGGTGATAGTAGAGCGACGTGTATCATGCTACTTGGGTGAGAGAGATGAGGTCCGTGAGGAGACACAATGAGCTAGAGAGGATGTTGGTGGTTATCCCCTAGCACAGATGTATTTTCATGGTACATGGATTTATAAATTCATTTTGTAGATCAGTTTACGAGGACATGTTATTGTGTATGCAGATAGAGAGATATAGGGGTGGTGATCAACGATGTAGGGTGAGCAACAAAGATTCTAGTTCTATAGATCTCGTGGTACCATATAGTGATAATGATGACAAGATATGATATGTATAGATGTATTGATGTAGGAAGTTCCCCCAGTGATGAGATGTTTTGTAACTATGATGGTGAACAATATATATATATATATATGGATTATTTGGTGTATGATCAAAGTGTATTTGACATTTATTGATGTGATGTTGTGATGATGATTCATTGATTATGGTTATTTTATGTGATGTGTGATGTGTTTCATAATGTTTATATTTTTGAAATGATTAGTTATTGGGATTGAGTAATGTGATTATAGATAGATAAATGATGATATATCGTGTAGTTCCCACTTCCTTTGACACCTTTTGATGCTTATTTTGATACTATGATTACATTATAGACATTATTATGTTTTGATTTAGTATGTTGTTAGACATTGATCATGGATTATCATTGATCTAGATTCGATTATGATGCATGACGTTTATTAGACACACCTTATATGTGGATGATGATATATTATTTGACATGGATGTTTATGGATGTTGTTCAGACATGTGATTTAGATATTAGGATTTTATGTAGAAAATGGATATTATTTGACGAGGATATAAGTTGTTGATTAAAAATGCAAATGATGTAGTTGTTACTTTGATGTTGTTGTGATTCATTTATATAGTTGGTTTTGTGATTTTATTTATATTCATTTTGAATGTTCTGATATGGCCACGAGGCTGAAGGAGGTATTTGTGTTTTGCAGGTTAAATATCACAACAAACATCGGGGGATCGGAGACCAACCACAATAGAATTCTAGGTGAATTCAACAAGGTCACCATGGCAACATGTCTTGTGTGTGTGTTTATTTTGTTAGGGATTCCCATGGGGGGATTTCCTTTATATGTGACCATGGGTTTGTGTATTTTATTAATGTGTTTCTTTTATTATTTTTGTATGTATTTTATTAGTAATGTGTTCCCTTCTTTTAATTAATTAAAATTGTGATAGATTTATGTGAGAATACATATGGTTAAAATTTAAATAAGTCAAATTGGGATATGGGAAAGTAATAATGGAAGTGTTTTCTCTTTGTATTAAATATATAAGTGATGTGTAAGTCATGTAAGAGCTTGTGTAAGTCAGATTTTGGAGTAAGAAATACTCCACCTCCATGGAAATTCGAATTTTTCATTGGGAGTTGTTTTGGAGGCTTGTGGGACAAGTAAAACTTGTCCCACACCTCTAAATTTAATTCACCAACCATACTTATGGATGGAGATGTGATTTGTGACTGTTATAATGAATTTTATTCATATTTTTGCATGTTTTTAATTTCAATTTCTTACTTTTTAATTAATTTTGTTGTCCCTTGAGGTGTGGGATTTTTCGAGTGTGCAAGTAACTTATCATTTTTCAACCACCTCTTTATTGAGCTTGGAGAATGGAACTTTGCATTTTGTGTTTAAATTTGAGGATGTGTGATGTGGCATCCTACATGAATCCACATCATCCTCTTCTCTCCCTCTTCTATTTAATTCAAACTCTTGTCTTGTTTTTGGGTTGTTGAATCATTTTGCAACTTCCTTCGGGGTGAATTTTCTTGTTGGAACTCTTTTTTTTGGAAGAAGTTTGGAGAAATTTTTTCATGCTTAGGAGATTGTTGTTTTGGACTGTGTTCTTGGTTTTGAGAGTTTTCTAGGGGAAAAAAAGCTACCATGGAAAGGTAGGCATTTATTCCTTCTTAATTGCTATTATTTTCTTTTCTTTTTGTGTTGTGTGTATGGAGAATGATTTGATTTATTTATTGGCTGGTTGGGTAGACTACCTTAGGTAAGGTGTAGGAGAAGGATATGGTGAAGCCATGTGGGGGTAATAAAGGAATTCCACTGGCATCAGAATTTTGTGGAGGGAGTTTTGGTTTGGGATCCACCATGAAAAAGAAATAGCTTGCATTTCTTACTTTGTGGGGGCATAAGGAAATATGTGGGGGGGGGGGGGGACATAAGGAGAGATTTGTGGGGGGCATAAGGATTTGTGTGGGATGGATTAATTTGGTGGTCTGTTATTGGTGGATTCCCAAATTCCAATTGGGAGGCATAAGTAGCTTCCCCATAGACCTTGCTCCTTTGGCTCGCATGATCAAGCCTGCATTCTATTTTGAAATGATTTTAAATGTAGTTGTGAACTGTTGTTTTTGTGTTGAATTGTGTTTTTAAAAAAAAAAAAAAGAAATGTGTATGTGAAAGAATGCTATGTTGTGGAAGCCAATTGTTGTCATGGTTGAATTACACCTTTGATTGTATTTTGGTTGGGGCTCGGGGGCCAATGATGAAGGAAGGCTTCTCCTTTCATTGGATGTCTTGGTTGGGTGGAGAGCATTGCCTTTCCCCCTCTTTTGTTGTGATCAACTGGAGAAAAGAGAAAATGTGCATGTTGTTGTCCTAGAGCAAAAGAAAAGTGCAATTTGACAATCCCTTGTGAAAACACATTCATTTGTAATCCTTTCCCACTTGTTGTGGATGAAATTGTATCATGTATTTGTGAAGGAAAGATGTGTGTAATTTGATTATGAAGTTAGATATTGGAATTGTGAAAGACATGTACATTCTGTATTGTTAATGGAAGGAAATAGAACTCTGTTAATTGCATTCAAGGAATGGAATATGTAAAGATGTATCTCCTTTTGATTTAATAAAGAATTGTAAGTTTACCTGTCATTGCATTGTTGGGTGAGTTGGAATGTTAAATTGTGATTGGAATCACTGTTTTGAAAATTGAAAGAAGAAGAAATACGTATGAGGGAATTATATTGTATTGTTTCTTTCTTGAAATATATTAAAGTGGAAATCAAATTTGTAATTTAGATTTGAAATGGTTTGTTATAAACAAATGAATGTATTCAGCTATTTTAGGAATGAAGTGTCATATTTGAAGGATGAATTTGATAAACAAATTTCTAGAAATGGGATTTCTGTTACAAACTTAAAACTAGAAATTAATTTTAATAAAAATGTATAGTTCAGAGCTGCAAACATTAATTAACTTGGAGAATTTAAAATTTAGTGTTTTGTTTCATAAATGAACTCAAATTGACATAGAAAACTTAAGAAAACAATTTAACCATTGTAAAATCGAATCAAATCCCTTTCTCACATCGTTTTTAGTCTTTTTATGTCAATTGTTGGAAAAATACAATTTGAAATAAATTGAACAAATTTACTTCCTAAACCTTTTAAAATCCTTCCTAGATCAATCCTCCTTGTCTTTTTGGAATGTTGAGTAAAGGAGGTGATTAAATTTAATTAAATTTGAAAGTTGGAAATTACCAGTTGGCTTTTTAAAATCCTACATATCCTTTTTACAAAATTGACCACTTAAACTTTAACAAAAAGTAAATGTTATGATTATTGTGCAAAAAGGGCATCGAGACCTTTCTATAAAGTTCTTGTTTTCCCAAAACTGAGCTTTCTAGCTCAAGCTATGGCACTTCGAAGTTTTTGTGTCATGGCGGTAAAATTTGGGAAAATTTTCCCTGGCGGGCCCGCAACCCAAAAATTTCCCGTCGAATTGCCTTAGAAAATTTTTTCTACACCAGCCCATAGCCAATCAAAGGCTACCACATGTCCTCACAAGGTAGTAGCAGAGGTGCGGTATCTTTTTGCCCTTTGACTTTTTGAAATTTTTTGAAAAAGTTTCCTTTTATCCCCATCGGCATATGGCCAATCACAGACGGGCACGTGGCAACTTTAGGTGCTTGTGGAGGGACGTGGACCCTTTTTTATTTTTCATTTTTTCCTTTGGAAATTTTTGAAAAATTTCCCCGCAGCCCCACACCCCCACCCTCACCTTGGTATTTTCTACTCCGCGGATGCGCACGCCACGCACACCTTCCACCCTTCTTTTCTCCTTCTTCTTCTACCCACGGTGAATCGTAGAGTGCCACGTGTCCCTGGGTGGACTCAGTAGGCACACGGACACCATTTGGTTTTCTCTCCCCTTTGGCAAAAGGCCCCAAATACTTCCGACCGCGGCTTCTTTCACCTTTTTCCCGACGATGTCTCAAAGGCCCACATGTCCTCGGAGGACCCGCGAAGCGCAGTGCGCAAATGGAAAATTTATCCCGCTCAAGGAAAATTTTCTTAAGCCACCTCGCGAGCCACCAACCCGCTAAAGGGTTTTTCCTCTCCTCTTGACACGTGTCCCCTTGGGGAAAATTTGACTCCTAAGGTCCGCTTTGCTCATATCTTGATTTTCTGCAAGGAGTTAGGAGAACTTCTTTATATCACCGAAAGGTGAGAAAATTTCCTATCCAATGGGAATGATTTAGGGAAATTTTGAATGTGTTAAGTGTGATAAAAATCAAGTTGAAACTCTGAGTCTGTTAGAGAGTGGGTAAGGTGTTAATTTACCCCCTGAACCTAACTGAAACTTCTAACCCTAAAAGTTGGGCCTTGTGACCCCTGATTAATATAAATAAAGGAAAATTTTGTTCTAGTGGATTCAAATTGTTCTGGAATCATTAGTGGCGCTTGTTGCATTACAACCAGGTGTTAGACAATCTCAATCAAGTTCTGGGAGTGGGTAAGTGAGACCTTACTCTATTGATTTTAAATATGTATTCCTTTCCTCACTGTAATTTAACCCTGCTCTTATCTTGATCTTGTGGAATTAAATACCTTGGGTATTTAATTGTTTTGGTCCCTTAACCCTAAAATTTTAATCAGGGAATATTTAGCTAAAATTTCAGTGTAATCACTAATTAAATTAATCCCTAAGGGGATTTGAACTAGGTGTGGACTTATTACACTTGTTGCTTTATAATGTGAAATTAGTAATTATTATAATGGGAAAAGTTATTAGTTGAATTTAATTGTCTTTGAGACTTTGTTTGTTATCTCCTAATCAAAAAAAATTATTCCATAATTTTCTAACTAAACCTAGGTTGTTCATGGGTTTCAAATGGGTTGTTTTTAAACCGGGCACCACACTTGGTATCAGAGCAATGGTTCGAAAGCGTCGACCATTGGGCACACTAGAAAAATTGAGACATGAACTGTAAACCTAGCACACTTTTGAATCTAAGAAAACAAACTTGTTTGAAAATTGAAGAAGAAATAAGTATGAAGAAATATTACATTACTCTGTTCATTTGAACTGCCAGAATTAAAATCATAATAAAATAACAAGTTGTTTGAGTTGTTGTGCTTGCTTAGTGGCGTTTTGGCTACACCCAGGTAACTAAGAATGTCAGATTAAATTGATTTTTGGTGAACTTCTAGTATAATGGAGACTTGGTTCCCCTTTGAAAATGTGTTGTTTTACAAGTCCTAAAACTTGATTTAATTGTATGATGCATTAAGCCCTTTGTTGAGACCCTTCCTTATTGGAGTTGTTGGAATGATGAGTTGTATGATGTGATTCTTGTGGTTGGGCAGTAGTGGTTGTGTTCTGGGTTGGGAAGAGTTGATTAGAAGTCTGTTTAGAGCTTCCTTCCTTCAGTGGTTAGGAAAGAGGGTCTAGTTGTCAGTTTTCTAGTTTGTTACCCGTATGAGAGAGTGGACACTAAGTCTGGGTGTCATTTAGGACCCAATCCTGTGTATGTATTTTTGGAACTAACCTCGAGACAGAGTACCCTATTGAAAGCCATGAAGGGCTATGGAGTGAATGTGGTGTTAACTTTTGTGTTTTACATTCGTAATCTTGTGTATTTTATCAAGGACCAGCATCTTATTTTATGATTGGATTGAGAAGCTCTGAGGATCTTTTATTTATTTATAATTCTTGCCAGAATTTTCAAACTTTGCAATGCGGCTACTTAGCCACTTTTATTGATTGCCGATATTTCTTGGACTTATTTGATTAGTGACTCGAGCTCATTATGTTGTTGGCTACTTAGCCAAGTGTTACATGATTCTCACTTGCATGTTGTTGAGCTGGTTCTATGTTGTTTGTCTCGTAATATTTTTTCATATGGGGGTACACCCTAGGTGCCTGGAATGTCTTCTTAGGTGCGTTAAGTCATGCCTTGGCTATGGATGCACGAACCTTAAGTGTGTCTAAGATCTTAGAGCGACCCTTTCATTGCTTGACCTTGCTAGAAAGAAATTTTGTTGTGTAGTGTGGTCTAGATGGCAGTCTGACAGTGGTAGTGGTGATACTATTACAATCTGGTAAGATCTTGACCTCGTTGGAGTAGGAGTGTTTAATTATATGATTTTAGATTTTTTAGGATTGGATTGCCTTTTGGTTGACTGTAAATGTTGGTGGAAAAGTGTTGTTTCATCAATGGCATGTTAAATTGTATCATGGATTCCTGGTTGCATCATAGAAAGTTTTGACTCATGGAATGTATGCATCTTGGTAATTATGGATAGATTAAAGCCCTTTTCGGGCAAGTGTGTTATTTAAGTGTACTTGTTTTTCTCTCTTGACTTATAAATAGGTCTACCCTTACCTTAAATTTCCTTTACTATGGATAACATTCTATGACCTATTAATCTTTGGGTTACTTGGAAACACTTATGGATGCTTTGGGTCTTTTGGACCTTTCTCTTAGAAATGTTAGTTTGGTAGATCTTAATAGTTAATCTCGATGGTGCTTATATTGTACTTCCTCTTTAAAAAAATGTAACTCTTGGCTGTAAAGTCCATGATTTGGTAAATTATTTGTCTAATTAACCCATTGCATTTGATGCTTTCTAGTGTGGATGTGGTGTCCTTGGAGTAAAGTTGCATTGCATCTGGTTGCTTGGCTGGTGGTATCTTGTGGGGACATGAGGATTGATTGGAAAACCTTCTTGGGTTATTAGGGGAGTAAAATGTTACCACCCTAAACAACAAAAATTGTTAAACCTTAATAGATTCGTAAAAGTAAGATTATACCTCTTTAATGAGCCTTCCTTGAAAATTTCTTGTGAGACTTGTGGAGACCCACTAAGAATGTTTAATGATGCTTGAAATTATTCAGTGAATCTTTGAAATCTTGGTGTGATTCATGTTGGTTCATTGTTTCTTGGTTCTTACAAAAATTAATAATGTGTTTTCTATGTTGAATGTCTCTTGTTCCTTTAGAATTAAAAATGTGGTGTGTTGATTTATATCTCCTTCCCATAAAAGTAATTATGTGATATGTTTGAACCTTCCTTCTCATTAAAAATTTGATTGATGAGATGACTCAACCAAAACATCATAAAACTATAATTAAAGAGATTTGACCTTGAGCTTAACAAATAAACTTGGAGCATAGAAAAAGGGAAGTGATCCTTGTTGTACCCTTGGTAGATTAATAGAAAAAATTAAAAAAACCATGTAGAAGAATAGAAGGAAACCTTGTCCATCCACCTTCCTTTGGGTAAAATAAATGCTCTCTACCTATACAGAATGGTGAGACATCATGCCCACCTTAGTGGTGCTCTTTATAATGTAAACTGGTGATGTCATAATAGAAGGAAGATGGTAACTAAGGAAACATGAAAGGAATGTTCTTAACAAGCAAAGCTATAACTTTTGACTAAATAAGTTGATTTATAAAAATAAGTAAGATTTATGTGTATTGAGTGTAATGTATAGTTGAACTTGTAGTTCTATCGTCTACCTAAAATTGTGAAACCCCGGTGGATAGTAATGTGTTCTAGTTGCTTATTACTTCTTGTCCATAGATGTATGTGCCTTTCTTGTGGGAGTTTTGGGTCATCACACCCTTATTGTCCCATAGCTCGATGGATGTGAGTTGTGGTCCTTTTGGATTGAGACTTATCTATTGTTTGAGAAGCAACCTCCTTGTGTGTTATCTTGTCCTTGGAGACCTAAGTATTGTAATTTTAAGGCAACATATGTTAAGGATATAAAATAACTTCGGGAAGTCTTATTTTCCTCATATTTTCTTGGGTCACCTTGTTGTTGTAGCCCTTTTTCCCATTAGGATGGAAAGTGCAAGATGATGTTATTCACCCTTGGATTTGATTGGACCCCGTGTTACTTGTTCTTCTCCCTAGCGACCTTGAGTGGTCCTTGGTGTTTCTTGTGCTCCTTTATGGTTATTCTAAGCTTGAGTAGGAAATAAGATAAATAAATCTCATTGTGATATAAGGTATGGTACTTGTATTGTTATGTTAGTTGCTAGGGGAGATATAAATATATGTATATATTTTCTTTTGCTAAATGGTTGAATTCTTTAGATTTGGTTGGTATGTTGTGTTCGATTCTTAAAACAAAGTGTAAAAAAATTAGACTATAGGAAACCTTGTGGTCATGAATTTGCTTAGTATTACCATGAAAAGTTAATTTTACCCTCTCGAGATTATAAAAGTGCCTTCCGAGAATAGTCCTTGATTTTAAATATTTGTTGATTTAGGTGTCCTTGTTGATCTACCTCATCCTTTGTGATCTCAATTTTGGACCTTGAGTAGACTTGTTCCTCATGTAAATTTGGTCATAGTTTATTTTGCTAGCCTTGTCTAGACAACGAACCTTGAAATCATGGCTTAGACGTGTAGAAACCTTAACTTCTATTAATGTGGTATGTGTATCATGAGGAAACTATGTGGTCATCTCAAGTTATGGAAATTCTCCCTGAAATTCTCTTACTTGGTGGTTACTCTTAATAATCTTTTGGAACTCTTCATGTTATATTGTTATGTGTTGTATCTTGTTTGATAGCGTAAAGTTACTCCTTAGATTTAAATGCTCATAGCCTTGCATGCAGAAAGTTTAGAACTCATCCCTTGCAATCTCCCTTCTCCTTGTTAAAATACATTGGACCAAACTGGAATTTTGTAGACCCACACTTGTTTGAAGAAAACAATCCCATAATGGGAGTGATCCTTTTTCTATTGCAGTTATTCCTATCTCTTTCCTATGACTTCCAGGAGGAAGTCGAGTCTAAGGGGAGGGGGATGTAGTGCCCACTTCCCTTTGACACCTTTTGATGCTTATTTTGATACTATGATTACATTATAGACATTATTATGTTTTGATTTAGTATGTTGTTAGACATTGATCATGGATTATCATT
This sequence comes from Taxus wallichiana var. yunnanensis, assembly GCA_018340775.1. Lineage (NCBI taxonomy): Eukaryota > Viridiplantae > Streptophyta > Pinopsida > Cupressales > Taxaceae > Taxus > Taxus wallichiana. Next base: position 639,597,966 of record CM031237.1, on the reverse strand, counting down.
GATCTAGATTTGATTATGATGCATGATGTTTATTAGAGACACCTTATATGTGGATGATGATATATTACTTGACATGGATGTTTATGGATGTTGTTCAGACATGTGATTTGGATATTAGGAGTTGATCTAGAAAATGGATATTATTTGACGAGGATATAAGTTGTTGATTAAAAATGCAAATGATGTAGTTATTACTTCGATGTTGTTGTGATTCACTTACTTAGATTGTTTTGTGATTTTATTTATATCATATTGATGTTCTGATATGGCCATAAGGGTGAAGGAGGTATTTGTATTTTGTAGGTTAAAAATATCACAACAAACATCGGGGATCGAGACCAACCACAATAGAATTCTAGGTGAATTCAACATGGTCACCATGGCAACATGTCTTGTGTGTGTTTTATTTTGTTAGGGATTCCCATGGGGGGATTTCCTTTATATGTGACCATGGGTTTGTGTATTTTATTAATGTGTTTCTTTTATTATTGTTGTATGTATTTTATTAGTAATGTGTTCCTTCTTTTAATTAATTAAAATTGTGATAGATTAATGTGAGAATCATATGATTAAAATTTAAATAAGTCAAATTGGGATATGGGAAAGTAATAATGGAAGTGTTGGCTCTTTGTATTAAATATGTAAGTGATGTGTAAGTTGTGTAAGAGCTTGTGTAAGTCAGATTTTGGAGTAAGAAATACTCCACCTCCATGGAAATTCGAATTTTTCCTTGGGGGTTGTTTTTGGAGGCTTGTGGGACAAGTAAAACTTGTCCCATGCCTCTAAATTTAATTTACCAACCATACTTATGGATGGAGATGTGATTTGTGACTTTTATAATGAATTTTATTAGTCTTGTTGCATGTTTTTAATTGCACTTTCTTACATTTTAATTAATTTTGTTGTCCCTTGAGGTGTGGGCTTTTTGGAGTGTGCAAGTAACTTGTCATTTTTCACCCACCTCTTTATTGAGCTTTGGAGAATGGAACTTTGTCTTTTGTGTTTGAATTTGAGGATGTGTGATGTGGCATCCTACATGGATCCACATCATCCTCTTCTCTCCCTCTTCTATTTAATTCAAACTCTTGCCTTGTTTTTGGGTTGTTGAATCATTTTGTAACTTCCTTGGGGGGAATTTTTCTTGTTGGAGCTCTTGTTTTTGGAGGAAGTTTGGAGAAATATTTGCATGCTTGGGATATTATTGTTTTTTAACTGTGTTCTTGGTTTTGAGATTTTGCTTTGGGAAACAAAAGCTACCATGGAAAGGTAGGCGTTTAATCCTTCTTTATATGTTGTTATTTTCTTGTTGTGTTGTGTGAATGGATAATGATGGTTTGATTTATTTGTTGGCTGGTTGGGTAGAATTCCTTAGGGAAGGTGTAGGAGAAGGCTATGGGGAATCCATGTGGGGGCATAAAGGAATCCAAGTGGCATCATAATTTTTGGTGGTAGTTTGGGTTTGGGATCACCATGGAAAAGAAATAGCTTCACATTTCTTACTTTGTGGGGGGAATAAGGAAGTATGTGGGGGCATAAGGAGGGATGTGTGGGGGCATAAGGATTTTGTGGGATGGATTAATTAGGTGTTATTTTATTGGTGGATTCCCACATTCCAATTGGGAGGCATAAGTAGCTTCCCCATAGACCTTGCTCCTTTGGCTTGCATGATCAAGCCTGCGTTCTATTTTTTGAAATGATTTTAAATGCAGTTGTGAACTGATGCTTTTGTGTTGAATTGTGTTTTTTTAAAAAATGTGTATGTGAAAGAATGTCATGTTGTGGAAGCCAGTTGTTGTCATGGTTGAATTACACCAAAGTGATTGTTTTGTGTTGGGGCTCATGGGCCAATGATGAAGGAAGGCTTCTCCTATCATTGGATGTTTTGGTTGGGCGGAGAGTGTTTCCTTTCCCCTCTTTTTGTGATCAACTTGGAAAAGAGAAAATGTGCATGTTGCTTTCTTGAGAAAAAGAAAAGTGCAGTTTGATAGTCCCTTGTGAAAACACATTTATTTGTAATCCTTTCCCACTTGTTGTGGATGAAATTGTAATATGTATTTTGTGAAGGAAGATGTATGTAGTTTGATTATGAAGTTATATAATTGAATTGTGAAAGACATTACATTTGGTATTGTTATTGGAAGGAAATAGAATTTTGTTAATTGCATTCAAGGAATGAAATATGTAAAGATTATCTCCTTAATTGAATTAATAAAGAATTACAAGTTCATCTCTCATTGCATTGTTGTGAGTTAGAATGTTAAATTGGGATTGGAATCTTGTTTTGAAAATGGAAAAAGAAGAAGAAATACGTACGTAGGAAATTATATTATATTGTTTCTTTTTGAAATATGTTAAATTGGAAATCAGATTTTACAATTTAATTTTGAAATGGTTTGTTATAAACAACTGATTGTATTGGATTAGTTTAGGAATGAAGTGTCATATTAAATGGATGAATTTGATAAATAGATTCTTAGAAATGGGATTTCACATAAAACTTAAACTGAAATTAATTTTAATCAAAATGTATGAGAGTGGCAATAATTTGAGCTGCTACACTTAATAATCAACTTTAAAAGTGATATTTTGTTTAAGACATAAATGAACTCAAATTGATATAGAAAACTTAAGAAACAATTTAACCATTCAAAAATGAATCAAATCCCTTCCTCAGTCATTTTTCTGTCTATTGTTGGAAAAATACAATTTTGAATCAATTGAACAAATTTAACTTCCTAAACCACTTTAAATCCTTCCTAGATCAATTCTCCATGTCTGTTTGGCATGTTGAGTGAAGGAGGAGATCCAATTTAATCAAATTTGAAAGTTGGAAATTACTAGTTGGATTTTAAAATCCTGCATATCCTTTTTACAAAATTGACCCTTAAACTTTATCAAAATGTAAATTTTATGATTTTTGTGCAAAGAGGGCATCGAGAGCTTTTCAAAAGTCCTTGTTTTCCCAAAACTAAGCTTTCTAGCTCAAGTTATGGCACTTTGAAGTTTTTGTGCCTTGGCGGGAAAATTTGGGAAAATTTTCCTGGCGGGCCCGCAACCCCATTAAAAATTTCCTTAGAAAAAATTTTGAAAAAATTTTTTTGGGGGAAACCAGCTTTTTCCTCATTGCCCTAGCCAATTAGAGGCTACCACATGTCCTCACAAGGTAAAGCAGAGGCGCGCATGCATCTTTTTCCCTTAACACCTTTTTTGAAAATTTGGAAAAATTTCCCTTTCTCCCCACCGATCTCGTGGCCAATCGCAAGCACGGCACATGGCAGCTTTTGGGTGCTTGTGGAGTGAAGTGGACCCTTTTTTATTTTTAATTTTTTGCTTTTGAAATTTTTAAAAATTTCACCTCGGGAAATTTCCCTTAGACCCGGACCCACACACACCTTCCTCCCTTCTTTTCTCTTCTTCTTCTCCCCACGGTGGATCGTACATGCCACGTGTCCCTAGGTGGACCAAGCGGGGGCGTGGAGGCACCGGCTTTTCTCTCCCTTTGGCGAAATGCCCCAAATTATTTCCTCCACTGCCCTTCCCTCCCCTTCCCCTTTGATGTCTCAAAGGCTACCACATGTCCTCGAGGACCCGCAGGCATAGGCAAATGGAAAATTTCTCCCGCTCAAGGAAAAATTTCTAAAGCCACCTCGTGAGCCACCAACCCACTAAAGGGGTTTTCCTCTCCTCTTGACACGTGTCCCCTTGGGAAAATTTGACCCCTAAAGTCCACTTGCTCATATCTTGAGTTTTAAAGGAGTTAGGAGGACTTCTTTATATCACCGGAAAGGTGAGAAAATTTCCTATCCAATGGGAATGATTTAGGGAAATTTTGAATGTGTTAAGTGTGAGAAAAATCAAGTTGAAACTATGAGCCTGTTAGAGAGTGGGTAAGGTGATAATTTACCCCCTGAACCTAACTGAAACTTCTAACCCTAAAAGTTGGACCTTGTGACCTGATTAATTGTTAGATAAAAGGAAAATTTTGTTCTTGTGGATTTTAATTGTTCTAAATCTATTAGTGGCGATTGTTGCCTTAACTGGTTGGTGTTATACTCTCAATCAAGTTCTAGGGAGTGGGTAAGTGAGACCTTACTCTATGATTTTAAATATGTATTCCTTTCCTCACTGTAATTTAACCCTGCTCTTATCTTGATCTTGTGGAATTAAATACCTTGGGTATTTAATTGTTTTGGTCCCTTAACCCAAAATTTTAATCAGGGAATATTTAGCTAATTTTTCAATGTAATCAGTGATTAATTAATCCCTAGGGAGATTTGAGCTAGGTGTGGACTTATTACACTTATTGCTTTATAATGTGAAATCAGTAATTATTATAATGGGAAAAGTTATCAGTTGAATTTAATTGTCTTTGAGACTTTGGTCGTTAACTCCTAATCAAAAAAAAAATTATTCCATAATTTTCTAACTAAACCTAGGTTGTTCATGGGTCTCAAGTGGGTTGTTTTTAAACCGGGCACCACACTTGGTATCAGAGCAGTGGTTCAAAATCTTGGACCATTGGGCACACTAGAAAAATTGAGACATGAACTGTAAACCTAGCACACTTTTGAATCTAAGAAAACAAACTTGTTTGAAAATTGAAGAAGAAATAAGTATGAAGAAATATTACATTACTCTGTTCATTTGAACTGCCAGAATTAAAATCATAATAAAATAACAAGTTGTTTGAGTTGTTGTGCTTACTTAGTGGCATTTTGGCTACACCCGAGGTAACTAAGAATGTCGATTAAATTGATTTTTGGTGAACTTCTAGTATAATGGAGACTTGGTTCCCCTTTGAAAATGTGTTGATTCTACAAGTCCTAAAACTTGATTTAATTGTATGATGCATTAAGCCCTTTGTTGAGACCCTTCCTTATTGGAGTTGTTGGAATGATGAGTTGTATGATGTGATTCTTGTGGTTTGGGCAATAGTGGTTGTGTTCTGGGTCGGAGGAAGAGCTGATTAGAAGTTGTTTAGAGCTTCCTTCCTTGAGTGGTTAGGAAAGAGGGTCCGGTTGTTTTATTTATTTTGTTGTTACCCGTATGAGAGAGGTGGACACTAAGTTTGGGAGTCGTCTAGGACCCAATCCTATGTATTTAAGCATGGTTCAAAGCTGTTTTTGGAACTAACCTCGAGGTAGAAGTACCCTATTGGCGGCCATGAAGGGCTGTGGAGTGAATGTGGTGTTAAATTTTGTGTTTTACATTCGTAATCTTGTGTATTTTATCAAGGACCAACATCTTATTTTATGATTGGATTGAGAAGCTCTGAGGATCTTTTATTTATTTATAATTCTTGCTAGAATTTTCAAACTTTGCAATGTGGCTACTTAGCCACTTTTATTGATTTCCAATATTTCTTGGACTTATTTGATTAGTGACTCGGAGCTCATTATGTTGTTGGCTACTTAGCCAAGTGTTACGTGATTCTCACTTGCATGTTGTTGAGCTGGTTCTATGTTGTTTGTCTCGTAATATTTTTTCATATGGGGGTACACCCTAGGTGCCTAGAATGTCTTCTTAGGTGCGTTAAGTCATGCCTTGGCTATGGATGCACGGAACCTTAAGTGTGTCTAAGATCTTAGAGTGACCCTTTCGTTGCTTGACCTTGCTAGAAAGAAATTTTGTTGTGTAGTGTGGTCTAGAGGGCAGTCTGACAGTGGTAGTGGTGGTTCTCTTACAATCTGGTAAGAGCTTGACCTCGTTGGAGTAGGAGTGTTTTATTATGGGATTTTAGATTTTTTTAGGATTGGATTGCCTTTTGGTTGACTGTAAATGTTGGTGGAAAAGTGTTGTTTCATCAATGGCATGTTAAATTGTATCATGGGTTCCTGGTTGCATCATAGAAAGTGTTGACTCATGGAATGTATGCATCTTGGTAATTATGGATAGATTTAAGCCCTTTTCAGGTAGTGTGTTATTTAAGTGTACTTGTTTTTCTCTCTTGACTTATAAATAGGTCTACCCTTACCTTAAATTTCCTTTACTATGGATAACATTCTATGACCTATTAATCTTTGGGTTACTTGGAAACACTTATGGATGCTTTGGGTCTTTTGGACCTTTCTCTTAGAAATGTTAGTTTGGTAGATCTTAATAGTTAATCTCGATGGTGCTTATATTGTACTTCCTCTTTAAAAAAATTGTAACTCTTGGCTGTATATTCCATGTTTTGGTAAATTATCTAGTTGCCCCATTGCATTTGATGCTTTCTAGTGTGGATGTGGTGTCCTTGGAGTAAAGTTGCATTGCCTTCTGGTTGCTTGGCTGGTGGTATCTTGTGGGGACATGAGAATTGATTGGAAAACCTTCTTTGGTTATTAGGGGAGTAAAATGTTACCACCTTAAACAACAAAAAATTGTTAAACCTTAATAGATTCTTAAAAGTAAGATTATACCTCTTTAATGAGCCTTCCTTGAAAATTTCTTGTGAGACTTGTGGAGACCCACTAAGAATGTGTAATGATGCTTGAAATTATTCAGTGAATCTTTGAAATCTTGGTGTGATTCATGTTGGTTCATTGTTTCTAGTTCTTACAAAAATTAATAGTGTGTTTTCTATGTTGAATGTCTCTTGTTCCTTTAGAATTAAAAATGTGGTGTGTTGATTTATCTCCTTCCCATAAAAGTAATTATGTGATATGTTTGAACCTTCCTCCTCATTAAAATTTGATTGATGAGATGACTCAACCAAAACATCATAAAACTATAATTAAAGAGATTTGACCTTGGAGCTTAACAAATAAACTTGAGCATAGAAAAAGGGAAGTGATCCTTGTTGTACCCTTGGTAGATTAATAGAAGAAATAAAAACCATGTAGAAGAATAGAAAGGAAACCTTGTCCATCCACCTTCCTTACGAGTAAAATAAATGCTCTCTACCTATACAGAATGGTGAGACATCATGCCCACCTTAGTGGTGCTCTTTATAACGTAAACTAGTGATGTCATAATAGAAGGAAGTTTGTAACTAAGGAAGCATGAAAGGAATGTTCTTAACAAGAAAGCTATAACTTTTGACTTAATAAGTTGATTTATAAAAATAAGTAAGATTTATGTGTATTGAGTACAATGTATAGTTGAACCTGTAGTTCTATCGTCTACCTGAAATTGTGAAACACCCGGAGGATAGTAATGTGTTCTAGTTGCTTATTACTTCTTGTCCATAGATGTATGTGCCTTTCTTGTGGGATTCTTGGGTCATCACACCCTTATCGTCCCGTAGCTCGATGGATGTGAGTTGTGGTCCTTTGATTGAGACTTATCTTTTGTTTGAGAAGCAACCTCCTTGCATGTTATCTTGTCCTTGGAGACCTAAGTATTGTAATTTTAAGGCAACATATGTTAAGGATATAAAAAAACTTCAGGAAGTCTTATTTTCCTTATATTTTCTTGTGTCACCTTGTTGTTATAGTCCTTTTCCCCATTAGGATGGAAAGTGCAAGATGATGTTATTCACCCTTGGATTTGATTGGACCCCGTGTTACTTGGTCTTCTCCCTAGCGACCTTGAGTGGTCCTTGATGTTTCTTGTGCTCTCTTTATGGTTATTCCAAGCTTGAGTAGGAAATAAGATAAATAAATCTCATTGTGATATAAGGTATGGTACTTGTATTGTTATGTTAGTTGCTAAGGGAGATATAAATATATGCACATGTTTTCTTTTGTTAAACGGGTGAATTCTTTAGATTTGGTTGGTATGGTGTGTTCGATTCTTAAAACAAAGTGTAAAAAAATAGACTATAGGAAACCTTGTGGTCATGAATTTTCTTAGTATTACCATGAAAAGTTAATTGTACCCTCTCGAAGATTATAGAAGTTCCTTCCGAGAATAGTTCCTTGATTTTAAATATTTGCTTGATTTAGGTGTCCTTGTTGATCAACCTCATCCTTTGTGATCTCAATTTGTGGGACCTTGAGTAGACTTGTTCCTCATGCAAATTTGGTCATAGTTGATTTTGCTAGCCTTGTCTAGACAACGAACCTTGAAATCATGGCTTTAATGTGTAGAAACCTTAACTTTTATTAATGTGGTATGTGTATCAGTGGGAAACTGTGTGGTCATCTCAAGTTATGGAAATTCTCCTGAAATTCTCTTACTTGGTGGTTACTCTTAATAATATTTTGGAACTCTTCATGTTATATTGTTATGTGTTGTATCTTGTTTGATAGCATAAAGTTACTCCTTAGATTTAAATGCTCGTAGCCTTACATGCAGAAAGTTTAGAACTCATCCCTTGCAATCTCCCTTCTCCTTGTTAAAATACATTGGACCAAACTGGAGTTCTGTAGATCCACACTTGTTTGAAGCAAGCAATCCCATAATGGGAGTGATCCTTTTTCTATTGCAGTTATTCCTATCTCTCTTTCCTATGACTTCCAGGAGGAAGTCGAGTCTAAGGGGAGGGGGATGTAGTGCCCACTTCCCTTTGACACCTTTTGATGCTTATTTTGATACTATGATTACATTATAGACATTATTATGTTTTGATTTAGTATGTTTTTAGACATTGATCATGGATTATCATTGATCTAGATTTGATTATGATGCATGATGTTTATTAGAGACACCTTATATGTGGATGATGATATATTACTTGACATGGATGTTTATGGATGTTGTTCAGACATGTGATTTGGATATTAGGAGTTGATCTAGAAAATGGATATTATTTGACGAGGATATAAGTTGTTGATTAAAAATGTAAATGATGTAGTTGTTACTTCAATGTTGTTGTGATTCACTTTATTATTTGATTTTGTGATTTTATTTATATTCATATTGATGTGTTCTATATGGCCACAAGGTCGAAGGAGGTATTTGTGTTTTTAGGTTAAATATCACAACAAACATCGGGGATCGGAGACCAACCAAAATAGAATTCTAGGTGAATTTCAACAAGGTCACCATGGTAACATGTCTTATGTGTGTGTGTGTGTGTGTGTGTGTGTGTGTTGTATTTTTCTAGGGATTCCCATGGGGAGATTTCCTTTATATGTGACCATGGGTTTGTGTATTTTATTAATGTGTTTCTTTTATTATTGTTGTATGTATTTTATTAGTAATGTGTTCCCTTCTTTTAATTAATTAAAATTGTGATGGATTATGTGAGAATCATATGATTAAAATTTAAATAAGTCAAATTGGGATATGGGAAATAATAATGGAAGTGTTGACTCTTTTATTTAATATGTAAGTTATGTGTAATTGTGTAAGAGCTTGTGTAAGTCATATTTTGGAGTAAGAAATACTCCACCTCCTTGGAAATTCGAATTTGTCCTTGGGGGCTGTTTTTGGAGGCTTGTGGGACAAGTAAAACTTGTCCCATGCCTCTAAATTTAAATTACCAACCATACTTATGGATGGAGATGTGATTTATGATTTTATAATGAATTTTATTCATCTTGTTGCATGTTTTAAATTGCACTTCTTACTTTTTAATTTTTTGTTGTCCCTTGAGGTGTGGGCTTTTTGGAGTGTGCAAGTAACTTGTCATTTTTCACCCACCTCTTTATTGAGCTTTGGAGAATGGAACTTTGTCTTTTGTGTTTAAATTTGAGGATGTGTGATGTGGCATCCTACATGGATCCACATCATCCTCTTCTCTCCCTCTTCTATTTAATTCAAACTCTTTTCTTGTTTTTGGTTGTTGAATCATTTTGTAACTTCCTTGGGGGCGCATTTTCTTGTTGGAGCTCTTGTTTTTGGAAGAAGTTTGGAGAAATTTTTGCATGCTTGGGAGATTATTGTTTTGGACTGTGTTCTTGGCTTTGAGATTTTGTTGTGGAAACAAAAGCTACCATGGAAAGGTAGGCATTTATTCCTTCTTTATTGCTATTATTTTCTTGTTGTGTTGTGTGTATGGAGAATGCTTTGATTTATTTTTTGGCTGGTTGGGTAGACTACCTTAGGGAAGGTGTAGGAGAAGGCTATGGGGAATCCATGTGGGGGGGCATAAGGGAATTCCATTGGCATCATAATTTTTGGAGGGAGTTTGGGTTTGGGATCCACCATGGAAAATAAATAGCTTGCATTTCTTACTTTGTGGGGGCATAAGGAAATATGTGGGGGCATAAGGAGGGATTTGTGGGGGCATAAGGATTTGTGTGTGATGGATTAATTTGGTGGTCTATTATTGGTGGATGCCCAAATTCCAATTGGGAGGCATAAGTAGCTTCCCCCATAGACCTTGCTCCTTTGGCTTGCATGATCAAGCTTGAGTTCTGTTTTGAAATGATTTTAAATGTAGTTGTGAACTGTTGTTTTTGTGTTGAATTGTGTTTTTTTTTAAATAAATGTGTGTGAAAGAATGTTGTGTTGTGGAAGCCAATTTTTACCATTGTTGAATTACACCTTTTATTGTATTTTGGTTGGGGCTCAGGGGCCAATGATGAAGGAAGGCTTCTCCTTTCATTGGATGTCTTGGTTGGGTGGAGAGTGTTTCCTTTCCCCCTCTTTTGTTGTGATCAACTAGAGAAAAGAGAAAATGTGCATGTTGCTGTCCTGGAGCAAAAGAAAAGTGTAGTTTGACAGTCCCTTGTGAAAACACATTCATTTGTAATCCTTTCCCACTTGTTGTGGATGAAATTGTATCATGTATTTGTGAAGGAAAGATGTATGTAATTTGATTATGAAGTTAGATATTGGAATTGTGAAAGACATGTACATTTTGTATTGTTATTGGAAAGAAATAGAACTCATTAATTGCATTCAAGGAATGGAATATGTAAATATGTATCTCCTTTTGATTTAATAAATAATTACAAGTTTACCTCTCATTGCATTGTTGGGTTGAGTTGGAATGTTAAATTGTGATTGGAATCACTGTTTTGAAAATTGAAAGAAGAAGAAATACGTATGAGGGAATTATATTGTATTTTTTTCTTTCTTGAAATATATTAAAGTGGAAATCAGATTTGCAATTTAGCTTTGAAATGGTTTATTATAAACAACTGAATGTATTGGACTAGTTTAGGAATGAAGTGCCATATTTGAAGGATGAATTTGATAAACAAATTTCTAGAAATGGGATTTTTGTTACAAACTTAAAACTGAAAATTAATTTTGATAAAATTTACAATTCATACCTACACACATTAATTAACTTGAAGAAGTTAAAATCTGGTATGTTGTTTCATAAATATACTCAACTTGACAAATAAAACTTAAGAAAACAATTTAACCATTGCAAAATTGAATCAAATCCCTTTCTCTGTTTTTTTCTATCAATTGGTTGAAAAATACAATTTGAAATAAATTGAACAAATTTAACTTCCTAAACCTTTCATAATCCTTCCTAGATCAATCCCCATGTCTATTTGGCATGTTGAGTGAAGGAGGTGATCCAATTTAATCAAATTTGAAAGTTGGAAATTACCGTTGGCTTTTTAAAATCTCTTTAGATCCTTTTTGCAAAATTGAACCCTTAAAATTTAACAAAAATTAAAATTTATGACTTTTGTGCAAAGAGGGCATCGATAACTTTCCGAAAAGTCCTTGTTTTCCCAAAACCAAGCTTTCTAGTTGAAGTTATGGCACTTTGAAGTTTTGTTCCTTGGCGGAAAATTTGGGAAAATTTTCCCTCGCAGTTCCCGTAACCCAAAAATTTCCCATCGAATTGCCTTAGAAAAATTTTGGCTCAGGAAAAATTTCATCTTTTCCTCCACCGCCTACAGCCAATCAGAGGTTACCATGTGTCCTCACGGGCAGCGGTGGAGCGTAGCATCTTTTTGCCCTTTTTTTTTGAAAATTTTGGAAGAATTTTCCTTTTTCCCTCGCTACCCAGGGCCAATCACAGGCTGCCACATGGCAGATTTGGGTGCTTGTGGAGGGATGCGGACCCTTTGTTATTTTAAATTTTTTCCTTTGGAAATTTTTGAAAAATTTCCCAGCCCCACACCCCCACCCTCGCCTTGGGATTTTCTCCTCTGTGGATGTGCGACTGACTGCGCACCCTTTCACCCTTCTTTCCCCTTTTGGCGAAATTCACCAAATCACCCCACTACTTCGCACCCTCCTTCTCACTTCTCCCCATGGTGAATCGTAGATTTCCATATGTCCCCGAGTGGACCCACAGTGTGCACGGACACCATTTGGTTTTCTTTCCCCTTAGACAAAAGGCCCCAAATTCTTCTACCGCACCGCCTTTCCCCTTTTTCCCGGCGATGTCTCAGAGGCCGCCACATGTCCTTGGAGGACCCAAGGAGGCATGAGCACAAATGGGAAATTTATCATGCGCAAGGAAAAATTCTTAAGCCGTTCACGACCCACCAACCCACCAAAGGGGTTTCCTCTCCTCTTGACACATGTCCCCTTGGGGAAAATTTGACCCCTAAGGTCCGCTTGCTCATATCTTGAGTTTCGGAGGAGTTAGGAGGACTTCTTTATATCACCAAAGGTGAGAAAATTTCCTATCCAATGGGAATGATTTAGGGAAATTTTGAATGCATTAAGTGTGAGAAAAATCAATTTTAAACTTTGAGCCTGTTAGAGAGTGGGTAAGGTGATAATTTACCCCCCAACCTAACTGAAACTTCTAACCCTAAAAGTTAGGCCTTGTGACCCCTGATTAATATAGATAAAGAAAAATTTTGTTCTAGTGGATTTGAATTGTTCCAGAATTTGTTAGTGGCAGTTGTTTCCTTGCAACCTAGTTGTAGACACTCTCAATCAAGTTCTGGGAGTGGGTAAGTGAGACCTTACTCTATTGATTTTAAATATGTATTCCTTTCCTCACTGTAATTTAACCCTACTCTTATCTTGATCTTGTGGAATTAAATACCTTGGGTATTTAATTTTTTGGTCCCTTAACCCTAAAATTTTAATCAGGGAATATTTAGCTAAAATGTCAGTGTAATCAGTAATTAAATTAATCCCTAGGGAGATTTGAGCTAGGTGTGGACTTATTACACTTGTTGCTTTATAATGTGAAATTAGTAATTATTATAATGGGAAAAGTTATCAGTTGAATTTAATTGTCTTTGAGACTTTGGTCATTAACTCCTAATCAAAAAAATTATTCCATAATTTTCTAACTAAACCTAGGTTGTTCATGGGTCTCAAGTGGGTTGTTTTTACAGAGCACCACATATCATATATGATTATATATGATGTATGTAATATGATTATGACAAAGAGGATTATATGTATGAATAAATTCATGAGTAATGATAAAGGATAAATAAAAGATGTGTAAAAGTATGAGATTGTCGTAATAGTGTAGTGGGGTGTATGTTAGTATGATTAAGATGGGGAATGTATAGAGATGCCCCCTAATGGAGAGATGATAAGGTTAATGTATATAAGACCCTTCAGCAGTCAATAATGAACCATAAAGCAAGAGTGCATCATTGGGAAGTGATATGATAGTGTGTGTGAGAAAGATTGATTGATAAAATGTGTATTGTAAGAGTGAAGAGAGGTTCTTATTGTAACAAATCCCTCAACATTCATGTAATAACCATAATAACATGAGTGCTTCATTAGGGGGTAAGGTGATAGAAATCACCTACCAAATACCAAGTGGCATGGATCGGTGGAAGCATTTGGAATGAAATCAGCATGAGCATATGAGCCAAACTAAATGTCGAGTAGAGAAGTGCAAGTGATGGGTGATGCAGCGGTGGAAAGTGGAGATGTTAAGGGTTGTGGAAGCCAATGTGTATTGGTAGCATGATGCAACAAATGAGATGGTGCAATGGTGGATGGATGAGATGGATAACATGCATGTGTAAAAACATGTGGTGGTGGACGAATAAGTTCCTTATAACTAAAGGAGATAACTCAACCAGAGTAACAACACACCTACGTGGGAGTGGAGACATAGATCTCTCATGAGAGTGAGATCCAAAGGAAATGACACCCTTATCTTATAATTATTGCAAGTGATCATGAAGGGCACAACATTCATTGTCATTATGGCCATTGATACAATGATAATTTCAATAATTTCTATCACACTAGTGCTACAAGTAATGAGGTGGATGATTTTGATTATAAGGTAAGTGAATCAAACACTTGTCAAGCAATGTACACAACACATCATGAGGTCTAGCATGATTAGAAAAATTTAATTATTCCCATGAAATAGGAGGAGAAGCTTTGAGGTATATCCACATGCGGAGGGGAGATGAAGGATGCTTATGTAATGGAGGAGATTGTATTTTCTTGTGAGGTGAAGGAGATGGAAATTATGGAGGCCACTCAACAAATGGCAGTGGAGAAGAACTAGATGAGGAAGCAGTAGTAATGATAGGATAAGGATCTATAACACGTGTAGCAATGAGATCATGTTCCAGATCAATGACCTTATAGCACAAGAGTTTGAATGATTCACATGTGTCATATTGCAATTGTTTCTTTAAAGTGGGAATCAAACCACGACAAAAGATGAATTACTTTTCTAAGTCAGTAGGTTGGAAGACTAATTGATGCATGTAAGCATTGAATCGTAAAATGTAATCACTAATAGGTTTTGTTTTACCTTGATGTAAGCTAGGTAGATGATCATATGTGACTCTAGGGTCATTGTTGAGTATGAAGCGATGAAGAAAATATTCTTCCATCTCATAATAGGTACTAATATATCCAAAGGGTATATGTGTGTACCATTGAATATCATCATTTGTAAGACTATGGTAGAAGGATTTAAGCAACAATCGATCATTAGAGTATGAAGCCATAACTAGACGGTAATGTTTGAGATGTATATGAGGATCACCAATACCATCAATACATGCAAATGTAGGCATAATTAAATCCTTATGGAATGTTGAGTTGTGAATCTTCTTTAGAATATGATTTCTATGCAAATAATAATTATCGATAGAAGCATAATAGGCTTTGATTTCTAGTGTGATAGATTGGACTTCTAATTGTAAGTAGCCAACAATATGCATAAATGATAATATGTCTTACGAGAGGAATAGTAGGAGAAGTTAATAGTGTATTGAGTGGTCACAATTTTCCATTATGAGTTAACATAGGAATGTCAAGAGTATACATAGAAGATGATAATGTTAAGGTTACACTAGATATGGGTGCCGAAGAAGTAATAGGTGATGAAGAACATGGAGCCTCAATAGAAGTGGTAGGAATAGTATCATAAACATCATTAGTAGATGATGTAATATAAGGATATGAATCATGCATGCTATTAGAGACAATATCAAAATAATATGAAAGAGGAGCAAGGGATTCGAGACTCGGCGGTATGTAAAGAAGTAGAATCATGACTATCAATTGTCTCGTCAAAATCAAACAAATATTCATATGCAAGGATGTCATTAAGCATATCATCAACATATAATGAAGGAGTATGAGAACTAGTATGTGGTACATCATGAGAAATATTTTCAAAAATGGAAGTAGTATGAGATGTCACTATAGAGTTATCGATCTAATATGAGAAGTAGAGTCATGCATATTTTTATTGTCTTCTTATTTATTAGTTATAGCATTATCATCAAGATTAAGCATGAAACTAAGAATAACATCATTTAAATTCTCATTATAAATGATAGAAGGGGAGTGTGGTTAACCATATAACAAGGTGTCTGATGAGTAAAGCTTCTGGATCGAAACAATGCCAATGGTAGAATGATCAAAGCTAGTAGGTACATTGCATTCATTAGCTAAGAGTTGTCTTTGAGTATCATTTGGAAGAACTACATTATGGTATAGAGCAGAAAGATCACCTATGGTTGCTTCATCATAGATAGGATTGACACTCACATGAGGCATGACTATTCGAGAAGGAGAAGAGATATCCTTAGCCATTAGGGTTTTAGTGGATCCTAGAGAAAGAAGTTCTAAGTCAGCAAGTTCACAAAAATGATTCAATAAAATATAATTATTTTATTTAAATCTAAATGTAAATATATTCTACAAATGAAATATGAATGCTAAACAATTTATTTAATTTTAACTATGTAAGGAAATGAGAGGGGTAAGGTACTTATCTTAATTTAACTTATCCCGCAATGATTCTGGACTGGAAAATAAGATGGAACAGAATTATGGACCATCGTAATGAACCACATAAAAATGCAGCAGAGGTGAAAATGGTTGGATAAGGCGCATGCAGAGGGACATGGGCACTCGTGGGTGCCCTAGGCCTATTTTTTTGGGTGCCTGGTCCTGGGAAATGCTAAGAAACCTAAATTATTTGGGTCACAATATATTTTTGATGCTTTCCTTTTGTCACAATATATTCACACAATGATCATTGAGTCACCAAGAACCCAGTAATAAATAATAGACCTGCAAAACCCTCAAATAGACATCAAATCCTAAAAATATATATGTAAAATGAGGGCTCAAACTATCCTCATCTTCCACAATGACGGACTTACAATTGAGTGTTGCACTATATATGATACCCAATGTAGTTATTTGTGATTGTGTGTGCAATAGTGATCCTAGGTCTCCCTCACACCAATGACACCAAGATAGTAGGAAATAGCTACATAAAAATGAAAATGTTTGGATGGAATAGAATGAACTCCCCTTCTTATGTAGTGTGTATGGAGAATATTGTGCCCAAATACATTCCCTTACTCTATGTTGATAGCTATCCCTTGATAAGAATTTTCCGCCCATATAATGGTATGTATGTTGTGTTTATATAGGGATCTTTTGTTTGAATTTCAACACTAATGACTGGACATACCGACTAGTACCTCGGTAGATGAGAGGAAAACCAAAAATACCAACCTCAAATGTCAAAAATGATATCAAACATAAAGAGGACATGGGCGTCTAGGATGGACAGGAGTTCTTGGCACTAGTGTCTAGTTTTGGGCACTAATGTTCAAAGAAAAGTGATGACAAATGAGTGAGAACCCGTGACGGGGATCCCCGTGACTGACCGAACTATGTGTATGAGTGACAAGTGTAGAAGATAAAATCAAATAAATACCCACAAGACAAGCAGATAGACTATGGAATGGGTCATCAGTGAATATTTTTCTCACACAAGATCCATATATAAAACAACATACTTAGCGGTATAGTAAATAGTAGTAAGTGTGTCAATTTTTGTCTACAAAGTGGTTGGGATTTGTTTATATTTTTAACTAAATTAGGCACGGCTTCATTGTACTTTACGCTTTTAGATGATCTATTATATTCCTTATGCATTCCATGTCATATGAGGTTTCTATTTTTATATGTGGCCTTGTTCTCGATTTCCAAGGTCCTTCATGGCTTTTAGTAGCTTTTGAATGATCTGTGGACTTTTTCATTTCTTCTCCGATCTTTGACCATACTTTTACTTTTTGTGTGCTCTTCTTGTACCATAGGTCTTCTACTCAAAGATTCTTCTTTTACTTCACCCTTCACCACCTTTCCACAAGCAGTGTGTGACTCTTTCACATAACCCTTTTTTATGCAAAGCATCAAATTTCCTTGTTCCGTGGACAACCGCTCCTTTGTTCCATTTATTTCTTTTGATACTTAGATTTTCTTTGTACCAAAAATTTGTATTTCTTCATAGATTTAATTTGTTCTGCAACTTCAAACTGTCACTTCACTTCGCAATCTTTCAATATTGTGTGGCTTATTCCCATCAATCCTTTCTAACACTCTCCCACTTAACTTATATTTACTTTGTGGTGCTATGCAACTCTTATATTTTCCCACTTATAAATTTGTGGACATTTCCATTATTTTGCATGGACTTTACAATACATGTGATACACTATGCTTTTTTATTTCCACATAACACTAAGTTCCTTCATTCCGCGGATGTCTTTCTTGAAGACGCGTCAAGTATATGACTCAAACGAACTTGTGCAAATACCATGGGTGCTATTTTGGACAATAGAACATTACATGTTGAAATTTTACTTCATAGATTTACTAGTAGAGGGATATGAGGTGTCAACGACATTATTGATGGCATTATTTTTCTAAACAAAATTAGGGTTAGGTTGTTCAAATTTGGAGTGATCAGGGAGTGGATCATTATAGACTTTAATACGTTCATTGGATTGATAAACCACTTCATGGTGATCATGTTATTGAGATTATATGTGTTCCTTAATGACCTCATAAAACCTTTCTCAAGTGATGGATTCATTATCAAATTTATTTCCTAGGAGGAAGGTAAAGTGAAGGATTAAAGGGCATGACAGATTGTCATAGTAATGTACCCAATTAACATGCCACCAACAAAATGTTTATTTCATCGTGCCATTAAGGAAGAGGTAAAAAATGTTCTACAACCATGGTGAATGGTCATCTTCATCCTGAACTCCTCCTTAGACAAATGTTTTTGGAAATCGGTAGAGGAAGAAGAAAGGGAATTTCCTTGTGGTTTAGAAGTAGATTTTTCAATGTTATGGATAGTCATATTAGAACAAGTGCCTTGAGGAAGAGTGTATGTGACTCCATCATCAATTCCATTCTTGTTTCTAGGACACGTGAGGACCTAAATGTTCTTAGGTGGTTGTTTCTTATAAGGAGGTTATTCAAATTATTTCATGAGGTAATCTTAGAATCTTGATTTCTCAAATGATTTTAGAAAAGAGGTAGGAGAGAGGATATCTCCTTGTATTGAAGGAGAGGTTTGAGGGATCTAATAAATAGTTTAAACATAATTTTGTTAGGCATGTTGAGCTCAACCTTGTTGGATAAATTATTCCATCTTTTGATGAAGGATTTGGTTGACTCATTGTCGATTCGTTTCTTGCATTGATGAAAAAATTGATATTATTTTCAGGAAGGTTGTGATATTGAAATTCATTTACCAAGAAATTAACAAGAATTTAAATTTCAACAATAAATTTGGTTGGAAGGTTATGATACCAATCCAAATCATATCTTATAAGTGCCTTAGCCAAGAGTTTGGTGGAAACATAGCAATTAGATTTAAGAAAATCCTTGTAGAGGTTTTTGAAGGCTTTAATGTGAATGGTGGGGTCAATAGAACTATAGCAATGGAAGGGGTGATCCCTCCAATTTCCATGGAAGTGATGTATGGAGTGTGGGGTTATCTTTGAAAGGTTTGAAGGACCTTGTTATGAATGGGGTTGGGAAATAATCATTTCATTGATTCCAACCAAAAGGGGAGGGAGTTGACCTTGTATTTTAATGCCTCAAGAGACCATTTTTGGTTGACTAATAAGCTAAGATATATTAATTTTCATTTACAATAAATAATTTTTTTAGCGTAGTTTATTTTTGACTTAGGCGATCAATACATTACATAATCAGGTGAGTAGGATAAATATTTGGAGGAATATTTGTGTTATTGGTTGGACACTCATTTTCTCCACTTAGATGAGGCTTTATATGATGGATATTCAAATCTAATTTCTAGAAAGGTAGTCATGAATGTAATTTTGGAATATACCAGTGACTCTCCTATCTATTCAGGGAATTATTTAAGAACTTTATGTATAGTGAGAGATTAATCATATTTAAGGACATCTTCATTTTCCCCTTCCATATCAAATTCAAAGATAGGGTTTTGGATGCTAGATCTGGTATGTATATTACAAGTTGATATTTTTGGATTCTTAGTATTAGCATCTCCTATGGAAAAATATTTAGTTTAATGAGGTACTAGTTTAGTAAAATCATCATCCTCACTCTTATTAGTGATAAAAAATCATGGCTTAGCATAAGATTAAAATTTGGTCGAGATTCACACAAATTAAAAGCACAAAATTAATAATATTCATTTATATTTACCAACATAGATTATAAATTTATAGGTAATATGATTCCTATAAACTAGGATAGCCAAAAACATTCAACTAAAAATGTATGGGTTGTTCCAGCAATTCACCATACTAACTAATGTTCCTTCACTTTATTAATGTGTGTTTTGTGTAAACAACCTCACATATAAACTTGAATAATAATAAACATATACCTAAATATAATGAGAACGCTAAAAATATATTTCCTAACTTTTTCCCCTTATTATGAACATGGTAAAAAAATATTTACATTTTTTCAACTACAATGTGTCACCTTTTATTGCTCATGATCTTTGTCCACAACTCAAAATGAAGGTGGAGAAGGAACTCATCAATTTGTCATCAACCACATGTTGTTGGGAACTCATCTAACCAGACCAACGTGGGAACCGTGAACATGAATTCTACATTTGTTCAACCTTCACAAATGGTTTTCATAGGATGACCACTAACCTAGGTATGAATAGGGACACACACATATGTTCATCCTCTTCAAGTATCATGATGTTGCAATACACTATGGTTTAGTTTTGATAGTCACTAAATCATGTACTTATTATCTATATCTAGCCTCTAAATATTTCATTTATATGAATGATTCCTAAGTAAGAGAATCACTTATTAACACCTCTATACTTTTATTTCACATTTTTTTAATCCTTATTATCTTTATTGAAAACTTATAGCTTTACATACCAACAGACATCATACTTAGCTCTTATTTTACTATCTCGACCTTTTGAGTACCTTGTATAGGACTACCCATTAGGGACATGAGCATTTTGGAACTACTGTCCCCTCTGGGTGCATGTGTTCTCTTTGTATCTTTTTCTAATCTTTCAAATGTTACTTCTTTCTTGTCTAGTTTTATCACCTTGGTCATCCTTTCA
Source organism: Taxus wallichiana var. yunnanensis (assembly GCA_018340775.1). NCBI lineage: Eukaryota > Viridiplantae > Streptophyta > Pinopsida > Cupressales > Taxaceae > Taxus > Taxus wallichiana. The sequence continues at coordinate 639,577,367 of CM031237.1, read as the reverse complement.
CTTGTTAATGACGAAACTTAAGAAAAGGAATCATATATATACATGTATTATTTAACCTTATTAGGGGAATGCATTCAAGAGGCACATACATCTACAAATATCTAATATTTTGTATCTACTACATCAAGGATTGCATTTTTCGATTGCATACTTCATTGCATAGGAGGTTTTATTCTAAATTCCATACCACACATTTGCATTGGGAAAAAGTAGTTATAGCCCGCTATTCTTTTTACAAATGACACTAGGGAATCCTATCTCAAGGGACACTATTTCAATCACACACACACTAGAACTACATGAAGTCATATATGTAATGTAGCACTCGGTGAAAATCACATTGGGGTGACCGATGAGGTCAATTAGATGTTTTTATTCATCTAATGTGTGCTTGATTATTTTACAGTACCCATGATTTATTTTATAGGTATAGGTGCAACGAGAATAGATGTGCAAGTGAACCTAGTGTGACCTACAAAGAACAACAAGATACAAAGAATGAACTAGATCCCAATCTATTCCATAGATGTCAATCCCTAGAATAGACACTAGTACCTAGGTGGCCCAGTTCCATTCCAATCGGTTTTCTCTTGTCGGTTTCCAAATCACGGTTTCAATATAGAGCTTACACATTTCGGATTACTTATTCCGATCATTCACCAACCTAGAATCATTCACCAACCTAGAACCTACGATTCTGAAGATGAGTCATTCTTTAAACCCTATTTATCACTCTTTCTTACATTTACTTTTCTTTATCTTGTTTATTAATGTTTTATCTATTTGATCAATAGTTCCTTTATCTTATATTTAATTTTATTAAATCATTTGGTGAACCCAAAAACTATGTCCATGCCCTAGATTCATTTCCTTTTTATTCTTCTTATAAGATCATGGCTAGTTCTTCTAATTTCTTCCTTACCTGTGTCTATTCCCCGAACATCATCATATCTGAATACATTCATGTTACTACACAAAATCCACCTCATAACACAAATTCCTTTGTACCCCCTCTATCAATGTGTTACCACCCACCACAATAAGGCCCCTTTATAGCTTCCTACCTCTATTCCTCCTATTAGTACACCACTTCCTCAACCTGTTGCTCCATCTAAAACCTATGATATCATTAAACAATTAAAGAATACCCTAGCTAATATATCTCTCTTTGATCTATTGCACCAGGGATCCTAATTTTTTCCGCACCATAAATTTTGTCCTTCACTCTATTCAAATCCAAAGCGATGACCCCCTAGTGTATTTTTCTCATCTCATGCATTCTTTCAAGCATATCACCAATTCTATCACATTTTATGATGAAGACATTACTCTTGAGTCTTCTATTGATTTTCCTCCTCTTATTATCATGGTTCACATTCAAGATTTCCAAATTAAGTATGTACTTATCTAGAATGTCTCCATAATGAATATTTTTCCTTTATCATTACTTTCCCAACTCCACATTCCTCGAAGTGAAATTGAAAAGTATTGGCTAGATTTTATGCTCGATAAACATGCAACCTAGGCGGTCATGGAATAAATCCCCTTCATTTAACGGTGAAGCTCACATGTGCTTAATTTTTTATCCTACACCTATTGTTGTCCATTTTTTCCCCAGTAAAAATGAACAACGAGGGTCTACAGGCTAAAATTGTCAAAGTTGGTGTATAAAATTTTCCAGAGTTCTTCTATACCTTCATGATGCCTTAGAAGGATCTTCAAACACATGGGAAGAAGGATCTTCAAACATAACTCGGTTGAGCTAAATGGACATGATACGGGTTATGTTGATGGCTCGACAAGCTTACATTTTTTACAAAATGGAGACAACCCTCCGCGTAGCTCAATTGAGCCCAAATACACATATAAGTGCATTAATGCAAATTAAAATCATTTTAGTAGGCTTGTGTTTGAATTAGGTAAATTATTACAGGCTCTCAAGCTTAAACTTGGAACATTGTGTTTGACAAGGTTGGGGAGCTAGCTCGAGGTTATGGTGAGTCAAAAATCATGATGGCTTGGGGGCCCATTAGCATACCTATATCAAGCAAGTTGTTACAAAGGAAACAAAGATGGGATTAGATGGTACCGAGTCAACACATGACTTATTACATAACCCAATTTTCTCAAGCCCTCATGTTAAGTGTCCTCCAAGAATAGCTCGGTCAAGATAAGAATGAGCTTGGTGAGTCTTAGACATGTTGGTGAAGTAACCATAAACGAGCTCGAGTGAGTCGATCAAGGACCAATGCAAAAGAACGATCCCGAATGCAAACAGATTTCGATGAAAAACTCAAGTTAGAGGTTCAAGTTAAGTGATAACTTGGTGGATCATTAGGACATAGCTCATTGCGGTGGAGTTTTAGATGAGCTTGTGATTCCAACAAACATATGTACATTACGGTATGAAGCTCGAGCCAAGTTTTGGCTCGGTATGGGAGATGTTTTGCACTTGGGAACTCAGGAATATTTGGGTTAATTCAATAAATATGGTAAGATACCATAAGGAGCCATTGACATTGACAAGGGGACTCGGAGGTTTCAATTTCACCCGAAATAAAGCTTAGCTTGGCATAAGAGATCGGGAACTGAGAGAGGCTCATTCAAGCTTGGCATGAGAAAGAGGATTCGAGTCAACATTTTTACTACGAGGTAATCGGAATTAAAGTTCAGGAAAAATAAGAAGGGTGTCGCTAAATTAAAAGTTGGCAGCACTAAAGCTTGTTGAGCTCATTTAAACATTGGGTGAGCTCATAAAAATAGGGTTCACGAAATTTGATGGTTTATCTGCATAAAATGGATCGTCAGGGAACCCGACCGAGTAATGTCACTACAAAGGTGAGATCCGATATCATGAGCAAGATGAAAGAGGTTTTAAAACCCACAAGCGAGGATCATGAGGGATGATGTGCACATCAATGGACATGTGAATGGTAGTGTGAAGAGATCTCGGGAGGAGCGAGCATCAACCGAATGTTCATGCAAAGATTTAAAACATGGGCAGAACCTGGTTAAGCCATAAAAATCTCCTCCTCTATCTCATAGATCAAATGGGGTGTACATATAGGAGGTGTTGAGTAACCCCCAATGCTACAATCATGACAACTCAAGTAGAGAGGGGGAGTTACATTCCTAGAATAGAAGTGTAACTCCCAATGATGCATATGACGCACTGACACGTAAGGGAATCTCATAATGACCCCTAAATGACACATGGACCTACGATCTCACCTAAGTGAGATGACTCACCTAATGATGTGGAAAATAACACACACCAACACCCCCTTCATCGTAACTTAGGATGAGGCGGCAAGTCAGAAACGAGAAATGGGTCTCGGCACAAAGCCTAATGAGGTACCCATGTACAAGAAGGTCCCAAGTAGTGAAGGAAAACCCAGTGGGAAAAACATCCACCACAAGAGAACAAAACACTCTCTAATCTAAGAAAGATGCCAAATATGGGTCCCAACTCTAGACGAGCCTGAAAAGGTACCCATGTATAAAGAGGTAATCTCTCAAAAAAAATAAGAAGAGAGAAGAAGAGGGAGATGAGAGGAATGTAGAAGATTTCATGGATAGATCTGAACTCTGCAACTCTAGGAGGTCTCCCAGAGGAATTTCGATGACGAGATCATCTGCCTCTGGACTAGAGAAGAGCCACCCATAATGAATTGTGTGTCTACCCTTAGGAAGGACGAAATTATGTGTTGGAAGTTTTCCCACTCCAAAAAGGAAACAAAAGCGGTAACAACAAAAGAACTCGAGTCCGGTCCATGAAAGTGTGACATAGGACTAGCAAATGAGTGTCAAGGAACCAAAGGTAATGCCACGTGTACGAATAGTCGAGTGAAAAGAGTGAACACCCACGAAAGAATGTCCAAGTGATGTGAAGGGAAAAAAACATCCTCCACAACGAAAAAGGGATCCACAAGGCGAGGGTGGATCAATGAAGGTCTCTGGAAATATGGAAGTGACATGATTCCCGGAAGGGGAACTCCCAACAATAGAGATGATGAACTCCTCTGAAACACCTGTAGATGGATGAGGGACCTATAGTGCATCACAAGTAGACTATGTGAAAAGATGACTAAGGTCAGGTAGATACTCATCCTAATAAGGGGGCTCAACAAACAAAAGAGCGATGTCAGATAGGTATGAGTCATCCAATGAAGGCAGAGGAGTGGAAGGGGCCTCACACACTGGAATTGGAAAGGAGGTTGGTGTAATGACAGTGTGAGACTGAGTATGAGACTACTCGATATCTGATGAGATGGGAGGGGTGACAACACTGTCTGGAATAGTGAGAGAAAGAGGAGAGAAGTCCTTTGTAATGCTCTCTGCATCAGAACTAGGTGCATAATCCTCGTCATTAGAAGTAGAACCAAGTGAGTCTATGTCAGTGGAACTGTCATCACATGAAGAAGAGGAGATAACTAAATTAGTAGCAAGAACAATGACTTGCCATATGTGAAGGGTCTCCATAGAGGGACTGAAGAATGCTCTAGACATGGTGAGGTGGATCTGAGTGTGCCACGTGAAACCAGAGAGATCGGGAGACATGCATCATCATGTGACCATAGATGTGGTTGCAAGTGTCGAGAAAGTCCTCTAGATGATGATGATCAGCGGGTGCAGGAATTTGCCCAAGAAAGAAGGTTAAAAGACCCTTGAGGGTGAAGTAAGGTTCCATGGAAGCATGCCAAGCTGAATAGTTCCCTCTCCCGGTGAGAAGTGGCGGAGGCTGTAAGGCAATCCTACGATGCTCAAGTCTGGAAAGAGCACTCTCCATGATGTGGAATCAAAAGTGCAAGATGCACAAAAGTAAGACGTCGGACTCGGCCGATAATGCGTCTACGTGTGAAAGCCCAAGAGTACAATCAACCCCCAGAATGTGGCACTTTATAAAAGTAGTTTGTTTACAAATATAAAAATTTCATCACGTAATGTGTGAAAAATCATGCAACTTTGACCATGGAAGCGCTCAGAAATGAGCAGCGAGTCAAAAGTTATGGCACAAATAAGATTCCCACAACTGATGGAAAATGTCAATAAACACTTTGCAAAATGATTAAAAAGGTGCACTAGATGGGTGCAAAGGGTATCATGTGACTACTCATTGGAAACGGAATAGAATTTTAGTAGGGGTTTTTTTGACCGAGGGGGATCGCCTCCTGCTAACCCCGGACCTCGCCCTTCGTCTTCGACGCTCGTAGGAGGGGATAACAATACAAGCCAAAAACCCAAATTACAATGCCAATACTGAATGTTTTTTTACACCTTAAAACATTAAAAAGGTGGAGGAGGTGGGCCCATGTTTGGAGAGTGAGCAGGTCACCGTGAGAAGCCACGTCAGGGCTACGAGCAAACATGGTCAAACAGATCATTGGAGCGCCGTAGGAAGGTCCACACGCATGGAGGAGACAGGTTCTGCTGCCGGGAACATACTTGGCCTCCTACCAACCCTGCTTTGCACCATCTTTGGAATGATGGAACAAGGCAGAATCACTAATCCACATGCCAAAAAGAAACGTTGAACATGGGATATGCAGTCCAAGACGGATCTGTTTGAAATGAAAAAATAGTCCAAAAAAAACACGGCTATTGAATCTGATAGAGGCACAACAGGGTGAAACAGTCGAAAGGGCAGGTGCAGGGAGCACAATACCACAGCACACTTGAAACTAGGAACTAGGAACCAGAGCCTTTGGATGGAAGCACGAACCAAAGCCTCACAACAATGGCAATGGATCTCACGGGAGCCAAAAAAATGAGTTGTTCATGGGATAGAAGCATGAGTTGATCCAAAGCGAGCCATAACAAGTAAAAATTTCCACACAAAGTGTAAATATCTCATTAACCAAGGATCGATCGGTAGAGTTAGGGGATAAATGTAACAAATGAGTTTGTGGATGCTAAGGCAACGACAAATGCGGGAGTTGCAAGTTCAAAAATGACCCACGAGCATAGTAATGTAAAAACAACATGAGCTAGAGAAAGCACGAGTTATGTATAACGTGGAAGGGTCGACACGTTATGTATAATGAGCTGAGGCCGAGATGGGCTCAAAGCCAACTCCAAAAACCCTTAAAAATTGCACTATAGACTCAGATCTGAACCCTAACCTGCAACAACGGCTACAAGAGCTGCATGTAAACCTCGGAGAAGCCTGAAAATCCACAAACACAAACATGACCAAATGAACCACAAACAAACCCAAACAAAGGTATAAACGCCCCGAAAATCAGTGCAAGTAGAGCACGATAGAATAACCATTACGACACATGCAACGAGAAGGCGAATATCATGCCGGAAGTGGAAAACACACACAGAAATGCTAAAGGGTGCACTGGATCCACAAGAACCACTCTAATACCATGAAAGAGGGTTTAAAACCCATAAGCAAGGATCACGAGGGATGACGTGCACATCAACGGACATGTGAATGGCAGTGTGAAGAGATCTTGGGAGGAGTGAGCATCAACCAAATGTGCATGCAAAGATTTGAAACACAGGTAGAACCTGGTTAAGCCATAAAACTCTCCTCTATCTCATAGATCAAATGGGGTGTACATATAGGAGGTGTTGAGTAACCCCCAGTGCTGCAATCATGACAACTCGAGTAGAGAGGGGGAGTTACATTCCCAGAATATAAGTGTAACTCCCAATGATGCATATGACGCACTGACGCATTGACGCACTGATGCACTGACGCGTAAGGGAATCTCATAATGACCCCTAAATGACACATGGACCTACAATCTCACCTAAGTGAGATGACTCACCTAATGATGTGGAAAATAACACACACCAACACAAGACTGAACTAAGCCAACAACGGCTCATGCAAAGTGTGAGGAGATCACAATAAGGAAGAGCTCAAGTGGGAGATCGTGACGAGCCAAATTCACATAACGGTTATGTTAGAGATGAGTTTCTCGGTTGACTCATTCAATAGATACTTCAAAGCCACGGCCATACCAAGTTGATATTTTTGAAATGACGAGTTAAGATCTCACAAGAACCCGAGTTGGGAAATTTCAAAGGTTTCGACCATGGTGGAAGTAATGTCTTCACATGCCAAGCTAGTAATTCTATGTGGGGGAATTTGGGGAGTTAATTTCCATGTGGGAGTTTCATTAATGGAAAACCAAGACAAGGTTTCCACTTCGCGGGGATCGTGAGATGCATTTCCATGTGGAGATATCAAGATGGAAAGCCATGGTGTATTTCATGCTCAGGGAGGTTTATATGAGGATCATGGCCAATGGGAGAATCGAATTCATTTGGCCAAGGCAACATGATGTGGGATCATGGGGTCTTCTAGGTCCCCAACCCAAGTTTTCAAGATGCGGGGATGTAAGGCATATAATCCATGGAAACACATGACTCCTTTCCCATGAAAGATCAGCTTCACCAAGCTAAGATGATGATAGAGTGGTTGACATAGAAGATTATCAATGGGGTTATGTGGTAAGCACAAATGTTGTAGTAGTTGTTAACATCAAAATTTGAGTCATCTGGAAAATTCCTCAGATATGTGGGGCGAAAATTAATTGCAGGTTTCTAAAAATCTAGGGTACCTAGCTATTTGATTAGTGGGAGGTTGGTGTAGACTTGGAATCTCTACATCAACATAAACATAGAATCGGTCAATACATACACATGGCAACATGATAATTGAATAGTTAAGTTAAAAGCTAATGTGCTCAGTCAAGTGAATATGAAGAGCCACCGAGATGATAGGGTGGTCAATCATTGTTCGATGGAGTGGTCATATGCTTCGGAGGGTTCGGACTGATTGAGCATGGAATTGATGAGGTAAGTTCACAAAGATGGAGTTTTTTTCATGAGTGTTGAAGAGTGGAAGAAGTTTCAAGCTCCCGAAATGAGCTCGTAAGAATGAATGGCACTGGAAATGTGAAGGGTAAGCTAACTCACCAAAACAAGGAGCTTGAAAATCATTCAAGGCTGTACACGAAGTCCAATAAAGGCATTACAGTTTGGCCATATAGGTGAAGGCAAGCTCAATCTCGAGCTTGAGACAAGTTTCATGTTCTAACAAGTCAATGCGTGGTCAAGTTCAAAGATGGCTCAGACTTGCAGAGCCGAGTCTCATTATTGTGGCAAGCTATTTGGAGAGCCCGTTGAGCAAAGAATAAGAGCTCGTAGAGATCAGCTTTGAAACCATTTCAAGCTCATATAGTTGAGTCGAGCCATAGAATGGGAGAGAGCATGATCATTGGCTCGGTGGGTGGGTCAACGTGGAGGAAGTCTTAGAAATTGACCAAGAAATATTGATCGGGTCACTTGCTTGGCAAAGTAACTCATGAAAAAGCTCAGATGGACGAGTCATCATTCATGGAAAAATTAAGCTCAGGGTCGAGCTCGTGTGCAAGCTCCCATGGAGATGACCCAACCTCATTCTCGGTCACGATGTTACAATGATTCACTTGGTGGATCTCGAGTCATGGAGAACGTTGAACTCATTGGAGTTGATCTCTTCATCCACTCTATGGATTTCTTTGCATCACAAATGAGTTTTTCACATTGAATGTCTTGAGCTCGGTTTGATGAGCTTGACCATGGTAGATACGAGTGAGTCACTGTGATACATGATAGGAATCGGTGGTGGGGGGCTCATTTTGGGAAAGAGCTCAATGAGGAAAAATCTCAGCCAGCAGTCGTGACACTCAATGCAAACTGAGCTCAATACGAAGGAGGAACTCGACAGGTGAGCAAGGGGGTTCTAAACTCAATGATGGCTCAGCCTTCACCTCTGACTCAGTGATGAGAAAATTGTCAATTAAATCGATGTTGAACTCATGAAATTCCATGCATGTAGACACAATAAGCTCAATTTAGCACATGGAGCTCAATGCGGTGATGGAAGAGCTCATCACCCAGCTCGGTGAGTTGGCTCGGTGAGCCAACCACCGAGTTGGGCTCTTTTTGGCCTTTTTCTCATGATTCCCCCTTCAGCACAAACCGGTCAATAGTGGGGCCCACCCAAAATAGTAATTAAATTAATATTTTTATTTTAAATATTTTAATAATAATATTTATTATTATTATTTAAATATTCTTTTAATTAATTAAGGAGAACTAGGTCAACCAGGCATTAATGGCACATGATGGAAGCTTCTCAAAGTGGTTCAACCAACTGTAATAAATACATCATGTACCTTTAATTTAGGAATGTAATTATGACCTTTCCTCTTCTCTCTCACATATTCTTCTATAAATGTAAGTTGGAATCTCATTCCAAAGGGTTCCAATAGGTCAAATAGGTTGGAAAGTTAGACATCTTAGGAAAGTGCAATTTTTCAAGAGTCCTCTCTCTTCTACAAGTTGTCCTTGTATGTTGAGGGAACTTTCAAGCCTCCTTTTCAATATTGTAATGGAAACCATTGCCTCTTCTGAATGTATGATGCATTGTGCACGTTATTGAAGTAATAAAAGTATGTGTTTTGTGACTAATCTCGGTCCTTTCATCCTTTCATACTTCTTTGTGCCTTTTCTCATGCTTGCAGGTACATTGTGCAAGTTCACGTTTCTATTGTAGGTTCTTGGATTTATGTGCTTATCAAGTGGTGGATCATTGCATGTAGTTGAGTTGTGGTGCTTGTTCACCCTTCTCAAGTTCATCCTTCTTCACTGGAATACTGATAACTTGTTTGTCTAATCGAGTTTAACAAAGGGAACACGTGCTTCCTAGTCTGTGGTATTTTGTACCCTCTCTAAGTTACAGTAGGTGAAGTTGACTTGTGGTGCACACACCCTCTTCAAATTAACCCTTCCTGAGTCTGGAAACACCCTTTATTTAGTGCATCACCATCCCTAGTATAGTTTCATTTCTAAAAATATCTTTCCCTAAAACCCATGAAAATGTTAGCATAGAACTAGATAGCCATTTTATTACACTAGGAGTAGTACAACACTTAGTTTAGGAAGAGGAAGCCAGACCTTCTCTAGAGGTTCACCTCGAGCCTAAGTCCCACATCTTGAGAGGTGATATTATGTGTCCCAATCACACCGAACATTCTGTTTGCATTACGGCCACTCGGAGGGTGCACTGATTTGGTGACAACACCTATCTAAATATTTTTGGTTATTACTTTAATTGAATAACTTGTGCACCATAGTTAAATAATTTGGTAGGAAGTAAGCAGTTGTATGGTAACTAAAATGCAATTTGAAAATATTTAAAAACATAGAATAGAAATGAGAAAAGATGTATGAAATGCAGGAAATGTGCTTTGTAACAGGTAGATTTTAGAGTGAGTTACTCACACACAAAATAAACAAACATTGGCTAATCCTCACAACTTTTAAGAAAATTAAAAATAAGTATGCACTTATGAAAGTTAAGATAACACAAATTCTATCATTAACATCCACAAATGTTACAGTTAGAATTTAGTAGACACAAAGTTCAACAAAAGTCTTTCTTCCTTCTTATTAAATTGTCAATTGCTTACAATGAGTACATCTAATTATTTCAACACAAAGTCTAAAATAACCATGCACAACTTATAACAGCTTGCTTGCTCAAAAAATTTAGATCCCCTTACTGTAGGCATCTTCTTCTATTTATATTCATTACAAGTAAAGCATAAGGAAGCAATATCCATTATACTTCAATAAATGAATAACTAATAAACAGTTAGGAGTTGAGAAATTTACTCCTCAAAATATTTATTTCATGCCACCTAGTAGTTCTAGAAAGTTTGAACATTAAAACCATAAAACTAATTTATAACTACTTCTTGAGTATTTGACTTTATCAAACAACTTAAAGTAATGATGATTATACACCACATTACTTAAGTCTTACAATGAATATACTTAAGAAGTAAAATAAAAGAAGTAGAAGAATTATAAGAAATGGAATAAATAGAAGAATTATTCTGAATTGGCAACTTCTATTTCTGCTTTATCCTTCTCTTCATTCTCACTTTGGTTTTATCTTTATCCATGCCATCTTATTCATCTTTATGCTTCTCTTTATAGATAGAAAATTTATCTCTCATGTACTTGATTGCATTGTTATCTACCTCAATTTGCGCATCCTCCATTTCTATTTCTAACATGAGCAGTTCTCTCTCCATAATCTTGTAACCTCCTCTCACCTTCCAAGATAAGATCCCAACTGATTCACGTTATCCCGAAGATCGATAATTTTTCCAAAGATTTTTAATTGAAAGGAATAATAGCCTCATTCATCAACTGCTGAAATAATTGAATAAATTCATCAATACTTTGTGGGGATCTAGAAGTATCATACTTTTCATATCATAGATCACATCATCAAGTTCATCCAAAATTGGCTCATCTCATTCTTCCATTATTTCCATATTTTACATAATATGCTTTCGATACTCTACCTAAATGATAAAATATGCTTCGCTTCCTTCCCTTCCTAACAGATCCTTTAGGTGCAATCTTTTCTCAAACTAAAACATCATCTGAAAGTGAATCAATTTCTTCTAGACTCTGCAATTGTAATTCAGCAATACCACATTCACTATCTACTTCTTGCTTCAGATTCTTCAATTTTTCTAGTTTCTCCTTATACTCAACAACTTTTATCAATATTTCTTTGTAAAAATCTGTAGTTGTTTTAGTGATATCAACCACCCATTATTCTATAGCCTTTGATCTATCACTTGTTTCTTCCATAATTGTAATCACACGTGGATTCATTTTTTCCCCAATAAATAATGACTGTGTGGAGTTCCCAGAAACCTTCATGATAATTTTACAAAGCTTAGATGTTTGTTCTTTTAGCTTAGCATTCTTTGCTTTTTCTTCATCTAGATTCTGAAAAAGGCTATTGACTAATGTTTGTGTGTCATGTTTTAAACCTTTATTCATGACCTCTCTCAGGGGTACCTTTGTGACCACCAAATCCTCTTTGGCCAATTCTCCTTTTCTTTTCCCAGCTATCGGAGTAGATATCTCAACAAATTTCCTTCTTGAAGGATCAATGATTAACTTTGAAGTTACTTTAGCAAATTTTGATATTTTCCTTTTCTTTTCAATGCTCCTTAACAATTGAAGATCCATTTCCTCCAAATTAACTACTTCCTTGGAAGTGGGAAGATACTGCTTAGCCAACCAATTTGTAAAATATTTCCTTGAAAGAGTTTGGGCTTCTAGATGAACAATTATTTCTTTACCACTTCCTTCTATGGGAGGAAGTGTCACTATTTCTAAATGTTTTCCAGGTTGTTCGAGTAATAGAATCTTACTTGTGAGAATCCTCCCAATTAATCCATATTTTTCTTTATCAATTATTCTTCTATCTCCTCTTTAGTTCCTACATCAATATCTCCAATATCATTTTGCATTGCAAAATCTGAGACTGAATAAGTTCCAACTATTTGATCACACACATCACCCTCAACTTCCTTTGCAATCTCCTCTTCTTCAACCTCTACATATTTAATTTGTACTTCACTTTTCTCTAATGCTTGAGATGTTTCTTGAAGAGAAACAACATCGTGTGCCTCTTGTTGTAGCACAAACACATGATTCCTCAAGAGATGGAGGAGGGGGAGTACATTGTGGAGAGCATGGTGGAGGTTTAGGGGATGTAGTTTCTATGGTAGTTGAAGGAAATATGAATGAAGTTGGCTTGAGGGATGGAATCACAAATTCTTCTTTAGAAAGAAGGTCTTGGATAGTAGGAGTGAAAACTAATGATGTCAATAAATTGGAAGTATTCTCTGGAACAACTCCTGAAATCAATGGATTATTTGTCTATGCTCTCCTAATTGGCTTTAACTTTGTAGCCATCCCACTACTCTCCCCTGGAGATTCCTTTATCTTCTTGCTTTCACTGACACCTTCCTTCTTCTTAGTTCTTATATGAGTAATATCCTTCATTACTGATTCCTCAAGGCAATAACCTTGACTAATCAACCATTCGAAGTGTAGAGCATCACCTTCGATGTCCTTTCCATGATTGATTTAGAAATGTGAGTAACTGAAGTAGAGGAGCACTATCACCTCCTTCATCATAGTAAGCATCGAAATCACTTGCCCATCATCTATGAGTTGCTCGGGAATTTTAGACAATCCAAATTCTAGAATCTCTTGTACATCAATCATATAATCTCTTCTCCTTACTTCAAAATTTTCCCCATGTAATCAGCCCAAAAATTTATAGTCTTTGGTAAGTGTGCATAACTTAATGAGACTAATTTCTTGGCTATATTTCTATAATTGAAATTCACCCTTTCCTTGAAGGAAATCTGATTATAATGGAGATATATTTCTTTCTCAACATTTATTTCCTTATGAATGTTTTTACAATGATATTGCCCAATCACAATAGGAAAATGCACAATTGATATGTGGAAACCTTGTTGCAAATCATGAAGCATTGTTAATTGTCTACATAACTCAAGCAAAATCCATCTATCACTTGGATATCTAGGAAACTTCAAGTGGAGAATTTGAGAAACCACAAACTCTTAGATATGTGAAATGATAAAATTGAATAAAAATGCACCCATAAGTTTGGACTGCATTCCATGCTTCATTAGTCACTCTCTTGGCTCTTAAGTTAGGATTAAGCCTGCAAATGACCTCATACAAGAAGAATTCATTGACTTGTTTATATTCTTTGAAGTATCTTGGTAAATCCAATTACGGATAATATTCATAGATGGTTTTATGAGTCAATGTACCAGAATTCTCATTTTTGGATAGCGGCATATACAAGATAAGAGGTCATCTTGAAATCCAGAGTTTGAATGACATTACTCAACTGAAAATCAATATTGTCACTGATGATTTTAGCCCAATTGATCCAAGTATCAGGTTTTCATTCTCAATCATCCTTATGCAGCGATAATTTTAGTGGTGAATATTTGTAATATGGCGAATATTCCATTTTTAAAAAATTTGAAAAGGCAAATATTTTAGCGGTCGCTGACTTGTTCACCTAAAAATTAAAGTTCAAGTTTTTTTATGGGTCAGCTTCACCTACCCTTAAAACTATCCCCTATATAATCCTATATTATTCACCAGGTGGAACACTATTAGCTCACTCATACCACTTGGGGAATATGTATTATCAAGTACAATAAACACGCGACAGGAGGGTAGAGGTTGCAGATGCGTGAAAAAGAGTTTGTTGACGTGTGACAGGGAGAGTTTTTTGATGCACAACAGGGAGATTTTGTTGACGCGTGACAAGAGTGCGGAGGAAGTAGACACACGACAGAGAGTTTTTTGATGCGTGACATGGAGATTTTTTTGTTGTGCGACCAAATGGAAAAAGCTATAGACACAAGAGATATATTTGCGACATGCGTCAACAAGGTGGTTGACGTGTGTCAACAAACCCCATTGGCGATGTGTCAACAAGGTTCAACAAATCCCATTAACACGCGTCAACAACCTTGTTGATGTGCGTCAATGGGGTTTGTTGACACGCGTCAACCACCTTGTTGACACGCATCAGCAAATCTCTCTCACACATCTGTAAATCTCTCTCACGCATCTCGTAGCCTTCTTTCCCACCACTTAAAAATTAGGAAAAAAATTCCATTCGACCCCCAAAAAATTCGCCTTCCCATGAAACCGGTTCCAAGGATATTTTCCAGGTATTTTCCACCTCTGATTTCTAAGAGGTCTCTTAAAATGAACCCTGTCCTTAGGAAATAGTACATCCATGTATGAAAATTCTTATCCTTCTTCTCACCATTAATTCTACAAAGTAATTGAGTGATATCATCAGCTTCCTAAATTAAATCAGATCTTACAATTGATTTGGGGAATCTAGAAGCCTGTTTTGATTCCTTTAAGTAATGTAAATTCATGATCTTCATGGCATCCTTTGTCTTATTCATCCAATACCCATTGGCTTTCTCCATGTTAATACTCAATGCATTTGGTGTAGTTGGAATTTTCAATAAAAAATTGAAGAAATGAGTATCTAGCCTTCCCACCAAATCATCAGACATTATTCATGATTATTCTAGTCTGAGAATCATAATTCTTGGCACACTCCAACACAAATTATGGCAACTTCCAAGTTCTTGGAAAGGCAGTTGCCTCAATTAGTCCACTTCGATTCAATGCTCTCATTAAAGGTGTTTGATTTTTAGCTTTAGATATCTCTATTAAGACAAACACTGACATGTGACCCATGATTGTATCACCTATTCTAGCTAGCTTGGATGTAATTTAGGTTTCCACAGGTATCCCTTATACCCATACTTCATTTTTTCTTCCTTTTCTTTGGATTTTCTCTTGCCTTTCCTTGCTCTAGAAGTCTCTTCAATATCCAAATTTAGGTCTTCCCTAATCACAACAGTTTCCTCTTCTTCCCCTACAGTTCCTCCTTCTTCCCCTGACCTATCACTTAATTCAATTGGATCCTCTCTTATTTTAGACATTTGATCTCTTCCTAGTGACCACCGTGCTCCAACTTATTGCAAATCAACAACTATTTATGCTCTTAAAATAGTGATCATCAAGTCAAGACACACTTACTTCAATTGCATGCAAGCATTTAGACTTAATTTATTCATGCAATCATGTTAAAAACATCCTGGAAGTCAAGTTATAAGTGATTGATTGAAATAGTTCAATCTGTAATTCATTGCAGGTTTCAAGGGTATAACTACTTGAGATTCGCAGTTTATAAGCCTAAGCAATTTAAATTTGCACAATGAATTGGAAGAAAAAGCTATTTAAATCAGCGCAATATATAGCAAGTAATGGATTGTTGGTCCACCGTAATGAATAGGAAGTAGTGGGCCATCAGTTTACCATAAAACATATGGGAGAAGTAATAGAAATTTAAATCAGCATAGGACTAAGCAAGTAATGGTGTCCGGTTTAGTACAATAAATGGAGGAAAGTAAAATCAATTGAAATTGACACATTACAAAGGAAACATGTTTTGCGGTGATCACAAATTGCTTTAATTTTTTTACAAAGGTAAGTAAAACATATTCAAATCGAAGAAGAATGCAAGTAAAAGTAGATACATTCAATGCAATGAACATGGAAGCAAGTTTTGCATATTCTTTTCAAACTACTTCACTTCACATTACTAAAACAAGTAAAAGACTTTTGATTCAACACAAAGCAAGTAATATACTTTTAGAATTAAAAGAAGTGCCAAAATGCGCAATTAATGGGGAGTATATTTTGTAATTTTCTTACTTTAATTCACTTTCATTACAAAATGAAGTAAAATATAGTAAAATCAAAGTGCATTACAAGATAAGCGGCGGTTATTCCAAATGATGCAAAACATGGAATTTTGAGCTAAGCAATTCAACGGAGATTTTTAAACAACTTTACTTCTGGTTTGAAGAAATGAGTAACTTGATAATCATGACCCCCGAAAACTTAAGGAAACAATGACTTATTTTATAGTTTTCAAACACCACTTTATTTCCTAAAGTGTAACAAGTAGAGGACATTGCGTTCAATGAAAAATAAGTAAGAGACAATTGTTTTAACACAATACAAAACCAAAGGTGGGAAAAATGAAGGGCAACGGAAATTCCAATCTACTTTACTCATAAAACACAAGAGAAGATAAGTAACCCAAAACCCCGAAAATGTAGAAGGAAAAACATAGACCCAAGGCACAAAATGATTGAGAATTTAATGGCATTCTATGAGAGGTAACAATGAACTTGGAATCATAACCAAACCCTAATCCTAACTAAAAAATACCTAAACTTTGAATCATTAATAGAACACGAAGGGAAGAACAAAACCAAAATCAAAAACTAAACCTAGAGAAAAGTAAAACAAGGAGAGAAAAAATCATAACGATCTACTAACCTTTCCTGCAAATGGGTTGGAATCAGTTCATGAAAATTCTTCCACAATCAATTGCTTGAAGTTTCTCGGGGTATACCAGGTCAAGAACTTCTCTCTTCTCCATAAGAAATTATGTGGCTCTTAGGTGGAATTACTTAGAGATTTTATATTTTCGACATCGTTAAATATTGACCATACAAGTTCCATGTCGAGTTCTTCATTTAAAGCGGATTTTAAGAACAACTTTACTTCATTATACTTAAGGGAAGTAAAGTAATCTGATTCACCGATAACTGAAGTTGTAAATTATGTGGATTTTAGAAGCTACTTTACTTACTTTATATTAAATTATAGAAGTAAATCTATTTGATTTTAGTGCATTTAATAAGAGAAGCAATGGGGTAGGCATTTAGCACAATGAATGAGCTTAGTCCGGCGGTGTTTAGGAACTACTTTACTTGTCTTAATAATAAGGCAAGTAAAATTATATGAGTTTAGCGTAATGAATAGAATAAGTAAAGAACTTTGAATTTAGCACTAAAGTAAGATAACTTAATTTAGTTTTGCGGAATTTTGGAACCACTTTACTTGACAAGCGATGAAGGACTTTAAAATAGAAAAGAGAGGACTATATACAAATCGGTCTTTTAAATATGGGTAACTTTTACTTCAAAACAAAGCACTCGAGGAACCCAAAGAACTTAGGAGAGCAAGTATTTGGCTTTCTAAGGATTTTCAGAAATTTCAAGCATATGAGTATTTATGAACCATCCCCAAACAAATTTTTCCAACCTTTTGAAGAATCATCATGCACTCCTACAACCCAGATGAGTTAAGGTAGCAGCCTAACCAGACAAAGCAACTAAGACCTAAAAACAACATGAACACAATTCATCACAAGACATGAAAACTCAAAATTTTCAAAGGGGTATCCTAATATTTCTGAAAGAAATCTTGGGAACACCAAAAAGTCTACTATTGTCATTTTTATCAATGATAATACTTCTCGTGAATTCATAGGTACTATCACTTTAGAGTTACTGAGTAGAACCCTGCACTATTCACATCCCCTTTTATGTCATGGATTCCTTGTTGCTGTCATACAATATGCTCCTTAGTTGACCTTATATTCATGACATGAAATTTTTTGCTTCTATTATCCATCATTGTGTCAATTTTGTATTTGATGGATATGAGCATACTATTACCATCGATCCTAAACCATTCAAGTATTTCGCATGGACTCTACCACCTCCATGGTCATTCCCCCATGAACCTATCCTCTCACACTATCTTGATACATATGTTGTTGGGAATCTAAAATTCTACTCCCATTCCTCCACATTTTTCATTTCCTCTTATCAAATTCCCACTACCAATCTCATCTCTCTTTTCATATCCTTCCATACCCCTTCGCATCTATTTCAAGCCCATCAAAAAGTATGAACAATACTTCCACGTAGAGACTGGTGATTCTGATGATGTTGTTGTTGATATTGTAGAGCTCACTGATGATACCTTGTATGCTTTAGATTTCACTCCCATGGATTTTGATGAGTCTCTCTTTCATACTCACTATATTGCTACTAGTCCTAGTGAATATCAAGTCAAATCTCCCATCACTCAACCCACCACTACTACTATGATTCCTTATTCTAATATTGTACATTCTCTAGAGCCTATTTCCCCATGTGGTTCCTTCCTCATCCAATAGTCCTGGTCATAATGTTATTATTACTTCTTCTCTATGTCATTTCCTCATTTTGATTACTTTACTTACACATTATACATTGATCACAAGTATTGGTAGCATGTTCCTTATGATCCTACTTTATCTGAATATGTTTGCAAATGTGAAGGCCTCACCCAATTAGGCTTTACTCATACTCATATCACCCCTTTTTTTACACCTCACCCTCAATAGCAAGGCTATATCTTCCTCCTTTCTGCTCTAGTCCCATGTATATTCCACATGAACTTTTAGGTTGCACTTGACCCTCATCCTTCTCCCCTTACTCTCGAGCACTCTTGGCTTTTCTACATTGATTTATAATATTGATCGACATAATACTCTTCTCACTTTTCTAGTTGCTTCTAAGTCTATTACTATTCATAATGATTCACTCCCTAATTATTCTCCTAATGTGACATGATGGAATGCACTCAAGTTCCTTGGTACACCATTCACTGATGAGGAATATGCTATGGGCATGTATGATCTTTATATCTTTGAGATTTTTCAAATACAAACCCAAATGCTTTACATATCATGCATCTCAACCAGCCCCCTTTGGCTTTGTTCTAGGTTTAGATGATATTCTTGATGATCTCACATAGATATTTTTGGCATTCACATTTGGGGGCATCCTAATTCCCCCACACCACTTGATGACGCACTCTTGTTCCTAGTTCATACTTGATTATTGAGGGTTTCTTCATATGGACCTCACTTTGCATGCACGCACACATGCACGCACGCACACACACGCGCACACACACACACACACACACACACACACACACACACACACACACACACACACACACACACACACACACACACACACACACACACACACACACACACACACACACACACACACACACACACACACACTTGGGGGCATCTTTGTTCCTCTGTTTCTTGTTGGTTTTTATTTATATATTTACAATCAAAAATCTAAAAACATTAGCTTATATCTTGATTTGATAAATTCTTCCTTGCTTATACTACTCTATGTCACACCTTTGCTTATCATGTTACTATGGTTCATAGTATGCTTTATCATTTTTGTAGACACATGTGCGTTCACATGGTACCTTAAGGTGAATGAAAGCCACTTACATATTTTCCCATGATGTATGATTTTTGGTCCTATTGATTAAGCTAAAATGTAAAATCTAAGCGTAACCTGATGTTATAATAGCAATAAGGAAACAATGTAATGAAATACATAAATATACCAAAGAAAACTAAGCAATAAATAATGAAACCATAATGTGCAAAGAAGAGTAAGATGACTTAGTTTATTCACCAAGTTCTGAAATTGTAAAAATTTGAAAGATATAGAAATACAAAGCACTTGATTGTCACACTGGAGCCTCAAAAATTGTAGAACTTGAGGAACATGATAAACAGGGGTGCCTGGAGAGGGACAGGGGCACCCGCAGGCACCCGGTGCGATTATGGATGCCTAGGTCTGCAAAAATGCTCAAAAACCTGAATTCTTATAATCTCAAGATGTTTTTTGATGCTCACCTTTTGTCACAATAATTTCATACAATGATCGTTGGAATCACCGAAACCTGTAATAAAGAATAGACCTACAAAACCCTCAAATAGACATCAAATCCCAAAAAATAAAGATACAAAATGAGGGTTCAGATTGTCCTCAACCACCATAATGGTGGACTTACAACTGTGTTGCACTACATATCAAAACTAATGTAGTTATGTGTATTTATGTGTGAAATTGTGCCCTAGGTTGCTCATGTGTCAGTCACACTTGGATAACGAGCAAGTAGCTAGATGTAAAGAAATGTAGTAAATGTGTGCATGGAATAGAATGAACTTCCCTCCTGTGAAGTGTGATGCATAAAACCATCCCTTGTGTCCCTTGTGATGGACCTATATGGATGCAATGGAGCTCTTAGATGCCTTGATGGATGCAACCTTAGGTGGAGATAGTAGATGTTTAGTGCTTAGTCCCTTATTATGATCACATAACTTTATATTTATATGATTCCCTTGCTTGGATTTCGTAATTAACCCCGAAAAGGATGACTACTAAAAGGTAAGATGCTCAAACAGTTAGAAAGGACCCAAAAGTGTGAGTAAAGTATAAAGAGGACAAGGGCACCCAGATTGGACAAGGGAATCCGGTGTTAATGTCCCGGTCTCAAGCGCTGGTCTCCATGATGAAAAATGTTAAAGATTGAGAAATTAAGGGTATAATACTAAAAGTAACAACGAAAGCAAAGAAATGTGGCCAAAAACATGGGTTAATTAATACCATTTTTGCTTAGGAATCATATGAATAATAGTATGTAATCGGGACTAGATAATTACCTAGAGTGCATGATTTTGTGTCTACACCTATCCATTATCGAGACCCACTTAAGCTCTTGGGGAATCTGTCTTTTCTCACTTCTTATTAGGTTCTATCAGCACAATATTGCACATTTTCATTCCTATCTTCACATTTTACATTATTGAATACTAATTATATTTCCTAACATGCTAATGGGTGCTTCATGTGTAGAATTTTCCTCAGTAGGGACTCTGTCATTCATGGTTGTCTAATTTTCTTGTACCTTTATTTCCATTGTTTTGGTGCTCAATCCAAGCCCCTAGATTGAGTTGGTATTTCTCCTAGACTTTTCATAAACGTAATTTTTTGTACTATGTATTTTTTCCCGTGCTTCAAAGATCATTCTCGAGTAAAGAAGACTTGTAAATTTTTGATGAATTTTGTGCCTTGTCAAAATAAAAAGAAAGGATTCAACGGAACTGGTTAATAGACTAGTTGATCAAAGTATAAAATCTTTAGACTTGTGGGTGATCAAGATACGTCTACATATTTCATGAAGAACCTGCAATCAACACTGAATGATTCATTTTCTTAGAAAATATGAAGCTCTGAAGGCCCAAAAGCATGCAACCCAACCACAAAATCTAAAGCTACAAGATCGAATGACTCAATTAAAATGGACTTAGCCATTTTAACAAATCTGGGACGTTCAAATTGCCATCAAATATCTATACCACCAAGCAATTTAAATGACTTCAAATCGAGAGGACACATGGTGTTATTTCGGGCCTTTCCAAGCCATTTGGGTTTTGCATACTTCAAGTCCATGAAACAAATCAAAGACAATACGAGTTTCAGGGCCATGCAGCAGGCGAACAAAGTTAGACAAAGTTAAGGTCAAACTTTAAAAGTTGAAAAGTAGACACGCGTCATCATTCCGGTATAGGATGAGCAAGTGGAATTTTACTGAAATTTAATTCTGCATAATGGTCCAAGTTTTATAAGGGTGTTGGGTCCGAATATAAGTTGAAAGTTGCCATACAAAATAGTAGACCCACGATCCCGATGAAAAATAGGCATGAAAGTAGGACACTCGACATCACAAAGAATGTGGAGCTTTATCATTGGCTCATGTTTCACGTTTGTTAGTCAAGATTGTCAAAGATATGACATCACAGTTAACATGGGGATTCCTCATGTGTTGATGCTTTGCAGCGGGTAGAAGAGGTTAAAGAAAGGACTAACACTATGAGGAGCGTGGATCTTTTCTATTGGCTCATGTTTTGCAATTGTCATTCAAGGGGGTATCAAAGGACTAACACTGCGAGGAGTGTGAATTTTTCTATTGTCTCATGTTTCATAGTTTTCGGTCATGGTCTATGAAAAGACTGAATTGTGAAGTGGCGAGGATATTTCCTATTGGCTCATGCTTCGCGATGGATAAATAACAATTTGAAACTGAAAGGTGCATGGATCTTTCTCATTAGCTCATAAATAGCGGTGATCATAGCATAGATAAAATATATCAAGGTGGAAACACGGCATCATCTGTCATGCTTAATTTGGATAGACTATGGTGGATCTCAAGCCCCGAAATGAATGGAATTTAGTAAAAGGTGTTAGGTCCAAAAAAAAAAGGACATTCAAAAGACAAAGCAAGAAGAAACGTAAGTAAAGCCCGACCCCATAGCCAACCAAATACTTCAAACATGGAAAAGGAAAATAAAATCACACGTAGGCAAAGGCAATCTCTCAAGCCAATAAAAGGCTGCCACATGTCATTCTCCATCATCACAACATGCAAAACTTCAAAAGGCCATATCTTTCAATCCCTTGCTCCAAATCTTGCAAAATTTATATCGTTGGAAAGGTCTCTTTGATCCCTTCACTTTGGCATCATTATATTCAGAAATTGGTAGTGGTTGGTGGGAGAAAATGAATAAAACATCCTCAAAGATTCAATATTGCAGGTTCCCAGGTATTGTTCAACCACCCGTCTTAATGAAGTATGGTGCCTATTTATTCTCCAATAAGCAAGACAAAGAGGGAATGAATGACCTTGGCAGGATGCCCATGTTCCTTTTCAGAATTTTGATGCATCTTGTTAGTGGTTGAAGACAAAAATCATATTTTCTCTTTTCTCTCTCTCTCATATTCTATATATTGTAAAATTCTTTCATTTTGAGCAAGAGGCGAAAGGGGGTAGTTGTAGAATTTTGTTGATCAAGTTCAGTATTAAGTTCCAGTTTCTAGTTTCTTGCAAAAATTTGTATGTATCCAATTTTGTGAGGAAGTGCTAAGGTGGTTGTGTTGTACAACCATTAGCAGGTTTTGAAGGCATTTGTTTATGTCTCCTTGCCAAAACTTACATGAATAGATTCTCTCTGTTTTGATGAAACTATACTTTCCCATTTCTCATGTTTTAAAAGTATGAATGAGGAAATATAATTTTTGTTATAATATTGCACTAGATTTACTTTGTTAAGTATGCAAGGGTCCTTCTTCATTGTTAAATTCTTACAGTTCTTACTTGATGGATAATATTGTAGAGTAGTGTATACTTTACAATAGTTCACCTGTTGTAAAATCCTAAGGGTAGCATCACTATTAAAGGGTTATTGTTATCCCTTAAGGGTATTTTGGGTGGATGAAACAAGTATAGCAAGTGATTTATCTAAATTCTAACTCAAGGATTTGTAGTTAGGATTTTGAAGACTGTCGATAACATTTGTGCAAATTGAGTATCAATGAATGCAAATGTTATTTCACAAATTATGTTAAATTGATTTTTCTTTTCAAGCATCACTATTAAGGATGGATTCTCTCCATGGGAACATTAACATACCAAATTCATAAAATCAATTACCCTCCCCCCTTCAAATATCAATTAAAAACATCTAGTTATCTTCATACCTACTAAGCATATCATACCTGCATACCATACATATGTTTATTCTACAAAGTTGTGTTTAAGAGTTATTTATTACCAGTATGTTTTGTTGAGAATCCCACCAAGTTTGTGATCCAATATCATTTAAAGCACCCTTTTTCAATTCTATTATGTACACATAATATATGAATCTGTTCATTATCTATTTGTTTGATCTGTATTTGATGTGTCAAGTGTGTACAATAATCAAGTGACAACTCTTGTGAGTGAGTATTGTATTTATGGCTGCACTTGCTTCAAATTAAGTTGCACCCATCAAACCAAGCCGGATATCTTTCCCTTTATTCTAATCCTCCAACTAGGTCCTCTCACCTTAGTCCAGGCGGATCCGGAAAACAGGGTTAAGCCATCTCCCTTGTTAAGGTGTCTCCTGGTCACCTCCTAGATTTGAGTCAACAGGTTGAGTGTTGAAAAAATCCCCGGATATCAATGACAAATAATTTTTCATTTCTCATCACTCCCTCTAAACAAACCCACTCCAATTAGTGCTCAATTCCTTGGGGTGTGATTTCAAGAGCCAACACATTATTTACAGGATATTCCCTATGTTTTCTTGTTACCTTGTTTACACAAGCTTTGATGGCTTTGATTGTCTTATGACATCTTGAGTGGTGTCCCATGTATGCAACCAACTACTTGTTGTGTCCTTGTTTTTTTCTTATATGTTCTTTCCTAGTTGTTATTTCTGTGTGCATTGCTTGTTTTTCACTAACACTTGTATGCTAGCATTTTCCCATTGTTTTTCTTGTGTCATGGTAACTATCATGTGTAATACGTATTCCCCTATATGATTAATATATCAGATGTTCACATTAACTTCATCCTTCCTCGTTTTGGATCTATTCACTTTTTTCATCTTACGCACCCCAAACGAGTGGGGAAAACATTGGGTGAACCTTTTCACCCTCCCAAAAGTTACAAAAAGCGCTTAAAAACACAGACAACATGATCATAACAAAAATTAGTTAGAGAACTAGGCTATAAAAAAACTTGGCCAAAATTCTAAGCCTAGACGAAGTGCCTAGAATAGACAGAATTCCTAGGTGCTAGTGTCTCATATGGGTGTTCTTATCCTAGGGGAAAAAAATTATAGAGCAGTTTAAGTAGTTTCACACTTACAATCTTCTACATTTTTAGGAGTTACACATCTAGTTTTAGATTGCAATTAGTTACTAATAGGAACTAACTACCTCAGGAACCAAAATAGGAACTAAATAAGGGAATACAACCTAGGGCATATGCATGACAGTGATATGTCTGGAACAATGTGTCACCCGAGGCAAGTTAGAAATCAATTTTTTTATCATCTATAGTGGCACTTATCCATGGGGAAGTGTTAACGATTGGAGGGAAAAACATATCTATCTCCCAATAAACTTTCCCTTACCGGAAGAAGAATTCCTAAATCCAAATTTTAGCACCAAGACACTTAAATCCCTAATTTGTTAACAGGATTCCCAAATCCTTTTTGTTATACCAACCAACTCCTAAGCATCGAGTCTACAAGAAGGAAAAAAATTATTATCCCTTTATTTTCCAATACTCTAGGTGTTCTCTAACCCCTTGGTTTAGCTTTTCTAATATGCATTTCTATGTTTACATATTTTCCAAGTTAAATTTCAATTACATTTACCTAGAGAATTGAATACACTTGTTTTCTTTTACAAGTCCTATCCTATCCTAATGAAGGCAAAGCACACAAGCAACCATGAAGTAAATCTCAAACACGCTCCGAAAAGACGATATTCTAAGGAACCACACACATACATCATTATCACTCCATGCACATAAAGGTCACCCCTAGGATCCTTATCCTTCCCTTCCCTTAGAATTCCATGGTACACATCTTGCACTATTCCATTCAGATGCTTTTGGGTACAATCTTCATTCATCTCTCCAAGGTATGGTTTTCTTTTCTACTTTATGCTACTAAATCCTTATTCACCAAAGCATAAAGTGGGGAAAATGTAGTCACAAATCATGCACTTACTATCTACATATAGCCTCTAAATATGTCATTTATATGCATGATTCCTAAGCAAGAGAATTACTCATTAACACCTCTTTACTTTGCTTTGACATTGATTTTATCATTTTCATATTTATTGTTTGTTGTTTCTAATTGACAACTTATAGTTTTGCATACCATTCGACATCCTACTTGGCTCTGATTTCACTGTCATACCTTACCCTATACATGGCCACCCATTAGAGACAAGAGTGTACGGGCACTATTGTCCCCTTTGGGTGCCTCTTTCCTCTTTGTCTCTTCTTATAATATTTCGAATGTTACTTCTTTCTTGTCTTCTTTTATCACCCTTGGTCGTATTTTCACTTGTTAATGATGAAACTTAAACAAAGGAATCATATATATACATGTCTTATTTAACCTCGTTAGGGGAAACATTCAAGAGGAACATACATCTACAAAGAGATAATATTTTATATCTACTACATCAAGGAATGCATTTTTGGATTGCATACTTCACCGCATCTATGGAGGGTTTATTCTGAATTCCATACCACACGTTTGTATTGGGACAAAGTATTTGTAGCATGTTATTCTTTGTGCAACTAACACTAGGCCATCCTAGCTCAAGGGAAACTCTCTCTCTCTCTCTCTCTCTCTCTCTCTCTCTCTCTCTCTCTCTCTCTCTCTCTCTCTCTCTCTCTCTCTCTCTCTCTCTCTCTCTCTCTCTCTCTCTCTCTCTCTCTCTCTCTCTCTCTCTCTCTCTCTCTCTCTCTCTCTCTCTCTCTCTCTCTCTCTCTCTCTCTCTCTCTCTCTCTCTCTCTCTCTCTCTCTCTCTCTCTCTCTCTCTCTCTCTCTCTCTCTCTCTCTCTCTCTCTCTCTCTCTCTCTCTCTCTCTCTCTCTCTCTCTCTCTCTCTCTCTCTCTCTCTCTCTCTCTCTCTCTCTCTCTCTCTCTCTCTCTCTCTCTCTCTCTCTCTCTCTCTCTCTCTCTCTCTCTCTCTCTCTCTCTCTCTCTCTCTCTCTCTCTCTCTCTCTCTCTCTCTCTCTCTCTCTCTCTCTCTCTCTCTCTCTCTCTCTCTCTCTCTCTCTCTCTCTCTCTCTCTCTCTCTCTCTCTCTCTCTCTCTCTCTCTCTCTCTCTCTCTCTCTCTCTCTCTCTCTCTCTCTCTCTCTCTCTCTCTCTCTCTCTCTCTCTCTCTCTCTCTCTCTCTCTCTCTCTCTCTCTCTCTCTCTCTCTCTCTCTCTCTCTCTCTCTCACACACACACACACACACACGTGTGCATGCGCGCACAAGAACTATATGGAGTCTAAAATGTAGTGCAACACTTGGTGACAACCACATTACGGTGACCTCCGAGGTCGGTCCGACTCAAGCATATACATACTTTTTTCATCTAATGTGTGTTTGAGTATTGTGTAGGTAGTTAGGTTTTCATTTGAAGGTACTTGTGTGAATAACGGAGATGCAACTAACTTTGATGAGGCCTCTGATAAAAGAAGTGAAAAAGAAAGAACCGGATCCCGAGTTGTTCTACAAACACCATCACCTAGAATAGACACTAGTGCTTGGGGGCCTTGTCCCATTCTAAGAGGTTTTTTCCTATCAGTTTCCATATCATAGTTTCAAACATAGACATTACATAGTCTAGGATTAATTGTTCTAGATCATTACCCAACCCAGAATCACCCAGGACCTATAGTTACAAGATGAGTCATTCTCTAAACCCTATCTATCACTCTTACTTGCATTTACTTTGCTTGATCTTGCTTATTTATTATTTTATCTATATGATCAATAGTGCCCTTATCTTATATTTAATTTTATTTAATCAATTTTCTCGACTACATTTTTCCGTCGGGATTACATCATAATTATGGTCACTTATTACATCATGTGAACATGAATACATATTTGTTCTTATTTTCAATCATACCACACCAAAAAAACTGAAATAAACTAAAATCACACAAACAAATATGCCACCAAATCACTATGTGGCCTCGTCGTTAGTGGTTATCGAGAGGTCATTGTTTCACCTCCATCCTTCAATGCCTCCATCCTCCAAATGAAAATCATCTAGTAGAGGTATTTTTCATCACTTAGATTATTTTTTTAGTAGTATTTTCTTCCTCTACATTCTCCTCTTCTTCATCATCGGTTATGGCATTTTCTTGTAGTTTTCCATTAAGTAAATCTTGTGCTTGGTTCATGTAGTTTATAGACAAATGACCAGATTATTTGTAATAATAACAAACAAATCATTCGCTTTTATCTTTCAAAGTGAATCCTTGTTTAGAACAAGATTTAGATCTCCTTTTAGCATAAGATGTATCATGTTTGATGTACATTGCACTTTCTTCTGGATCAGTTTTCCTAGTTCTATTTTCTTCCTATGTCAAAGAAGAAATTAGATCTTTTAAGCTAGGATTTATTTTACTCAATGTGGATAGCATGTTAGAATAGTTGGGTGGCATATTATTTATCAATACATCTTTTACATCATCATCATGCACATCAACCTTTATTCTAGCTAACTAGTTTGAAATATAATGAAACTTGTTGATTTTTTGAACCATACTATCACCTCCTTCTATCTTGAACCCAAATAACTTCTTCTTTAGTTCCATTGTTGCGCTACCTTCTTGTAACCCAAACTTTTTAATTTTTTTCCAAATGAAATTTGATGTATTTGTTAGGTGTATATGATGTAGGTAGGCATCATATAGTCATAGCTCAATAATCATTATTACTTTGTAATCCTTGATTTTCAATTTGGTGGCTTCATTTGCATTACTTGGCTTCAATATTTTACCATCAATAATTTCCCACAAATATTTATTGATTAACATAGTGTTCGAACTTCCTGTATGAAAGTCCTTGCCTTCAAATTTTTAATTACTTTCAACTTATATTTTTTGATACTTTGACTACACAAAATGACAACCTACTATAGATACCAACTAATTCAATAAGATAATGAACTTGACTCTTTTTATGCACAACACAAATAATAATTTTTATTTATATTCAACATAGATTACAAATTTAAAGGCAATATGATTCCTATAAATTAGGAGAGCTAAAAACACTCTAGTAAAATGTACGAGTTATTCCAACATCTCAACAACTCACCACACTAACTAACACTAGAAATCGCATGTGTACAATGCAATGTGAACGCCTTGACGGTATAAGATATTTGTTTTACAAGGGTAGTTATTACTTTTTTTAGTTGATGTTGATAAGGGGTGTGATTGATTTTGGTTTTGTAGAAATATAGATGAGCCACACTTCATTTAAATAGCGCAAACATGAGGTCTAACCTTTAAAACAATTCAAAATGGAAAAAAGTGATATAATTTATAAAGCTTTGGATGGAAACAACTATAAATTGCATGGTTCTTTCTCGACATTTTAAAACTATAGGTATTTGTATGCAGATATAATGAAGAAGACATTAAAAATGCGTTGTTGTTGGTTTACATAAAGAAGCGAGTAAAAAAGAAAAATTGAACATGTATGTTGAATAGTGTAATTTTGTAAGTGTAGAAATATAGATGAACCACTTCATTTAAAGGTATCATCTCTTCATTTCAAACTTGTTACAAATTCATACATATACAATTGTAAATATTATATCATGAGTGGTAGCATTTTGCAGACTATTTTATTTGAACTTAACATGAATACATGAAGGCTTCCGTGCATGTGCAAATTTTTTATCATGAGCGGTATCGTTTTGTGGCAAAAAAATTTTTCGCTCTAAACATGAATACATTTGATATTGTTTTGAATAGTTAATTAATTTTGTAGTTGATGTAGTTTGTATTTATTTCGGGTAATTGTGTTAGTGTCACATCCTTTGTTTGGTTAGTATTTTTGTTGAAAAAACATTGTTTGTACACTCGATAAGGTGTGTGAGTGATAGAGGTAGTGTAGGAATATAGATGAAATATTACATTGAAATATTCTACGCGTACCTTTAAATTTGTTACAAATTTGTACATATATTAAAAACTGAACATGTATTTCAAAAAGTTTGATTGTTTGTTTGATATATACTGCCATAATACATACATGGAATTATTTGGTACGAGTTACAGTTTGCATCAAAAACACTTATAAACAAACCACTACAAGTTATTTTTTAAATCAAATTTCTTTTTTTTTTCTTGTGCAATTGTCTTTGCACGTTTCTTCTATTTTTGTCTAGTTGTAGATGTCTCGATTGGTATTCCCATTCTCCTCAATTTGTGGGGTGGTTCACATTTCAGTCCATCTTCATTAGAATCATAAATCAAGTAGAAGCCTCATGAATGCTCTCCAATTGTTTAGAATTTGGAGAGAAAAATGGGGATGTTAACATCAGGTGGAGGCGATCTCTGATCATTTCATCTATCACTGTTTTAGGTGGTTTTGGTTTCTTATAATGCAAAACATTAACAACACATTGAAGACACTTAAACTCTTCCTCCCTCTGCAAGAGAGGTGTAGTTAATGTCAAGCCCATTGTAGGGAGGGGAATTTTGTTTCTAGTCTCGCATCATATTAAATTGAGAGGGAAAAGAAGTATGTTAGTCCAAAAAGATGTTCTTAGGTATGACAAATAGCTTAAAAATTCTTGTCGTTGATCAGTCTAACATCCAACTTGGGATGCTTCGAAATGGCCTCATTGGGGAATGAACCCCTCAGCACATAACGAATCATGTCATTGATAAAGGCACATGCCCGCACATGTCACTTCGGAAAAAGGAATGGAGCCAACTATAAATATAGATGAAACAATCAAAAGCAAATAACATGAAAGCACTCTACAATAATATCTTAGTCCATAACATGCAATAAACAAGACAAATGAATAAATACTTCTATCAATATTGAAACCCACCTGAAGTTCATTTAGAGACAACACTCTTTTCTTTACTTCGGAGAAACAAAATCACAAATATCCTGCAAAAAAGTGAAAGAAGAAGTTAATAAAACTAAATGTATGTGGTAATCAGTTGACCTCAAGAAACTCAAGGAAATAGAGATGTAGACCAAATTTAATAGTAAGATGAACTTAAATATAAATTCTAACATATACAAGCAATAATCTTCATCATTTAGTGCATAATAATTGTGAGATAGAAAACTATATGCTTTGTATGCATGATGATATTGACCATTTAACAAATTTGATCTTAGAGCATGGATTATGTGGGCCACATCATTCATAAATTTTACATTAGCATTTCTCTTTGTCCTTTATCCAGATTCCACATCATTGTCTATGTATATTGCAGTCATATATTTGTACCCTTTATAAATGCTCAAGATCGGCATAATTTTTTCAATTTACTCCATTGGATTTTTTCCTCATAATGTCAATGACCTAGTGAGAGTTTGACATCATAATTCATTAGACCCAGATAAGTATAGAAACCAATGTCAACATATGAAAATCAAAGTTTAAATAACATGTTCTTACTGAAAGTCTAAATACCTCCTAGCAAATAAACTCTCAAGTTAAAAGAAGTGCACCCGTAATTATGTATGACCTATCTAAATACCTTTATGACCTATCTAAATTACCAATTTTAGCAAAGAAAATATCTTCAAAAGGTTGAAGCCTGAAATGAAGGTAAAAACATGGTGTAAAGTACTGAGAATAAAGAATGACATGTAGCACAGACATTCAAAAATTTCCCAATATCATGTTGCGTGGCACTAGACAGAAAAAGTGAATACATAGTTGTTGATTGAAAGTGCCTTCTATTTTATAAACATTATCAAAAGATGAACATATCCATTTTTAACTGGAACCACCCACAATATCCAATGACAAATAATGTTTGAAATCAATTTAGGTACTTATTCAGTCATTGCAAGAGTGAGACAATGTGTGACATTGTTACGTGTAGGCATAACCCAGTATATGATAGTTGATGGCTTGTGTTTGTTGTATTGTCCATGCAAGTGTCATTACCCCAACTAAGGGGACTGTTAGACTTATCTCATGCCTAAAAATGACCTTGGACAACAACTTTTAAAGGCAGCAATAATCATCATTCATGTTTACAATAATACTGGTGTATACATGTTTCAACAATATTTGTATGCTAAAATTTACATTAATCTACTGTGAATGTTTTTTTTTACAGACGCAAATAATTAGAATATGAGCGATTACTACAACTGAGAATATGGTTTTCTCTATATTCAACAAAATCCCAAAATTACTAATCACATTGCAATGACAACTTTCATGCACTAGTGCCCAAATATGAAATTGGGTAGTGAAAGAGGGTAGAGAAGGTAAAGGGAAAAACACATACGAAACTGAAAGCTACAAATTCCATCATATGTACCATTTTTCCATGCAGGCTCATAGAATTCAGCATTCATTACCATTTCGGTGGAGGCTGTGGGTGTTCACTAGAAGTATTTATGTGACTGTCAATGTTAAATGTCATTTCGGATTATATTTTGCCATGTTGATTTTCTAGGTGGCGAGTGTCATTTTGGATTCGCTTGCCCTTTTTCAGATTACAAGTTCATCTCTGACATTCCTTGAAGTTGAGATCAAAATGCTTCAAATTTCTAACTGTGGATTATTTCTGCACCTTTTGAGGTTACAGAGAGACAACACTAAAATATACATAAACAAACAAATGGGTATTTTATTTGAGACAAATCATACTTCCAATAACCAGAAGGTCGGTGCATTTGAATTCGTGACATCACACGAAAAAATCATTTATCATCATATAAATGAACATGTAACTTTTTATATCCACTAAATATGAACACCCTCCGGCATCATCAACAAGAACAAGAGATTTATGTTGGAACGTGGCATCTTTGGTTCAAGACCTTGAACATAATTTTAAAGCAGCATGGTTCCTAACTTCCTATGTCAATATCAACCATATCAATAAGGACTTCTATAACATTCTTGAGGTCAATACTTTGAAAGGTTTCTGTTGAGAGGTTAATAATGATTCGGAGGTAATAACCTTTCCTTTCCCCAATTTCTTTGGCTCTATTGCATATTATTTCTAGGGCACTTATGGCTGGTCTAATACATAACAAATTACTAATTTAGACCCTATACCATATATATCTAAAGTATCCAAAGCATGTTAAAACAAATCCAACAATTTTCTATTCTACACAGCTATTGTAAGCCCCCAACAAAGCCACTCTAAAAGTAAATACTTCTACTTGCCAGTTACCCCTATGTGGTTAACTCACATTTACAAACTATAATATAGATACAAGAGTGCAAGATAGATAATTCCAAAATGCATCAAACCTCACATGTGCAAGACAATACTGTAAGATGTCCACAAATTGATGCAAAAACATATTATTCAATTAAATTTTGCACCTTTACGCACTTGTTTTATGTTTCTATTTCTCCATGATCTTGTTTTATAATTCTAATGACACTCATTGGACTTCTCAAGGAATCACTTATGTAAAGTCCTTAGAAAATATGAATTGTGATAGACACAAGCCATGAATAATGACTAAAAAGGAGGATGAATTTGTTTGAAAACTGAGAAGGTTCATATAGCCTAAACAAAGACTTAAAATTATCCTAGTCTGCAACTCATATACTTATAAAAGTGCTACAGTTGGAGGATACTTCACAGTTACCACAATCCTTGCCCTATCATTAGCAGGTTGAAGTTAGTTATTTGGTTTTTATAAGTATTGCCTTCCAAAATATACTCTAGAGTGTTAATACAATACTAATTAAAACAAAATGAGGTAGGCTTGTTTTAATTTAACAATTTTATATATATAACTTATATAGTCTAGTGGTTGTTGACTCCAAAAGCACATCTCTAACCACTAGGGGATTCACCTCACTCACCCACTTTCTCCATAATTCTTATGCATTTAGAACAACCCATTGACCACTAAATGTGGAAGCCTTAAATGATGTAATTAGAAAATCCTCATTAGCTAATTAAATGCAACCAAAGTAAGTAAATATAAAACAACTATACCTAAAAATGGCCATGGTTTTTAAGCCTTCCCTGCACCCTTTCACTCCCACCCTTGTATAGGCCACATGTCGCACCACACTTCACACACTTGATAGCCCACTTGTGCTAAACATGTTCACTAGCTTGTTGGCCACAAATCTCACACGAGTAGGGATTAAATTTGATGGTCATTTACACATTTTCTTGTTTTTAGCCATAAAATGCTTACAAATTTGAAATTTATAAAATTACTCTTTTTTTACTTTGTATAATTATAATATGAAAGTCTTTTTGTATATAAATGTATGTATAAAATATATTGATATGCATAAATATATATTAAAATTTGTTAAAATAATTGAAATTGTTTTTGTATTTTTATTTATATTATTAATATTGTATTTTGATAGGCAATACTAAAAAAGCACCCTCGCTTTAAAAATTGTTTAAAGGGCATAAGTGGGTTTAGTTACTTCTTCAAGTTTCAAATCTTGAGCATGGATGAGTTGTTGTGCAGCGAGCCCTGGTAGAGTTAGTCGCAAGTGGGCATGGCATAGTGATGAAGGCCGCACAGGGATGCACGGTTTGAAACATATCCCAATCAAGTTGCATGACTTGCCCCATCCTCGTAATTGTAGTGCACCATGTGGCACCCTAGACCCAACATGTGTCATTTTTGTCAAAGAAAATTGGGATTTGCACGTGGCTAGAAGCCATCGCCTAAAACAAAAATCCAAATTCGCATAAAATTAAAAATACCATATCTCGATCCTTTTGTAGGGGATCTTTTCAAGCTGATTAAGCAAGGAAAATAAAATATCATTTTAAGAACTTGAGGATTCAGACTTACAAGATGGAGTAAACAAAATAAATGCACTTGCCAACATGACCTAGCGTGATTTACATAGTGCTGAGATACACAAAGTCATTGCAGTGCTCCATACTGGCAATCACTCCATTTCCTTTGCAAAATTTCCTAGGACTCACTTAGCACATTGAAATACGCTTTTTCCAGTTCCACTTGCCCTTGCATTCTTCACATTTTGCCATTAAAAACCCACTTTGTACAGTAATTTGCATTTGCAGTATCTTCATCAAACGGGGAGCCCTTCTGTTTAAGATGAGAACAAACAAAACACAAAGGTCAATAGATTGTATCCCCGCAAGCACGAGATCTAAACACAAGTAAATGAAAAATCAAATGTTAAAAATAGATTGAAAAATTTATTAGCAAATCTAAACACATCAAAAATAAAAATAAAAATAAACTGTTAAAAATAACCCAAAAAATTGTTTAAAATAGCCAAAAATGCGAAAAACGCCTAGACGGTCGTGCAAACCACAAATTTAACACACGTCGCAGAATGTATTTATTTATTACTTGGAATATTTCCTACACACATGGTGACTCATCTTGCTTATGTGCTCTTTGTGTCATAGGATATACTTGACTAGTCATAGTCATCATATTGTCATAAAAGTTACATTTGATCGGCTATTCCTAGAATATAACTCCTCTTCTTATTCTTGGACTCTTCGACGCTATTCTCATGGAGGAGTTACTCATCACTCTCATATTTGTACACACCATATTTGAGATATTGAGTTATTCTATGTTTTAGCATTATTCTTTTGTTTTGTGAGATTATTTTCATATTGCATTCACTTGTTAAAGATTTCAATATTCATGTAACTATATGTACATTCATTGTTAAGCATAGATTCTAATGGGAATTATGATATGGTATCGAGTGATTATGGTAAAACGTTTATCAATTTTTGTTAAGTTGTGGTTTTTTTGAAAAATCCTCACTTGTCTTAATATAACAAGTTTATATGCAAAGTTTTTTATTTTCATTAGCCAAGGGTTTACAAAAATTCTAAGGTGTTTTACAAAATCCTTAAAAACCTCGAGAATTGTTAAAATTTCTCAATCACCCAAAGTAATAGAAAAAATAGAAGTTTTTTTTGTGGTGTCTTGGATCACATGCTTGTGTGGAAAATAGTGTTTTTTGGTGTGTTATGTAGATCTAGCTCAGTTGTGGTGAGCTCGGTCTAAGTGCAACTTGACCATTTCACTCTACTCACATGGTAACTCAACCCTTACCAACACGGCGCATCTTTGCACTTGGACTCAACTCGGTGCACAACCATCGCCTAATCCACAAGCTCGGCTCCCTAATTTGGCTTCACATGCTAGCATGGCGCTTGGCCCTTATTCACACTTGGCTCGATTCAACACGACTTGCTAAGACCTTAGCTCACCTATGGATGGCTCGGCCTTGAACAAGATCCTAACTCTCCCTTCACAACCTTAGCTTGGCCTTGTGTCTCCACATTGTTGGTTATGTCCTCAGCTCAACTCGCACACTACATGGATTTTCTCACACTATCATTTCCTCTCTCGGACCCTCCAGAGCTCGTCCACTCACCCAGCTCGAGTCACCTCTCCCTCCCAACTCGGCCTCCACTCAAATGCAACTTGACCCTACTACTTTGTGTAATTCTCGGATGCAGCTTGCCTTGACTCAACTCGACCCAACTCCTCGGGCATCCCAACTTGACCTTAACCAATTTTCAAATGAATTCCCACCTACACTTCAAAAAGGTAAGGTAAAATTTATTGTTTAAAATTCCTATTGTTTGTATAAGGCTTAAAAAGGGAGTAGATGTTTTGTTTTTTTGGTGGAAATGAATAAGTAGGCTAATTGGCTAAGTGCTTTGAATTATAAGAGGGAGGTCTCATGTTCAAACTTCACCTTTTTGCTAAGACAACGTAGGAGGGAATTTAAATTTCTATGTGCAAAATCAAATTGATTAAATAGGTTATAGTGGGAAACATTTTTTACTATAACTTTTGATAGAACTACTCGATTTTTATTATAGTCTTTTTGCAAAAGTGATCATTTTTTATTCTCATTATACAACATTTATTTATTTTGTAAAACACACTAAAATTATAAAGTGTCAAAATGGGTGGATGCAAAAGCATAATTTAAGGGGGTGTACTGTGTTGTCTCCTTCTACCTTCTATTTTCCATTCTACTTTCTACACTTTATTTTCTACTTAAAAATTGAAATAAGTTCTATAACTCCTCCCACCCTTTAATTATCACAAATGGAAGTCTAAAATTCAACTCATTTTGAGGGGTAAGGACTACATCGAATAACAATGGGGCTTGAAACTAAACCGACTCTCTTACTTGCGAAAGAGTGAAATGGTACAACTGGTGTGATGAAGCTTTCGGGTTGTTGTGTCTATCTGTGTCTCCAAATCTTCTCTTTCATGTTGAATCTGCCAAAACTCTTAACAAATTTTGACCATATTAGAAGCACTCTTTGGGAAACAAGATGAGATGAGAGGGCATGAACTGGAAAATGAGCTTATTAGTTTGAGCCCCAACAATTTTGACACACTTCAGGACTTCTTCACAAAATTCAAATCAATGAGATTGCAATTGAAGGAATGTGGAATTGACAAGAAGGACTCACAAATTATCATTTATATCCTTTCAAAACTAGGTCCAGAATACTCAATGTTCATCTCCACCTTTCATGCCACCAAGGATGCACTTGGAACATCATGGAAAATGCCCTCTTTTGATATGTTTGTTGGTCTAGTTGACTAGGGAACAAGACAAGTTGATACAAATGGGCACATTGAAGTCTTCTAAATCACATGCCTTGATTGTAAGGAATGTGAAACCAAAGACTTCAAACAAGAGAGAAGAAACAAGAAGAAGGATCAAGGGAAGAAAAAGGATCAAAAACCAACCCCAAAAACAAACATCTTCCTCCGAAAGCTAAACCTAAGAAGGAAAGGGTTAAGTGTGCCTATTGCAAGAAAATGGGCATGATGAACACAAGTGTATGAAGAAGTAGATTGACCACCTTACTCACATTCTTGAGAAGAATAATATAGGGGTCCCTAAATCTATCAAATCAAATTCATCAACCCAAGATTCTTCTAAGGAAAAAGACAACAATAAAGAGAAAAAGAAGGGAAAATATTTAGTTGCAAAGTAGTGGCTCCAACTTCATCATGGGTCATTGACTCTGGTGCTTCACACCACATGGGTTCCTCACAAGTTCAATTTTCTTTTGTGAACCATGTAACATGTCCTCTATCACACTAGGTGATGACACCTCTGTAGCAATTGCAGGGAGTGGGTCAGTTGAAGTAAATGGTGGAACATTCAACAATGTTCTAAGTGTTCCAACACTTTCCACCAATATACTATCAATGTACTAGATCACTCACATAGGGAAGGGCATGAGAGTTGAATTCAACCCATATTTAGTTATCATCAGAGAGCTACATAGTGATATTACAATTGCAGAGGAAGGGCAAGATCACTAGGCACAATTATATACCTTCTCTCATTTTTCTCCTAACACTTCTCCAACTACATTGTTGACTCACTCAAATGGGGTTAGCAAACTATGGCATGAGCAATTTGGCCACCTTAACTATCGCTACTTGGAACAATTGAGAAAACATGATATGGTCAAGGCTTGCCTAGAGTTAGTTTTTCTAAAGGTCTTTGTGAGGGTTACACTTGGAAAGCATCCTAAAGAGAAATTTGACAAAGGCAAGGCTTGGAGAGCTACATATGTATTGGAGTTGGTACATAGTGATGTCTTAGGCCATTTCCCAAACCTTCCTTCACCAAGGCATGATACATTCTCACCTTCATTGATGATTTCTCATGATACACTTGGGTCTATTTCTCCATCAAAAGTTTGATGTTTATGACTTTTTTCAAGACTTCAAGGCTCTTGCAAAAAAGAAAATCAAGGAAATTCATCAAAATTCTATAACAAATAATGGTGGGGAATATGTCAGTAACATGTTTGAATAGTTCTGCACTACGAGGGGATTGAGTTACAACATACAGATTACCTACAGTCCTTCACATAATGGAGTTGTAGAATGGAAGAACATGTTCTTGAAAGAGATGGCCAATTATATGCTTCACTCTAGATCTCTAGCACCACAATATTGGGTAAAGCTATTAACTATGTGAATTACATCCAGAACCGTGTCCCTCATAAAGCCTTGAAAGGAGTCACTCCTTTTGAAGCTTGGCATGGTCGGAAACCATCAATTAAGAACTTTAGAGTATCTTTGATCTCTAGTTATGGCTTGCATCCCTAAAAAGAAACATAAGGCTATGGAACCTCAAAGTCGACCTTGCATCTTTGTGGGATACCCAGATGGTGTTAAGGGATACAAGCTTCTTCATTCACCACACATGAGTTGTTCATTGAGAGGAGTGTCAAATTTCAAGAAGGCCCACCAGATTCAACACTTGACACTTCTCCACTTCCATCGACTTCACTTGGATTTTCTAAGGATGATTCGATAGTTCTTGATGAGCCCGAGCATGTTCTTGAGAAGATCTCTACTATTGAGGGATTTTCTTCTTCCAGCTTATACAGAAATGAGAGTAGTGATGGAGCTTCGTCTCCTTCCACATCTAGCCACACTCAAATGATGAAGAGTCTATTCCTAACTCTCCTACTTCCAGTCCTCTTTGGGCTAGGCATACATTGTATAGAGTGTGAATACTTGGGTAGGGGATCCTACAAATGTCAGATGGACACATTCAAAGTTCAGGGATGGGCCACATGCTTTCTTTTCCTCTACCTTTGATCCACAAACTTTTCGGGAGGCATCTAGAAATCCTGAGTGGGACATGTTATGTAAGAGGAGTACAACTCCCTTGATTAAGAACAACACTTGGGATTTGACACACCTTCCTAAGGGAAGGAAGATGGTTTAATGAAGTGGATATATCAACCAAGTATGCATATATGGGTCCATTGATAAGTTCAAAGCACAATTGGTAGCAAAAGGTTTTCACAAGTGTCTGACATCGACTACACTTGAGACTTTTGCACTAGTTGCCAAAATGAACTCTATCTCGACTCACTCTTTTCATTGTCACACTCATCATTGGGATGTTCATCAATGGATGTGAAGAGTTCCTTTCTTCACAATGACCTAGAGGAGGAGATCTACATGGAGCAGCCACAAGGTTTTGTTTAGGATTCTTCCTTAGTATGTAGACTTAGGAAATCTATCTATGGCCTCAAACAAGCCCCTCGAGCTTGGTATGCCAAGATGGATTTCTTTCTTCTCATTATAGGGTTCACTAGATGTCACTCTAATTCGAAATGTCTACATTTTGCGGTAAGATGATTCACTTCTGATTTTGGTTCTTTATGTTGATGACCTTTTGATCACAGGAGCTCTTCATCATCCATTACAACATAGTGGTGAAAGAAGCTCTACATGACATATTTTCCATGACTGACTTGGGTTTGTTGCATTACTTCCTTGGATTCAAATTTCACAATCTAACTCAAGGATATCCATTGCACAACCTAAGTATGCTCTTGATTTACTTGCTCGGTTTCACATGGTTGATTATAAGCCAACTTTGACTCCCTTTCTATCTGGAGTCAAGCTTGAGGCTGATTGTACTTCACCATTGGTCGATGCTACCTTGTATCAACAACTTGTAGGCCTTATATATTTGACTCACACTAGACCCAACATTTCATATGTAGTAGGCATGGTCTCTAGGTTCATGCAAGAGCCTCATGAGTTACACTAGAAAGCAACTAAGAGG
Organism: Taxus wallichiana var. yunnanensis; assembly: GCA_018340775.1. NCBI lineage: Eukaryota > Viridiplantae > Streptophyta > Pinopsida > Cupressales > Taxaceae > Taxus > Taxus wallichiana. Next base: position 639,537,002 of record CM031237.1, on the reverse strand, counting down.
ATTCTTCACTACATTCAAGGTACACACAATATTCGGGTTCACTATGGAGCTAGTATTGATGTTGACTTGGTTGGATACACAAATTCGATTGGGCTTGCGATGTTCAAAATCGCAAGTCCACTTCAGTTACAATTTCTCACTAGGTTCTGGCCTGATTAGTTGGTCAAGTAAGAAGTAGAATGTTATTGCTTTATCATCTCCTAAGGCCGAATACAGAGGAGTTGTGAATGTTGCCACGGAGGCCATTTGGCTTCAAGGGATTTTGACAGAGTTTGGTATTCAATACAAGTGACCCACAATCATCTTCTGTGACAACCAAAGCACCATTCATTTGCAGAATCAAGTCCAAAGCATCAATGGAACAAGCACATCGATATTCACATGCATTTCATTTCATCGAGAGTTGATCCATGGACAAAGTTATCAATCTCAAATATTGCTTGTCAACATCGAGCAAATTGTTGACATCTTCACCAAACCCTTCACCGAGAGCAAGCTTCTTCACTTACGAGATCTTCTTGGGGTACAGGCTACATCAACATCATCTTTCGGAGGGGGCCTTCTAGTCCTCTCTTATTTTCTCTCTTTTAAGGGGAGTTTTCTCTCTAGGTTTTTCATTTTCTCCACTTTCTGAGAGTTGCATTGTACTTGGGTACCTCATCAAGCCTTGTTGTCGAAACTCACAAATTTCCCACTTAAGCTATGCTTCAAGGGGGTGTTAATGTGTAGGTATATATTTTCCTTGTATTTATTTATTACTTGGAATATTTCCTACACACATGGTGACTCATCTTTCTTAGGTGTTCTTTGTGTCATAGGAGTTACTTGACTAGTCATATACCATCATACATGTCATAGATTATCACAGTGTGTCATAGGAGTTACATTTGACTAGCTATTCCGGGAATGTAACTCCCCTTCCTATTCTTGGACTCTTGACCACTATTCTCATGGAGGAGTTACTCATCTCTCTTATTTGTACACACCACATTTGAGCTATTGAGTTCCATGTTTTAGCACTATTTTTGTGTTTTGTGAGATTATTTTAGTTGTCGAAAATTTGCAAAGGGTAAAATGCGATGGCATCGAATAAGATGAACAATGCACAAACATAATCGGTCGTGCGATAGTTCTACATAGGAGTCAATCGCGTAGGAAAAGAAAGAAAATTGGAAAATTGGAACAAATCTAACCTAATTTATGGAAGTAAGATTCACATAGTGTATGACGAACAAATATGGGTTCCCGACTATATTCTCAAATGAAGGGATCAAATCTAAGTTCGGACACGCAATGTAAATTCCAAAAAGAGCTCTAGTGTCATAATTCTATAGGATAATAACCCTAACCCTAAGGTAGCTATAGATTTTCAAGGCCTATATCTAACACAAAAATAGGTATCCTACTAGGATTCAAAATAAGGGTGAGTCAAGAGATGGATAAAATCAAAAGGTAATATAATCGAGACAAAGCAATAGTTCAAAACAAACATACATCTACTCTAATCTATAACAATGAATGACCAACTATCCACACAACAACAATATACAAGCAACAAAGGAAATAAAAAGGGTTAAAAATACTTGCATGTAGTGTGGTTGTTGATGCATGATCATCCCTTGAGATAACAACATCGAGACAGAATTGTTATGGGTGGAGAAAGGTAAAGCTCAAGCAAAAGGCCTTTGGTTTTAGCTTACTATGGTGACCCAAATACAAAATGACAAGATCCAAACCACAAGTCTATCAACTATGAGCAATAATATACACAAGTGTCTAATGTGCAAAGAAATGAAGTGTTTTAGAAGAGTGTAATGGCAATGATTTAAATGACAGAGGAAGGGTATATATTCTCAATGTCATCAAATTGATGGCGTCAACTATGGAAAAACCAAACTTGACACCATCGCCCACAGTGCAATGACATCGGCCTTAAGGGAACTCTAAGGACATAGGGTGTAAAATAATGAGGGATGGATGTAGAAGATAAATGGGGGTAATGATGAAAATTCAAGGTGACCAAAAGCAAATATAGTAACATGCAATGAACATAAACAAGTCAACATAATGAGGCAAGTAGACATAATGGGTACAATGTGTGAAAAAAAAAAATACAAGGCAACGGTAAAGGAACTATGACATAATAACATCTCTTAAACATCGCAATCTAACACACAAAACCAAGTTTGATCACATCCCAATCCCAACAAGCTCCTTAAAACACGAACTCAAGAAAAAAATACATCAACAACCTTTGTACAAGAGAAACAATGAACAAGCATAAAAATGAAGTGTTTACATATTCCAATAGTTTAATCATCGTCTAACATAATTGAGATATTAAAGATATTCAATGTTCCACATAAAATTTAAATTTAAATTGTGTCTAATAATTTTCTTGTGCTTTTAAGTAAGCAAAGATCCACTATAACACATGAGGACAAATTTTATGAATACATCATCCTAAAGGACAAATTTACTCTTTGATATATTTGTTGTTGGGCATATAAACATAGCACCACCCTCCTACGTATATTTCAAAATGGAAAATATGAAGAGTATAATCAAAATCAAAATCAAAATCATTAAAATACTCTCAACAATTATAATAAAAAACATTGGAATTTTTATACTATTTTCAATAAACATTTGTTAGTGTTTGAATATTTTCAATTTTTGACCAATAAAAAGAAGGAATTATGATATATAATTCATTATTTGCCACTAAAATTATCTCAAAATCACTAATAATAAGTCAAGAAATATCATAACATAAGAATATTTTTACAAGACAAGACAACATTGAGATCTTATTTTCAGAAGAGTATAATGCTAAGGACGACTTCCATATGCTTATCCATGAGATTATGATGGGAATGATAAGTATGGCCCAGCGTTGAGTTGGTGGCTAGGCCCAATTCTGCAGCTTTGGTTCCCTGTGAATATGTTGTTGTACTTGTCCCGGTGTGAATACCAACCAGCCACCTTTCTGTTATAATCTTCTATATTTTATCTTTTGGACATTTAAATGATTTTAATATATAATACATTCCAACATAATAGAATAATGTAAGGACATTTTATAAAAAAATCCAATGTAAATGAAAAATAAAATTCAGATTAATATGTTAAAGAACATTTTAAGCACTTACTCATTGGACAATTCTCTTTATAGGGCAAACAGTTTCCTAGGCCATTTCCTAGGTGCGGATTTATTGGTGCACCACTTTGTAACTGAAACCTTTGAACCAGGAGTACGGCCTTTTGCTTAGAGCTGAGACTCAATATGGGGTATCATATAATTAAACACTGCAATTTTTTTCCTTTTTCACAATTTTTTAATTATTGGGTAAAGAGATACAACAATGAAATGAAATCATAGCCTGAGGTGATATGCCTCTTTCCTTGGAACGAGCTTTAAATCCACAGAAACTAAAGAAGAGCGAAAAATGAGAGCATTATCATATATGTGTGCGTCACTCACCATTAAATGTAGTTACAAAAATTGGGAACAATACATCCCCTGTAAGCATATGCCTCTCTGGTAAGAAAATGAATAAGACAGCTCAATTTGGTGCCCATCTTCAATATCTTACGTCAAATGATTTTCACTTTTTTAACAAACAAAAATACTTGCATGAGTAGCACTCATATGAGCATCTATATCACCATCCCTAGCAAATGGCACTAGGTGTTAAAGTATATGAGACCAATTAATACAGGTCATCGTGATTTTGAGCTATCAAGACTCAGAGAAGAAACCCTACAATGCACCTAATGGGTGGGTGCCCACATTCATGATAATTTTAAGTGAGAATTAGTTTAGCCACACTGAGAGACACCAAAAATGCCAAAGATGAAGATGATGATGCACCAGTGCTGTCAGATAAATCTGGCCCCAAACCCATATTGGGTATGCCTCCAGGAATACTGGCATTATAGACTGGAAAGTTTGGACTAGTTACCGGACTTGAAGAACTGCTGAAAAACGATTCATTTTAAATCAAAATCAATAGAAATATAGAAGGAACGTAAATGGTAATATTGTAAAATCTACAATATCATAAGAGAAAAGGCATCAGTAGGTTTCCTTAGTATATGATGCATACCTCACTATTAAAGTATAAATGCAATTCCCCTTACCTGTAATCACAGTTACCAAATATAATTTTTGTTCAGATGACACAAAATCTCCTTCAAATATACACCAGAACTAATATTCAGTGCAATCAAATGAAATGCCTCATATTTTTCCTTCAAATTCATTTTAATGTTCCAAACTGAAACTGAGTTTAAGATTTTGCAAATAGATATAAAAGACACTCTAGACGGATCTCAGTTATATTTAGGATATAATATGTCAGCAAACATGTTTATTCAAAATACCATTCCATTGCAGTACCACCAACTACTACTTAGTTTTATATAAAACCTGGGATTTCAAGTTCGATTTTTATTAGAAGCTAATGGAGTTCAACCATCACTTCACCGTAATTGCTATTGCACTGGACCTAGATCATATTCTCAGATTCTGAAAGCTTAAATTTTTCTTTCAAAGGCTCTCTCTTTCAATGTAGGAAGAGAGACTTGTAAACTTATCATTTGAACCAAAGGCAAGGTCAGTTTTTGTACTGTGGAGTACTAAGAATAGTCGCGTGTTTCGGGATGTCAATTTGTAGCAGTATGACAATAGCTCTAAACCAGCAAAGGAGTCATCTTAAGACACTTACAGAACCCAAAGCTTGTGAGGATCAATACTCATGCACATCTGGAATTGAGAGTATACGCTTGTTTAGACTTTAGTCTGGCACAGCTAGATGAAAAGCAGGAGACGGATCACAAAAACAAGGGATAAACATAGAGCATTCACAAGAGAAACAAGCTACTGCATTTTATTACTCCATAATTTCTCCAATAGGTGAAAGCAAACTATTTATGAATGGGGGCAGATAAGTTTGCATGAGGTCTCAAAAAAAATGACATGTATAACTTTCAATTATGCAAGCAAGTAAAACCATGTATTGACAGATTTGTCTATTCACTTGAAATCTTTTAGGATGTATGATGTTCTCGCTATGCTTATGATAAGTAGTGATATGACTGCAATTTTATTTCCTTCCTATTCAGATCTGTTACTGTTCTTAGCATCGTTGGCAAATGGCAAGCGATGCTTTTGTTTGTTTAATTAGTTTTATTTCACTAAAAGTTTACCATATTGCATTGATCCTGTAAATTTTTCGGTGAGTGGTATCCCTACTGATTCCGACTCTAGATATGGAGGGTAAATGGGAAACAGATTTTGTGGAGAGATTCAATGCAGAACTGGACAGGAAGCCATTATATTAACTAACCCCCAACACTGCAAGTCCGCAACTGTGGGGGAATGAAGAGGTGCAAAAATAAAAATATAAGGCAGCCATTGGGCACATAGGTCATGCTGCATCTAATGGGGTAACAGCAGTACATAGGCATTGTTATTTACGAAGTTGTAAGCTGGTGAAACTCAACAGTTTGTTTCTAGACAAATTGTTGTTCATTTTATTTGGGAAGGAAGCAGAGGAGTCAAGCTCTAAATCGTCTGTCATTGAACAATTAGGGTACAATATTTTAGCAGAGCTAAGGAAAACCAATAAATTCTATATCAATACCTTTTTGTGTTACCCAGCCTGCCAATACCTTGCATGGCCTTCCAATAAAGAGCCAACAGAGGATTTCATTTCATCTAGCGAGATTGGACAAGCTGTATTTGCTCCCAAGCTTTGTCACAGTCACTTTCTGCAAAGCCTAGTTTGCTCCCAAGGTTTGTCACTGTCACTTTCTGCAAAAGCCTAGTTGGCTCCCATGCTTTGTTACAAAGTCAGACCACATGGTGGGGCACGCAGGTTCAAAGAAAAGTTCCTAATATTTTTAACCTAATCTCTTTAAATAGCTCCAAAATGGCAGACTCTCAATAATTCTGTATTATTGACTCAAATGTGTTTGTAGGTTGGGCATTCAAGAATGAAATGCTTCTCCATTTCAATTGTTCATGTGATGCAGAAAATGCATATCCTTTCGTTCCATTCTTCCTTAGGGTTCACCCATATACAGCCTCACATCTGAGTCTGTGGGAACTAGTTCTTAATTGAGGCATTAGAAGTTCCTCTCTCCATTTGATTTCAGCCTTTATGTATGTTTTTTTCTCAAACCTCATAGGTCTGGTTGAATTCTGTACAGTGCTGTGGTTTCTTGTTAGTTTTTTTTTTTCTACACATGCCTATTCTAAACCTTTCATTTACATAGTTCTTATTTCGTTGTTAAGCTTTCGGTTTTCATTTAAACTACCATCCCATCTATGATTTTGTCTCGTCAGCGTGCTCTCAATCTTGTGCTTTTGTTGGTGACCATGTTTTATTAGAAAAGGGACTTGAAATTCTAAACAGATTTGTTAAATTGATATGTGGGCATACGAATCATGTATGAGGTCTCCCATTTTGCATTTACCATACATGTCTGTAGGTCTACAAAATAAGTATAAATATGTGGGCGTACTAGAAACCCTATTGTGCATTTTATTAAAAAATTGTGAAGACTCGAAAAGACTAATTAGAAATCCACAAGGAGCATTCCTAAAGTACACAAGCATTAGAACCAACAATCTTACAATCTTATTAAGAAACAGACTTGGATTGGTTTCCGTAACAAATGCGGCGGAGTTGAAATAACAGGAAGCCCCTTGCTGCTTGTACTTCTGCCAGTAGCTGTTGAAAGCAACAGACGCATGGGCTACCAGGTTCTGAGGCTCGTAACACGCCTGGTTGGGCTGAATGGAAGAGCAATCGGCCCCGCCTAAGGAACAAGTCCAATCCAGTGCACTTTGCAAGAAATTATCAGGCGCCTGAGGGTCTGCTACACACCACTGTGCTACTGCACTCTCTGTTACATACCCACCAACATATAACCATAGATCCGGTCGAATAACAGGATAATAAACTGAAACCCCTGATTGAATAAAAACCCTTTTAATAGAGAAGGAAATGGTGTTGACAGAAAACGAAAATACCTGTAAAAGTAGCGGAGTTAGCAATAACTAACAGCATTGCGCATAGAAATACTGATATACCACCTGCATATGCCATTGAATTGTTGTAAACCTGACTCACTCACAGATGGTGTGACTGTGAGTGTGTATCCAAACAAATTGCAGTCTCGAGGAAGAGTATAGTTAATTATTGATTAGCATGGCAAATGGGCAGCAGCGGTCGCGTTAAAAGCTTATAGTGGGCTCCATGCTGAAAAAAACCAATCAGAGCGGGAGCGCATTGAGTTGCATGCATATTTGAAATCCGTGTAAGTAAGTAGGACCGCTTGTGGGGACAGCACGGCTAAGTACAATTTTCCAATTTTATAGTTTTGTATTTGTGGCGACTGTCCCTCCCAATTAATGTAAAAACAAAATTTGAGGTTGAGCTACTCTTTCATTATTTCCAGTGGCTTTTATTATCCTGCCTAAGGCAAGGATATTGTCTTCACACTAGCACTTACATATTTGCATTGCTTCCATTAAGATTGTGCCATTTGTATTTAAATGGTGTTGGACTAAAGTTTGAAGTTTTGATTTTGTAATTTTGGCAAATTTCTATTGGTTATTCCCTAGAGGGGAAAAGTGGATGTCCTCTTGCGCATTGAATGCATTTATTGTTACCCATTTAATGTATTTACTATGCACTATGCAGGGTTGGTCGATTTTGTGTGGCTCGAGGATGGAAATGTTTCATGGTTTGAAAGTGTCATGTTCCCATGCCATTTTCATCGACTGCCCAGAGATAAACCAGCTTCAAGAACAAGAAGGTGAAACTCTTTTGCCTTTTGTTTGCCAGGAATATGTGTTTTCTGTTTTTGGATTCTTTGTGAAAGGTTTTGATTGCTTGTGCTTATTCCCTGCTCTCCCTTTCGTTTGCGGTAGTGATTAGTGTTTTCTGTAATATTTCAGGATTTTTTTACTCAACTGTAATCTTGACATTCGTTGCGAGGTCATTGATTATGCATTCTTGTGACTTCCCGAATGTCTTCCGTGAAGGTGGGTTTCCTTTGTTACATTTGCATCATTCGTGGATCTTCACACCACCCCGTTGATACACAAATTTGCACTAGATCCGTCGAGTTTTCTCTTGCTCTTGTTTACTTTTTTACTCCATTTGTTCGCAATTTTTGTTTGCTCTGGAAAGTTTGTAATGTTTGCTTCCCATTTTCCTGTGTGTAAATATCATCTAAGTAAGGCACCACCTAAAAAATCACAACCATACAAATTTGTTAAGGAATTTATATGAGGATTTTCAATAATGGGAAGAATAATTAAAAATAACTCTGATCGATATTATACCTAATCCTCACTGTCATTGAAGCTTTTCATTAAATTTCTTAAAACATTTCTATTTTGGGTGAACCACTTTTTCCTCTATCATTCATTACTTTAGCAGATTGTACCTCTTCCAATAAGTGTCTCTTCACCCATCTAGCACCGCAATTTATTGCTATAATTTCTTCTTCTTTCTCTTCTCTACTAGACATTATTGCCAGTGTGTCTTTGTGGTATGATCTAAAAGAACATCTTAACGAGATGAATTTACAAAAAAATGTCAATACCCACAAAAACTATAATTAGTTAACGGATTAAAGCGGCCTGGGTTTGGGTGGAAATAGTTTTCGTATGAGTTTAGGGAGATTTTGCCTTCGTTGTTTGCAGTGATTGCTACACTTGGAGCTTTTCTTGCTAAAATGTTGAGAAGTGGATGTTGAGTGCTCAATTAGTTGTGACGAGAGTATGAAATCTTTTTACTTCCCTGAATAATTTGGCCTCTGTACTTGTGATCAACGCACAAGTAAGATGTTTTGGATAGTGGCTTCTTGAATAGCAGTGAGTATATAGGATGTTTTGGTTAGTGGCTTCTTGATTGGTGGTGAATACAATATGAAATGGATTTGCTTCCCTACATTCCAAAACTTCAACAGTTATGGCCTGCACATTCTTGATACAAATTGATAAAATGTTTTCAATTGTGTATAAGTAGAGTATGAAATTGATTTGCTTCCCTAAATATTTTGGTTTCTCAACCTATGATCGACACATCACACACCAATTTGGATTGCGACTTTTCATCTATGATCAGTTGTTACTAGTGTATGAAATTGATTTGCTTCTCTAAACCTTGTCACTTCTCAACCTATGATCAACATACATCAAACTAACAAGATAATTCTGAGTTGTAATTTCCTAATCTTTGATCAGTTGTGAGTAGATAATAAATTGATTTTCTTCTAGTAAATATTGTGATCTTATGATCAACGTACATTATTAGTAAAAATTGTACAAGTTAACAAGTTTTTTGAATTGTGGCATCTTGATCTATGATCGGTTATTAGTAGGGTATGAAATTGATTTGGTCCTCAATGTATGATCAACAGACATTCTTGATACAAATTGACAAGATGTCTCACTTTTGTCACTTCTTGATCTATGATCACCGGAATCTGAAATTGACTTGCTCCCCTACGTATTGTGACTTCTCAGCCTATAATCTACATATATTCTTTGAGCAAAAAGAGAATTACCAAGCTATAATACAAAACAAATTACTAATTTAGACCCTATACCTTAGATATCTAAAGTATCCAAAGCCTGTTAAAAAAAATCCAACCATTTTCTATTCTACACGGCTATTGTAAGCCCCAAAAGCCACTCTAAAAGTAAATACTTCTACCTACCAGTTACCCCTATGTGGTTAACTCACATTTACAATCGTGTAATAACCTTCTTTCCCAACATTTCCCCCTTATTACATTATAGATACAAGAGTGCAAGATAGATAATTTCAAAATGCATCAAACCTCACATGTGCAAGACAATACTCTAAGATGTCCACAAATTGATGCAAAAACATATTATTCAATAAATTTTGTAGCTATTTTGTAATCTAATACTGACCTTATTTCCTCACATGATACGATATATCAATATGAAAATTGTCATATTTTGTTCATTATGTGATCTCAGAAAACCAATATAATATATTGATCCTTATTCTTTAACATTACAAATGACTCTGATATATACTTGAAAAAAATGGACCGCTTAAAATATAGTCTACTTTGCCAAAGCCCAAATAAAAATCAAGATTCCCACCTTTTCCAATGATATGTGACTAGCCCATTCTGGTCTCTTGCATTCCTCAACTTCATTGAATACTGTATTTTTGACATTTTTTGCCACATTCAAGACTTGATTTAGCCTCGTCTTCCAAGTTTCGGAGGCCATAGCAACCATCACAATGCATAATGCTACTATGCCCTCATATCTGTTTGGCTTTAAACTCCACTCACGATGGACCAACTATGTGTGCATCAACCTCTCTCCATTTTCTTCCACAACAAATGTTTTTGGTCGCATAAAAAATCTGTCGGTTGTTCTTCTAGACAAGTGACACTCACCACTAACAATGACACATTGTCATGCATTTCTATTATACTTTCATTAGCCCATAATTAACATTCACCACTATGCAGTCAAAAAAAATTTGATTGGCATTTTCATAATTTCTTATGTTACCTCTTTCCATTTTTTAGATTTTAATATTCCTCCCACGCTAAATAAAGTTTAAGGTTTTTCATAATTTTGTCATCATATTCACAATATGTTTTGTAAAAAAATTTACATTCTCGTGAAACAATGACCCTAATGCCCTTCAATCATACAAACTCAAACTAGATGTTAATAGCTTCCTCAAGTCGCATACCGGATTCATCTATCACCACATTCAATTGAAGTGGTGCACCGAATTTCGGCTAACATGTTTGTCTAATTGATTAAACAACACCACCACCAATGGAACAACAACTCCTATCCAAAAAGGCATTCTCAAATACACTACTATTTCTTGATTGTAATATTTGTTTGGACCTACTTAAATAGTCGTTGCATTTCCACACCATAACTTTAATTGATTACAAAAGCAACGTCCACACACACTTCTTTCAATGCAAATTCAAATTGAACGCTTCTCACATGTCCGCCCTTGCAATTCAACGGATCCATCCCCTTTCTAACACACAATTTCCAAGCAAAAAACAAAGAACAAATACATCCAGCGTAAAAAAACATGACCTTCGGTAGGATTTGCCATATCATGGTCTTGTTTTAATGACGAAGGTTGTGTTGATGCAAGTTTTTTCGCAAGGTCCAACAAATGAATTTGTTGGACGATTACACGACATAGATTACTTATTCACAATGATATTATCTTAAGTTAGTTTTGGATTTTTATAAACAAAACATAAAAAAAGAGAAGGTTAAGGTAGAAAGTTAAACCTCAATTTATTTAAATTTAGTCTTTTGCAGAATTTAGGAACTTAGTCTTCTATGGAATTTAGGAACTTAGTCTTCCGTTTTGCATGTTATCCTAACCCACAGAACAAAGGAATAAATAGCTTGGGAGTTAGGTGGATTTTTGGTGGAGTTAATGCTTCATGGAGTTTGTTAGACCTTCACAACATTGAGGAAGTCAATCTTCTGAAACATTGAATCGCTCTCTCATGCGTTGAAGGCAAGTTAGAGCACCGCAGGGTTTACACGCCCACGAAAAGTTGGAAAATAAACTAAGGACAAGATCTGCATCTCAAGATTAAGAAGAAGCTTAGTGCTTCATGACATGCAAAAGCACATTTTTGCACAAACTTGGAGAAAAATGGTATTTTGTGGGGTCAATCACAATGCCACGCAACAAAGGATGAAGTCTACTAAGCAAAATCATGATGCACATGGGAGAAATTAGAGCACCATGAAACAAATTAAATGTAAGTTTGAATATCGAATAAGGTTCAAAGTCAGTGAAACACCATCCTAGTGTTCTATGGGTGTCCCAATTGTAGTGTTCCGCGAGTTTCCCAATTATAGTGTTCCATGAGTTTCCCAATTGTAGTGTTCCGAGACTTCAAAATCCATGGAATAAAGAAACATGGCTATGGATCATAATGTCGTGCAACGAAGAAAAAAGACATTTGCGGCATAACATGAGCATGGAATAACTAAGTGCGAGAAGTTTTGAGCCGTGCAACAAGGAATAGTTGCATGACATTTAAAATGCCGCAAAGCAAAGAGACTCTGTGAAATAGGAAGGTAAGAGTTTAACGGGTGCGTGAGAGTTATTGTCTCGTAGGTTTCTCAATCCGCGAAATGTTACAAAAGCCACATAATAATAGATTGTTCACATAACAAACAAAAGCCACGGGAAACCATGAAATCATCCAAGTCCACAGATTGCACACGAGAGTCACGCTTAACTTGAAATCAAACACATGTAAATTTGTTGGCATGTGATTAGAGCCATGTCAGTGCCCATACATATCTCGAGGCATCTATGGTGATTGGTCCTTGGTGGTTGAATCTCTCTTGTTGGTGCCTCTCTCTCCTTCTCTCTTCTTTTTCCTCCTTCCCATTTTCTATAAGTATGGAACTCATGCCTTATAAAATGGATCCCTCTTTGTTGTAACAACACCATGCCAAAATGGTGGTTGACTTCTCATGAGTTCCAGGACCTCGGATTCAGGTCTTTGTGATGTGTTTAGCACCTTACGCCATGAATGTAATGGTCTGAGCATCCTTTAAGAAATAAAATCTTGTGTTTGTGGTTACTCTCTCTCTATACTAGCATTTATTGTGTTTTTTCCTCTCTATTCTTTCTCTGGTATGTTGTGTGTGTTTTCTATTTACAGGGGTTCTATTTTTGTGTGTTGTAAATGTGTGGAAAGGGTTAGTTATGTTGTCTTGGGTCTATGGCACGTCATCTACCCTCTCTTCCTATGCTTTCTCTACTTTCTTCCCCTCATAGAGAGTGATCGACCCTCTCTTCTCATTGTTATCACTTTGCCCCTTTATCTTAGGAATTACTTTTTGCATCTCTCTCTCTCTCTCTCTCTCTCTCTCTCTCTCTCTCTCTCCTGGTCCCTTGGATGTGTTAGTGTAGGTTAGCTTAGAGGTAGTGTTAGCATTAGGTTAGATAGGTAGAGGAACCAACCTTCTTTGGAGGTTTGTCTCAAGATGCAAGGTCCCACACTTGGAGACAATCCCATGTTAGCCAAAAGTATTGATCTTCCATGATCAAATCCTAGGGTGCTACTTTTACGTGTTAACAATTTTGGCACGTCTGGTGGGACAAGAATGGAGAGCTTTATAACTTCATACCAGAAGATTGATGTGTTTTATATGGTATTCAGCCTATAGATGTAATTCTTAATACATCCGTGACTCCATTGTCCAAAAATTCATTTTCTCAATCAATAGACCACCTTCCATCATTTCAGTCCTCTTTTCCATGAAGTTGTGTAATCATGACTTCATTTCCTTTCCAATTCCTCAATTTCGTAGCAATACCATTCAAATCCACCTCTATGTTTCCAAAATCCATCTTCAAACTATCACAACACACCTCCAAATCAGTTTTATGAGAAAAATCAGAATGAATGTGCATATTCCTATGAGCCAAATGCAACTACAAATCAATATGGTTATTCAACTAACCATGGTGTTGTTTAAGAAGAAGGATATGCATATTTTGGAGGCCATTTCACACCTAAAGATGATTTTGAAAAGAGAGTTTAACATATGGAGGAGATCATACAAGTTGTTAAGAGCGGTTCTAAATCATGCAAGCTAAACAACCTAGTTTTAGGAAACCTTGTCCATGGGGAGGTCCTCTACCTAGTTGGTTTAGTCCTCAACAAAGGCTAGAGGTAATGATTGAATATTTTAATCAGATGGTTAAATTTATTGCATCATTACAAGCATTGGAGGCTACTAAACCCAAGGTTGAAGAACCCTATCAATGGGGTATTCCTTCACTACCACCATGTGGATATATGTTAACCATCTTAACTAAAACCCAAGCTCCAAGTTCCTATTTTTCTCAAAGCTTCTCCCGACATCCACAAGAATACATTAGACCTTCCCCATCATTTCAATTTTTACAAAATTAGTTAGAAGATCGATTCTCCACTCCTCTCACATTCTCAAACACATTTGGGGATTAACCGAATCGAAAATTAGTCTAGGAGGGCAACCGAGCAAGGAAGATCGAGATCACAAGATTTGAAGGTTTGGAGCTCAAAGTTTGAGGCCAAACAAGTGCTAAATCAAGAAGAAAATAGTCTTCCACTTACATTTGTATTAGAACCGGTTGAAGACACTTTGGTTGAGTTCAAAGAGGATGATATTGAAGAGAAAACAAATGTGGATGATTATAAATCTATCTACTTTGAGTGTAGTGTGCATATTGGCACCATGATCTTGGAGGTTGCTGATTTGTCTTCACAAAAATCAGAAATGGAGGAAGGAAAATCATAGCAACAGGAGAAAAATCATATTTTTAGGACTCCAAAGAAGATATGATGCAAACAGAGTTGGGAAATAAAGAGGCTAAAGTTTTATCGATTTAGAAGAGTTCATTGATGATGAAGAACCCATTGAGCTTACCAGTTTTGCATTCTCATCATCTATCTTTCACCATAAAGAGCCTCTTACTACTGAAGTCTCCTTTGGACCTAAGATAGAGAAATAAATGTTAATGAATGTTGGTCTTTCCTTGCCTCTTTTCACAAAATCAGATTTGGAGAAAATCCATGAAGAAGAGAACACAAAATAAGAAATCAGACATGTTGATAAATCTGATTTTCATGTTGAAGAGGGTGAGTTTGACATGTCAAAATTCTTGCTTGAGGATGAGGAAGAGAATGAGAAACCCATTTCCAAATCAGAAATCATCATGGAGGAGGCGATTTGTTTGAAGTAAAACAAGGTACGATCAGCTTTTTAGAATCCATGGTGAAAAAATAAGTGTCTCTACCGGCTTTAGTCTTGGAGTTAAGTGCAAAGAAGATGGGAAAATCATAAGGATTAGTCCATTGGTTCTCAAAGTTATCTCGCCCAATCGATATCTAGCTATTCTAGAGCCAAAAGGGGAGTTGAAAACAATCATGCTTACCTTAGAGCATGAGGAAGATCATCAAAGTGCCAAAGGTCAACTTCAACACCTCCAAAACCAAATGCAGAGCAACTTGAGGAGGTATTCATTCTCTTTTATTGGGTACTTTGAGAAATGGGAAGGGAAATCAATTTCAAGACAATTTTCTACTCTCATTAAAGACCATGTTTATTGCAAAATTAATCACATGGTCCAATTTTATAAGGAAGGGAAGCTATTTCTCCTAACTAATCTCATGATTTATTTAGTTTCCTTTGTATTTGGTTAGAGTAGGAGTAGTTTAGGTTTTTATTGCAAAACAAGTGCGTTGTACACAATCTACATGTTTCCTCTTGGAACATATATGATTTTCATGTTTGTACATAGTTTTTGGGCCTTTGTTGTTGTTGCATAGTCCATTTAAGAGCAAGTTTCATGGTGAAAACAAGGTGTTTTGGGGTAGCTTCAAGGTTATTCATTTAACCCCCAATATCATATGCAAATCAGAGTTCTCCATGCTCTTTCCTTGGCAAGAAATCAATGTTTCGAATAGTTTACAAATTTTATAAAAATCCCATATTGACCAAGTACAAAAGGCACATAGCGCGCAAGGTCCCAATTAAGGAAAGGTGCGCAGGACAAAGCACGTAAGGTAGGGTTTTAGAAAGGGTTTAAGGAATCCCGTGGCGCATGACGCTTGTGGAAAGAACCAAGGGTTTGGGAGTTAGACAAATTAGACATTCAGGGCTAGAACACGTGAAAAGCAGGACCTGACTACGCGTGGATAAGGTGCCAGCCTAACAACAGTTGGCCTTGGAAGGAGCATGCCTACGGTAGAATCTTCTAGAAGCACATCATGGGATAAAGTGGGAAGCTCAGGCCTGGAGGAGCATGCTCACATGGAGGACCACATTTAGACACTTGGCATCGGATCTGAGGGCGCTGGAGGATGAGTTGGTAGTCTAGAAAAGCTATAAATACAAGCACCTACAGAGTAAACAGAGAGACTTAGAGTGTGGGTGGAGCTCTGTAGAAATACTACAAGAACTTTGTTAGTGGGTAATTGCATTTGGGAAAGGATGTATTGGGCATGGGGATTGTAATTTTTTTTTTTGGTAGCTTAGTTACATTAGTCTAGTTGCAATGCATGATTGCAGTCTACTTCTCTGTGACACTCTGTAATGGCTCCATGGATGTAATGAGGTTACCTGTTATATATACATGAATATCAATGATTCTGATGCATACTTCTCTCTCATGAGTTCTCTTTCCTTTTATGCTAAGTATGGATGCTTGTATGCTTCTTTTTGTTATGATACACATTATAGATTCTGTTAAGTACTCTATCTGAAATGACTGCAAGGATCTAGAGGCCATTCTGAGCTCTATGGTTCTTGTATGTCCTAAATCCATTTGAAAGTCTTTTAAACACAAATCATAGATGATGTTTCCCACTAAAATCACATAAAAGAGAGACTCGGCACCCGCGCGTGCCTCGGTGAGTGCCCAACTTCCACTGGGTGATAGGTGGCATGCATGGGGGTTCCTTTCTTTTGTGTTAAGGGTAAAAATGACTACATCTTGGTTCCATTTCTAGGACCTCTTTTCAAAGTTGTAGTGGGAATTAGCATTCATCATGGTCTATGTAGTGAGTAATGACAGAGTGGTTAACTTTGGAAAGTGTTGAATCATGGTTTAAGAGCACAGAGGATGAATTTTCTCAGAGATTCAGCACTGGACCTAAGTTTAATGCACGTAGATGGGTAGAAGAGAACCTCTACCATGATCTATATGAGACTTTTTTCTGCTGCTTCCTAGTGGAACTGTATGAATGGCTCACAGCCTATGCATCTAGATCAAGTTGGCATTATGGATCATGTGTGTGGACCCAAGAAGAATACCAGAGGCTGTAGGATGCAGATCTAACGTGGACCCGTGTTGTGGATCATTGGTGGAAAGGAGTATTGGCTAGCTACACTCTAGAGTACGCCATTTCCACATATTCTTGTCCAGAGGTTGCTGAGTTTGAGTTTTGCGGGGAGCCTGAGGATCATTTCTACGAGTTGTCCCTCTGGCTATGAAGATCTTGATGGTTACCATGAGTTTAGAGGCATTCCCAATGGCCGGCTAAACCATTCTGAGCGTTGGGTGAGGAAGCTAGGGTGGAGGAAGATGGCAGATGTTGCGATGAAGAAAGATAGGGAGGAAAGATGACTCAAGTATGGTGAAGCATGTGAAAGGGAGATTGCTAGACAACACGAGGTTGCAGGTGTGATGGATGTATGGTGGCAGACATTGCGGGAAGGATTTGAGGTTCACGCAGGACGTGGAACCTGAGCAGTCTATGTGACCCCATCTTGGCAAGTGCGTAAGAGAGACCCCTTCGACTTCTGATGAGAGTTCATCATGCAGAGAAAGAAGAACCATTGGCATGCATCTGAGCCCACCTAGTGACCGGACCCTAGCGCTTGGTTTTCTAGATCAGGGGGAAAATATTTCCGGTCCAGTTGGTTACATTGGAAGTGATCGGTCTACACCCAGGAGGTATAATTTCTCGTTTGGGCCTTCTATGGCTGCAAACACCAACCTAGTGTTAGGAATTTTTGGGCAAAGGTATAGACACACAAGCTTTTGGTCTCATGTCTGGGAGTGGCACGGGGTATACTATTGGCAGTGGGGCATTGTCATAGACCATAGGCACATAGCTCAGTGGAACTGTGGGGACCCTTGGCACGACCACTTTAGGACCTAGTGGGTCTAGGTGGATCTAGTGGTTCAGGACCTGGGGACCTAGTGGACTGTGGTTCGGAGTCAGGTGGGTCTGGGATCTAGTGGTTCAGGACACAGTGGGCTGGTGGATCTAGTGGTTCAGGACCTGGTGGACTGGTGGATCAGGTGGTGGAGGAAACACAGGTGGAAACCAAGGCTCTAGCTCAGGAGGATTCGGGCCCCAACCACCCCACAAGTTTTCTTTGAAATGTCTCTACATTTTCCCGATTACAGAGGTATTGAGGATGTTGCGGAACATGTTCACAAGTGTGAACTACTATGGCACACAAAGGGTATCACAACCCTAGAACGGAAGGCTAGTCAATTTGTAACCACATTGCAAGGGCACGCGCATAGTTGGTATAGGAAGTATGACCCTCATCAAACAGTGGTGGACTATACTTGCTTTAAAGAATGCATTCTTGGTAGAATTCCACATTCCTAAGTTTGAGTAGAAGAGCATCAATGCTTTGAAGGAGATTCAACAAGGAATGGCGAGAGAGTGTGGGAGTATGATGATGTGCTTTAAAACTCTCTTATCTAAATTATCATATGATATTCACCCTTCACAACATGCTCAGTGGTTTGTTGGGGTTGATCACTCCTTTTAGAAGGGCCTTATCTCATAAAACTTTTACAGACCCACGTAAGGCATTGGAAGCTACTCTACGCACCGAGGCTTGTTGGTAGTGTTGATATTGGCATTAGCCCATTCTGGAGGCTCAGATTGCTGCTATGGCCAAGTAGTTGGAAAATTTGTCTATGAACTCAGCCCATGAGACTCACAGTGGTTTGTGGTGCATAGATTGTGAAGTAGAGGGGCACGTTAAGGATAATTTCCCCCAGAGGACAATATGCACCATGGTAGTAGATTGTGAAATTTTCATGGGGACCATGATGCGAGTAGGTGCCCCTTGCTTTGCAACGTGCAATCTAGAAGAATGTATCTTGTTACTTGCAAGATTTTCACCTCTACAACCCATGATACTAAGGACTTTGTAGGCTCATTGATCAAATATCCATGAGGCCATTGATCATGGGGTGCGCCAAACCAGCATTTCCAGTAGTTCTAAGGGTGATGATCACCGTTATGAGGAGCGCATAGATGGAGGCACGTGTGGAAGAGGTTTTCAGGAGGATTTGTGGTCATGGTAACCATGGAGGAGGAAGGACTGAGTTCCCACGTGGAACCTATTTCAATTGTGGATCTACAGATCATTACAAATGTGAATGCCCAGACCTGTTGCAGTGCTCGTGGTGCGGAAAGAAGCATAAGTATGAGGAGTTCCCAGAATTGTTTGAGCACATGAATCAAGCAGCAGAAAGACAAGGGCATTGCAATGGTCAGTATTAAGAAGGCAGACACCCAGTGGATGCCTCGGGTAACATGGGATGTAGGTTTGGAGCCTGTCTTGGTAACAACAAGGGCAGAAGCCACGTGCACAAGAGAGATACCAAGACAGAAGAACCTGGTTTCAAGGGAGGAAGTAGTTCATGGAAAGTATCCAGACCCTGTGCATCAGAAGGAGGTATATCAAGACACTATGGATGTCATTCGAGCTTACAAGGGAAATCCAAGTGTCTAAAGGAGAAATCCAGGAGGAGGAACAAGGAAGGAGAGTCGAGGTGCCAAAGGATGACCTGGATGAGGTCAAGGAGGTGTGTAAAATGCTAAGGCAAGAGAATATCATTCCCTTGCTAGGATCATGGTTGAGAGAGAAGGTACCACGTGGGAGGAGAGCACGAGAGGTAGGTCTTGCACACAAACCTTCCCCCTCATAGCCTTGACTATGACAAGGAGATCACGTTGAATGCAGTTGTAGATGGATGGCTCCTTAGTAATATCCTCATTGACACTGGTGCGGAGGTTAATGTTCTAACTTTGGATGCATGGCATCAGATGGGAAGACCTGCATTACAACCATCTTCGAATGTGTTGTATATGGAAAACAAGACTAAGGTGATGCCCATCGATGTCTTAAAGGATGCAGCTATTACTATCCAGGGAGCTAAGTTTACTGGGGACTTTGAAGTCTTGGCGCTCGAGGCAGACAATTTCCCAGTACTACTTGGGTGCCCATGGTGTTACAAGAACAATGCGGACCTTCGGTTCAACAAAGGGTACATCAGCTTTGAAAACAAGGAGGAGTGGGTCATTATACCCTTGGCTGATGGGAAGTCGACACCCTATATTGAACCTTTGGGGAAGAAGTTCTGGACATGATATATGTGCGCTCAATCAGGGACCCAGAGATAATACATCCTACTAACGGAGTTATCCAGTTTGAGGATGCTCAGTCAGTAAGTGATACCACCAGTCTAGCATGTGAAAATTGGGCACATGGAACTTATGAATTGATGGGATGGTAGTTGAGAGGGTCGGTGACCAAGGTAACAAAGGCGCGCATAGTTCGGCACTAGGAGGAAAAGAGCTGCCCAAGTATTCAGGAGGATCCTTCCTGAGATCTTTCTACAGGAGGTGGAAGCTCAGTGGAAGGATGAGAAGGAATGGAGAGGGATGCTAAGTTATGTCCTACTTGGCACAGTGGCATGGTGGTGGGCTACACATCAGGAGAGCCTTTTGGAATGGCATGCGAGTAAGATTTCTCTCTCTTGTCAGATTCTCTAGGAGCAACATGCCCACCACCATCAAGGACTACCATGGGAAGGAGCCCACCTCTTTCCATATCCAGGAGTGTGAGAGGATCTAGAGAGAAGGTGCGAAAGCTTTTCCACCATCCCTCTAGGTGCACAAGTTGTATTCTACACTGCAGGGTTGCACACGTGCATGGTACATTCATTCGAGACACGCCACTAGAGACAGGGAATTGAAAGAGCTCACGGCTGACCTTATTCAAACCTTTGAGTATCGAGTACCAAGCCATCAGTTGATAAGGCCTTGTAGGGTATCAAGCCTTACCATGGGGGATAGTGCCATGGTGGAAGATAGGTTATTGGAATTACTAGGTGAACCAGGATTGGAGGTGCACTTTGAAGAAGAAGTAGAGGAAACAAAAGAGTTACAGCTTGAGCATGCATGTTTGGAAAAGGAGAAAGGAAATTGGTGTATGTGATTGATGGAGAGGAATCGAAATCTTGGATGTTAGCCATTTTGTAGGGATGCGAGGTAGTGGATAGTGCTGATACTCACGCATGCACCTACCACCATGAGCCCTTAAAGACAAAGAAGGTTAACATCGGTTCAGGAGAAGAACCTAAGGAAGCTATTATTGGAGATTACTAGATGAGAAGGAAGTCTCTAAGATCATTGATATGTACACAAATTTGAGGATTTATTCCGTGCGGGTACCATGAGCTCAAAGGTGTTCACCATTCCTTGGGGAGATGAAGATAAAGTTGAAGGATGGTGCATGCTCGGTCAGGAAGAGGCCCTACTAGATGAATCCCAATTTATGTGTGAAGGTTAAGGAGGAGATAGATAAAATGATAGCTTCTAGGATCATTGAAGTAGTGGAGGAATCGAAATGGATAAGTCTGATGGTAATCAACATCAAGAAGGATGGACGGATTAGGATCTACGTGGATTATAGGGAGTTGAATGTAGTTTGTGTCATTGATCCTTTTCCACCCCCTTCATTGAAGAAATTTTGGAAGGAGTCACTGGGCGTGAAATCTATTCCTTTACGGATGGATTTTGGGGTACCACCAAGTCCTGGATTGCAAAGGAGGACCAGGAGAAGACAACTTTCACCACCGAGTGGGGAAGTTTTGCATACACAGTCATGCCCTTTGGGTTGAAGAATGCACCTACTATTTTTTTTCACGCATAGTGGTGCAAGCATTCCAGGACTTCATCCATAAGTTTCTTCAGGTCTATTTGGATGATTGGATAGTGTATGGTCTAGTTAAAGACCATTGTGACAATTTAAGGTTAATGTTTGAGAGGTGTAGGTAGTTGAGGATATCCCTCAACATTAAGAAGTGTGTGTTTTACACCCTTTGGGACTTTATTGGGGCATATCATATGTAAGGAGGGCTTGCTGGTAGATCCCACTAAAGTTGCAGTTATTATTGTGGGGTTAGGGGAGCCTACTAGCTAGAGCACAATGCGTCAGATTCCTTGGGCATACGGGTTATTACAGAAATTCATCAAAGGGTATGCCAAGATCACCGCACCTTTAGAGGAGCTGCTTAGACATAAAAGTGCCTTCCATTGGGAGAGGCGCAGTAGAGGGCATTTGATACATTAAAGGATAGGCTTGTCACCACTGCCTATATTATGTTTTCCCTCTTGGGACAAGCCCTTTCATGTCCATGTAGATGCCTCAGGGACCACTATTGGAGTAGTGCTTGCACAACCAGTGAAGGAATTATTGATCATCCTCTGTGTTTTGCAAGCAGGAAGTTGACACCAGCAGAGAAAAACTACACCACAACTGAGCATGAGGCATTGTCAATGATCTACACTGCATTTTCAAGTTTAGACAGTATCTTTGAAACACCCTTTGTGTTTTACACCGACCACATGGCATTAAAGTATTTGGTGAACAAGCTCATTCTACAAGGGCACATATGTCGGTGGGTGTTGTTGTTTCAAGAGTTTGAGTTCACCATTGTAGTGAAGCCTAGAGAAAAGCAATTGTGGACTGATCATCTATCAAGAATTGATTCAAGGGAGGATGCATAGAGTATTGAGGAGACAATGCCAGATGCACAAAACTATTTAGGTTGTGGCACGCACCCCTCAGATTTGGAAGAGATTGCAGTATTTTTAAAGGAAGGTGTGGCACTAGAAGGAATGAAGGCATTAGAGAAAAATTAGTTAGCCATATGCGTGCCCCTACATGTTAATCAGTGGAGACTTATACAAGTTGGGATGTGATGAAGTTTTACGCAGGTGTGTATTAGAGCATGAGCACCTCAGCCATCATGGAGGAAGCACATGGAGGAAGTGTGGGTGGGCATTATGTAGGTGATGCCACCATGCGCGTAAGATATTAATGGCAGGTTTGTGGTGGGAAACCCTGTACAAGGATTGTAAAGACTATTGTAAAGCATGTGACCATTGTCAACACATTGGCAAACTAGGAAAGAGAGATGAAATGCCTTTGCACCCTATCCCTAGTGCGGAGCCTTTTGAAAAGTGGGCAATAGACTTTGTAGGCCCTATTGCACCATGGCGCATAGGATTGGGTCACGCTATGTCATCACTTGCATGGATTATTTGACCAGGTGGGTAGAGGCAGCCCCAACTAAAGATTACACAGCAGCCATAGATGAGGTTCTTGTGGGAGAACATTATCATGAGGTATGGATGTCCATTGAGTTTGACCAGCGATAGGGGTACACATTTCTTGAATGAGACCATGTGAGGATCCTATTAGCAGAGTTCATGGTGGCTCATCACAAGACTACGCCCTATCACCCATAAGAAAATGGAACCATGGAAGCATTCAACAAAATATTGAGTCATACCCTGACCAAAATTTGTGATGTCGGAAGACAAGATTGGGATGACAAAGTATCAAAGTATTGTATTGTGGGCTTACAGGACAACGTATAAAAGGTTGAACAAAGCCACACCATTTCAGTTGGTGTTTGGCATGGAAGTTGTTCTACCGTTGAATTCATGTTACCTTCTCTGCGATGAATAGTACATGCACATAGGAGGGTTGGATGATGAGCAAGCACTTGGAAGAAATAATTGAGGAGTTAATGAAATTGGATGAAAGATGATCACTCACCAGGTGGAGCCAAACAACAAAGAAAAAGCAAAGCAAAAAGCTTGGCATGATCACCACATTAGAAACAAGAAGTTTGAGGTTGGGTAGATGGTTTTACTATATGATTCTAAGTTTTTGCGCCATCCTGGGAAGTTGAAAGTCCATTGGTTGGGTCCTTACACAATCTCGTACATCCTTGATTCGGGCACGTGCCAGTTATAAGTGCTTGGATGGGACAAAGTTTCTGGACACTTCAATGGGAGTAGGCTGAAGCCCTACTATAAATAAGTCTTCTTGGTGTTTGTAAATAAGGTAGTTTTGCCAGTTAGTTTAGAATTTTCCTTTATGCATTTCTTTTCTTGTGTTTCCCTTTCACGTTGTTGTTTTGTTTTGCACCTTGGGCACGGTAACCTTATTGCTACTTTTTGAGAATTTGTGAGTGCGCAGAGGACCACACATCATTTTAAGTGTGGGGTGGAGTAATGTGAAGGAGCACATGGTTAAAGTGCCAAGGAAGTTTGTGTTAAAAATCCCAGTTGAATGGCCCGGTTGAAAGAGGTGTATGGAGAGAAAATATGGAAAAGGATGGTTGGTGCCAAGATAAAGCTACTTATAGATCCCATGTACAAAGGAGGAGAAAGCGCATTAAGCAACACGAGGTAGGTGAGAGAAAAAATCAAGATAGAAGAAGTGCCTTCGGTGTGGTTTTACGTGCATGTAAGAGTCTCCTGTCAGGTTGGATTGGTTGTGCGCCAAAAGGTTGGAGGATTTTCACATAGGTTGGGCGCGTGAGGAAAGCGCTTAAGTCAGGCTTTGTTTGAAAAAAATCCGCATTAAATGAAGAAAGTATGGTGGTAGGTGAAGTAGCACTTAATGCTCAAAAAGGGAAAAACTATAAATAAGGGGGTCGGACACTTCATTTTTCACTTTGCGTATAAGAGAACGAAGTGATTTTTGCACCTTTGCAAACTAGGGCTTCCAAAAAATTGATCCATGTGAAGAAAAATTTGGAGAAATTGAAGCGTAAGTAGCTAGTTCGGATTTGTGAACCAGAGGAAGGGATTTCACGGGCGTGGGAGAAAGTGTGAGAAGACGCCATCTTGTGAAGGGAGTATCCCAGTTAGGGTTTGAAGAACTAGGGCATGGTTTAAGTAATTTTCTTCACAAGTTCGAGATCTAGGGTTGGAGAGAGCGGAAGAATGAAGTAACATAAGTGATTGAAGTGGGTAGAAGACCTAGAAAATGGCACCCAAGAAACTAGCTAGTACACCCAAGAAGGGAAAAGGAAAGGGCAAGGGCAAGCAGCAAGAAATTGAAGCAAGCACAAATGAGGAATGGTATGTAGAAATGCAGTACCCAGATGGAGTGTTGTTGGGAAGGAGTGGGAGTCCCATCTTAGGGATATGTCTGTAAATGATTATAATCATCGGACAAGCACAATTGAAAAGGAGTTGGCATTGGAGTTAGTGCACCCAACAAACAAGAGGATGCTTAGAAAGTTTTCCCATATATAATGATGATGTGAAGGTCAAGTTGGAGAAGGTAGGGTTACTACAACTCTTTGAGTTGCCCTACTTTGGAAACTTGAGTGATTATATCAATGGCTGATGTCACACATGCATGAGGACTATTTCCACTTCGTAGGGTGCAAGATGATGCACATAACTCCTCAGCTCATTTCACAATTCACAGGCCTCATCTATGAAGGAGATGGGTTGGAAGATGATTTGATAGACAAGGAAGCGATTAAGGAAACTATCACCACTCTTGCTTGCAAAAAGGGGTCAAGGTATTATGATGTCACAAGACATCAAGGATCCAATAATGAAGATGGCCATGCACTTGGTGTCAAATCTAAATGGCCAGAGAGATGGACTCAAGTCAGTAAGCCATGGTTAAACATTTGCAAAAAGATTTCAGAGGGCACCATCTATAATTTGTTCGCATTCATCGCGGATGAAATTATCAACTATGTGAAGGAAGGTGACAGGATCCTTTTTGGAAATGTGTTGCTGACCATCATGTTTTCAGAGATAGGGGTACTAGATGCATCAGATAAATTCATATGGGAGTACCCTGATGAAGACCCTCACCTACCAAAATATTTGAGAAGTATGCTTGTGACACTATGACAACAGTGCACAAGGCGCTTGGAAAAGTGGTACACGCACCTAAGGAATGCGTTCGGGGCTAGAATGGAGAATTCTGAACAACTACCAACGTGGCCACTAGGGGAGAGGTAGAATTTTTGTGTACTAGCATTACTACCTAGGCAGATTCAAGTTGATAGATGACTCATGGAGCCCATGGTGCAAGCTCCCCTTTGCCTTCATAGCTCAGTACTTCAGCGTGGGAGTAAACAAGGTTCAAGGAGTCCAAAAAGTTTAAGTTGGACCTTGGTAGTTTGGACAAAGACCACAGGGAATTGTGCAAAGGGTTGGTCTACCCTGGCAAGCACGTGTACATAGAGTGGTATGTCACATGAAGTGTAAAATGACAAGGCCCATGACTCTGCCCATTGCAGGAGGATCCGGTGCACGTTTACATTCACATAAGGCCCAAGTCGGAGAAGGGCACATACCTAGAAAACGAGGTATCTATACCTCAAGATCCAACTGGGAGGAAAAGACCCACGCTCAAACGGGAGGAAAAAGAACCAGAAAATAAAATCCCAAGTGTGGTGGAGACACATAGAAATAGGTTCCCCCGGGACAAGCACTAGAACCAGCACGTACGCACGTAAGAAAAAGGCCATAATCAGAGAAAAGACTCCAAACTAGAAGAAGAACCATCAGATAAGGAGTCATCAAAAGAAGAAACAAAGTCACCTACACCGGAATCTCCGGTTAGGAAAAAGTAGAGGGTAGAAGAGGAGACCACCTCGGAAGAAGAAGCTGGAAGTATGGGCAAGTACATAGGAGAGAAGGATGGTAGTGAAGAAGAAGTAAGTGGGGAAGAGGACCCCGGAAAGATCAAGGGCCACCTATTTTCAATATACATGATTCAGAGGAGGAAGGCGGAGAAGAAGAACAAGGGTTCCTTTTTGTGTGGTGCAAGGATAGCCAGGTAGGAGGAAGCACCCAGGACATGGGAAAAGATGAAGAGGCTAGCATGTAGAAACAAGAGGTTCCAAGCTCGGCACAAGAGAAAACGGCCAAGGTGGCAGAAGAAGAGGAGACAAGGGACATTGAGAACCTGGTGGAGGACAAGGTGGAGTGTAGCGTTGAGCCAGTGTTGAACAAGGAGAAGGAGAGCACGGAAGAGGAACATGCGGTAGCACTAGAGGCCCAGGTTTTAACTATAAGTATACCCAAAGGTACGCACATGGGAGGAAGGAAGGTGTGTAGAGGGGGGGAGGCTAGAGATGGGTTATATTGATGACCCCAAGAAGGTGTTTTACATGGTTCTAGAGTACACTTCGGTGGAGGAGCTTGTATGCATGTCATCTTTTGACAAGGAGGTTGCCTACCCACGGACAAGGAAGATGATCTCTTGGGCAATTGAGTCCCACCTTGATGAACTAGAGTTTGAGGTAAGCCAAGGGGCAATAGTAACATTTCCAGGACCAGGAGAAGATAACCCAGTGGTGGATACCCAACAGCTCTCGGATGAACAATTGAGTAACACGCTTAACAAAGTCTCCATTGAGATAGAAGCTAGACTCTTTAGGTGAAATGATAGGATCAGGGATTTGGAAGGGGAGCTGAAGGAGAAAGAGGAAGAGCTAGCTACATTAACCAAGGAGCTAAGCCAGGAAAAGTTAATCAGTGCCCAATGCGGTGGGAATTGAAGGATGAAAAGGCCAAGGTGAGCGTTGTGTACAAGAAAGTAGAATCCATCAACGAGGCCATACTATTAAGCATCCAGACCTAGCATCACCCACACAAAAGTATGGATCTACTTTGGGATGCCTGGAGGATTTAACAAGGGTCCTCACCATGGAAAGATAGCCTTGCCAGCCTTGGAGTCTACAGAGGAAGTGGCCACGCACTAGAGAGGAAGATAAGTTGAAAATCGTAGCACTCATCGTAGAGTACAACAAAGTGCTTGCTGATGTAAGGGCTGCTTCCCGGACTACTGAGGCCACATACGAAAAATTACACGGATAGAGACAAAGTGGCAGGCACCTTGGTTGCCACTCATGAAGTGGAACTCAAGGAGTTCTAGGAGAAAAATAAGGGGAATAGGGTGAAAGAGAGAAAAATCCTTGCCGAGGTTGAGAAGAAATCAGAGGCCATTGAAACCTTAAGGGTCTTCAATCAAAAACCAGTTGAAGGAGCTATATCCATGTATCACATGAAGAATGGATGTGTTGGAGGATATATGCAAGGAGTTGGAGAAAATCATGGATATTATGAGCGTGCGCAAGGAGATGGACTAAATTTTGAGGAGGTAAGCGCCCTGGTCGGTGACCTCTGTCAAAGAGCGCAGGATGAAGTCGATGCCTAGAATAAATTGGAGGCTAACTTGCAAAAGGATTTTCCCAGTCTATTGCAGTGATTCTTTCACTCTCCCATTCTTTCTTCTTTCCCATTCTTTCATCCTCTTATTCTTTTTCCTAGGCGTAAGCCTATTTGTATTCTTTCTCTCACTAAGGGAAGTGTTCCCAGGATGGAGAACATGCGTAGTGTGGGGTGATGTTGGGCCCCTAGAATATTGACTAAGTACAAAAGGGCGTAGGCATGTGCAAGGTCCCAATTAAAGAAAGGTGTGCAAGGATAAAGCGCACAAGGTAGGGTTTTAGAAAAGGGTTTAAGGAAGCCCATGGCACACACGACGCGTGCGGACAAAACCAAGGGTTTGGGACTTAGAAAATTGGATGTTCGGGGTAGAACACGTGAAAATCATGACCCGACTACACGTGGATAAGGTGCCAGCCTGGTGACAGGTTGGCCTAGGAAGGAGCATGCTACGGTAGAGAATCTTCTAGAAGCACATCATGGGATAAAGTGGGAAGCTCAGGCCTAGAGGAGCATGCTCGCATGGAGGACCACATTCAGACACTTGGCATCAGATCTGAGGGTGCTTTGGAGGATGAGTTGGCAGTCCAAAAAAGCTATAAATACAAGCACTGTAGAGTAAACAAAGAGACTTAGAGTGTGGGCGAGAGCTCTGTAGAAATACTGCAAGAACTCTGTTAATGGGTAATTGCATTTGGGAAAGGATGTATTGGGCATGGGGATTGTAATTTTTTCTTTTTGGTAGCTTAGTTACATTAGTCCAGTTGCAATGCATGACTGCGGTCTTGCTTCTCTGTGACACTCTGTAATGGCTCCATGGATGTAATGAGGTTACCTATTATATATACATGAATATCAATGATTCTGATGCATACTTCTCTCTCATGAGTTCTCTTTCCTTTTATGCTAAGTATGGATGCTTGTATGCTTCTTTCTATTATGATACACATAGATTCTGTTAAGTACTCTATCTGAAATGACTGCAAGGATCTAGAGGCCGTTCTGAGCTCTATGGTTCTTGTATGTCCTAAATCCATTTGAAAGTCTTTTAAACACAAATCATTTCACACTTTCACTACTTTGTCTTGGCTTCAAACCATTGCACACATGCTATATAAAATTCTTAATAATTTTTCACACATCTTCAACTTTGAATTCATGACTTTGAACAAATTTGAAACTCTCACCTAGGTCACATTTTCCCTCATAGCTCCACTAGTTCAAAAATTAACTAAAACAATCACTTTATACCATTCTCATCTCAAAAACATAAATCAAGTCAGTCTAGATCCTTTATATTGACCAAAACATATTAAAAACATACCAATACATTCATAATGGACCCATGTAGGTCGACCATGCTCAAATACACTAAAAAAGCCCAAAAATGGCTCAAAACCCCATCACCTGATTCATCAAAGACCACAACGCCATCACCATGATTATTCAAGCTTTAAAACTACTCAAACATGTCAAATATGACATCAAAACATCATACATGGTTTTAAATTATCTTTCACCAATCAAATTATTCATAACACTACCAAGAAGGCTCATATCCTTCTCAAAACAGATTGTTTCCAGGAACCAATCTTCACCTATGGCCTTCAATACCACACCAAAACAACTCAAATATGGCATGTAACCACTCATTAGAAATATTCTGACCTATAGAACACATTTATGCTTTTTGGAGCTCACAAAACATCGATACATGCAAACCACACTCACTTTCCTCTTCACCAAAATGAGCGCCTAAAAGAAGTCTTGGAAACTCAATTGGTTTGCACCCTTTATTCCACTTTCAATATCTCCAAAGTCCTTCAATAATAAAATATTCCATCCCTCTTCACTCTCTAACTGATATCAAGCATCAACTAATCCATCTCATGCATCTTCTACCTCCATCTTCTAGCCAGAGCAATCTTATCCTGAAAAACAAACAACCTTCTTCTTCACAAATTGAGTTGGATGACCTATCAAATATCATCATCATGAAACAAACCATATAAAATTATAAATATCTCTGAATCCTCTTTCCATAACATCTTACATTTCCTTCCAACTCCAAGTGGAAGGCCTTCAACCAGTCCATCTCTGAAATGTCTCCTTTAAGCTTTTAGGACTCAAGAACTAGTCTTGAGGTCAACTTGCTCCATCATCTCCAAAAACACTTACAAAATTAACCAAAACATGGAACACCCTTAAACATGTTGTATAATCAATCTTAAACCTTCAACAAGCATGAAGAATATCAAAACAATCACCAACCTCATGAAGCTACTCAAGACCCCTGCTTAACTAGACAACCTTCAGTTTCACCTTGAAATATTAGGTCATCAATTTATCATACCTTATCAAAAAAATTCACATATCTTTGGAAAAAATTTGAACCAAGATCACAACAAAACTTGAACCAAGTCCTAACTCCACATGTAGCTCTTATAAATCCACTTTTACCACATACTGCTCCAAACTGCCCCAAAAAATAGTCCTCATAAATAGGGAAAACTTTGTCATTTAGGACCTCAAACATGATCTAAAAATATCATGGACATGTAGAAAAACTCCCAGGATAAAAATAATGTCAATTTATTTCATACCTTCTTTGATAAAATTTTCCACAAACTAAACTTCTTCAACAACTATCCATTTTGAGTGGGGCCCACATACAATCACAAGCACTATATTACCTTTCTAGAAAGCTGGAGGATTCCTCTATAGCCTACAATCATAAATTTTGAAAAATGAATAAAAATGGTTAATTATACTCAATTTCCTCCAAGTCACTTTTAGCTAGGGTTTAGCTAGGGTTTCAAAGCAACTTATCTTCTTAATGATCATTCATAAAAATGTGACAATCAAACCACCTCATTATTTTTTATAAACCTTATTAGTTCCATGGAAAAACATCCCTAAAATTATCTTGGTCCCATGCAAAACACACAATCCACAACGAACATCGAAGGTCAACTTTTACTTCAAAATCACACTCTGGAAAAGCCGGTTTTGCTAAAAACTTCATATCTTGCAAAATCTTCTTCACTTTGACCTAAAACTTGTCATGAAGCATCATGAAAAAATCCTCTAACTTTTGATGCTCACCATATAGCTCAATTATTCCTATAACTCTTAAACAAATCTCACTTACCTATGCAAACATGTCTTCTTCTCACTTTCTTGCTTCCCAAGGACCATGAAACACCACTATACCTCTGAAAACTTACCACGATAATCCTTGTAAACTTCACAAACATTGTCACCATGTTGTTACCATGCTTGGAAAAGACTGATTAGCTCCAATTCTTATGTTACCATACCATTCCACAAACTCCAAGACGAGGAATATTCCCGTAATGACTACTTCATGCCATGACAAACCATTAACTCGACCAAGATGACCTCATACGAGACACTTGTGACACACCTTTAGGACCATGAATGACCTCATACAAACCTTCATCTCACTTAGCAAGACTCATATAGTGACTATGTAGGCTAAACCATGCTCGAGGACCTCATAAACCTTACCAAACTTAGACACTACCAATCAACCTTCACGTTAGACACTTTGAAAGACACCTCAAAGAGACTTAGAAAACATCATGACACCCTTTTCCATCAATGAAAACACTAAAAACACCTCTAAGACCATGAATGACCTCATACCAACCTTTAACTTACTTAGGAGGACTCATACAGTGACTATGCAGGCCAAACCATGCTCCAGGACCTCATAGAACATTACCAAACTTGGACACTACCAATCAAACTTCATGTTAGACACTCGAAAGACACTTCATGGAGAATCACACAACATCATGAAACCATTTTTCATCAATGGAATTAACATCAATGACATGATAGTAACACACAATGGAAAACAATATCCGCCTTTGTCATTGATGACAACCACCTTTAGAAACATTAATGGAAACCATAAGACAAAACAAACCTACTAGATGCTTTTCCATGTTTATGATGCTTCTCTCCCCTTTTAAATCTATGACAAAGTCTACAATGATATCTAAACATCGAAAATGAAAACACACAATGAAAACAATGCACAAAACAATTTAATTGCTTGACTAAGACTCCCCCTTCGACCGAACTTGGTCTTTTTATTGTCTTCAAAAATAGCTAAAAGGATCCATGGACCTATGATGAGCTTCAAAATATCTCCCCCTGAACTGACATCCTCTTCATTTTGTCTTCAACTTAGCAATGTATCATTCTTTTGGCTTGTTCAATGCTCAAAATAAAAAATTCTACCTTCAAGGCTAGCAAAACACCATTAGGACCAATGTCCCTAAAGATCATTCTTATTCAAAAAATTCCAACTTTCTCAGTGTTCTAAAGGCTCAAACTTATCATGAAATTCACTCTCATGGCTCCCCCTAGACTCATACTATCATGTTCTAACCGAAAAGTACCAAATTTTGAACATTCACCTTACTTAGAATTCATAGAGATTGATCATCATCTATACCCATGTTCTAAAGTAATATTTCAGTGTCTTTGGTCTTCTTTACCTACTATCAAGGTTGATTAACTCATAACTTACCCCTTGGATTTTTCTTGCTAACTTTGACTTATTTTTCCACGCATACCTTCTTAACACTTTGAATGCTTGGTTCATAAACAAAATAGGATCCTCCTGCTTTGATGAGAAATATCAAACCTCTAGCATTACATTCTTGCTCTTCACATACCATTTACATAAGTTTAGATGTTCAAGTAACTCAAAATTGTCCTTAGAGCTTGCAATTTCACACTTTTCCTCAATACAAGAAAGCCTTCAAACATACACTTTTGACCTCTAATGCTCAGAATAGGTGATGTAAAAGCTTAGATCATTTTATTCAACCTCTATTCATGTCAACACAATCATCAAACTTATTAAAATCACAAGAAATAGGTAATTTTACTCTCTTTTAAGAACGCCTTTTCTAGCTTCTCAAAGCAAGGTTGATGGAGATTTATAGTTGGGAGCAAAGTACAAAGTCACCAAAATAAAGTGAAAGCACTTATGAGTACCCTTTTCCATCCTACAGGCATGGGAAAAAATGTTTGCTCAATTCTATAGACAAAGGTCATTTCCTTCTTTATCTCTCTTAGACCCATCCCTTCCTTCTAGCCACTGCATAAGGTCAAAATTAGAAATATATTTTGATAGGATGGATTATAAAACATGATATTTCCTTTTTGACTACCCATTTGGGACTAAATTCAGTATACAAACTTTCATGGAGCCTTCCTTTGCAAAATGTGCCTCAAAATCACTAATTTAGACCTTCTCTACGACCATCTACAATAACCACAATACTAATGTCACAAAATTCAAGAAGAGGAAATATTTTAATGGCCTAAAAATTCAATAATATCCTTTGGCATCTCTCCAAGATACTATCTACCAAATTTTATGGCTTAATTATTTGTCTGACAATGCTAGTTACAAGCCATTCCCCCAAAACCGTAACAAGGTTTATACAAAGTGGACCCGAGAGGAAAGTTTTACTCATAAAATCAACCAATTTTATTTCTAAGGCTTAACTCCTTTTTCTATATAAGACTGTGTCACCTTACTAAAGCTTTCAAACCTAAAAGTGAGTCTATTTACACCCACCACCGACCAATTTTTCTCAAATTGTCCCGTACTCTGCCTTCCAAACATGGTATAACCAATTTTGAGGAATTCAAAATAAAAAACTAGTTATACTTATCTCTTTCAAGATCTCTTCCCGATAACTCTATCATGGTACACTTTTATATCCTTCATTGATCTCAAAAACCATCCATAGAATCTTGGAAACCTTCAAACTTTAGATTTTCATACTTGGTTCTTAGAAGAGAATAACAATTACCCTTCTTGTGTAGACCTTGAGAACCTTGTTTTGTTACTTTGAACACCTATCGATGAATATTGTCATTATTATATGTCTCAATCTTGTAGGTCATCCTTATTATAATATTTTACCAATCTTAACTTCTTGAAGTAGACAAACTCCAACCCTTCATATGATACTCTAACCTTGGAGCCTCAGTCACTGTACACAAATCATGAGACCATTTCTTTGATGCATAACTAACCATAAAACTCATAATATTTATATTGTTAGAGAAACTTCCTCTGAGACCATGTTCTTATGAGAGATAAAGACACAATTCCACCTAGGATTTGAACTTGTAACAAAATTCATACCCAGTAGCATGCCTTTCATAACTTATGATGTCCTTTTAAGCTTATCATCATGAGACACACCATGGATCAACTCTCCCTACATGTCTTCTCCTTATCACTTATTCACTAGATACAACATTACAAAGACTTGAAAATCCTTTTAAGAAGCTTCCTCAACTTTGGAATGAACAACCCCATCATAGAATTATGACACAAAGAGACATCTTAGAATCTATTATCCAAATAACTCTCCTAGTTATTTAGATAACTTATATTTTTATTATGACTCTAATGTTTCACATTTTAGGTTACGCACACTCAAGATTGTTCTTTTGACACCTTGGCACAGTTGTAGTTCCTCTATGCACCCTTGTGTGCCTTCCTGCTCTCCTTGCATTCTTCTATCTCCTTCTATTTTCCCTTGCGCACCTTCTTCCTAGGTGTTCGCTTTATTTCCTATCTCTCATGCACTCCTTATGCACTCTTATGTAGACTTTCCTTCCAATCGGCTAAGTCCCTGGCATTCCTCTTACGTGCTTACATAGACTCATTTCCTTCACGTGTCCTCTTTTCTTTCTACCTCCATGCGCACCTCCCTTCGCCTTGAATGCTCACATATTATTTCCATACTTGCTTTCTACAAGTATGAATTCCTCCTGCAAATGCATCTCCCCTCTGCTTCCCTTTCGTGTGCCGGCCTCTTGCTCCTACACCTTGCACCTTCTTCCTGTGCTAGTTAGTGTTCCATGTCATCTTCTCAGGACTTGAGTGTGCTACACACAACCTATCAAAGCGCGCCAATAGGGTGCCAAATCTAGATAACCAACTAGTGCATGACATGTGGTAGAAAAGATAAAACAAATGAACAGTTGGCCATCATTTCAGCCAACCTACACGCGCCACGTGTCTTGCATGCGTCGACGGCTCTGACATCTTCTAATAGCCATATCTTTTGCTACAAAGCTCAGATCAGCACGTACTGGACTTATCAGAGAGTCTGCTGACACAAGCTACACATTGTAATTTTCAAATTCAAATGTAGGCGGGATTTATCAGTGAAAAATAGGGAAACATCTCTCAGCTCATCAATGCACACATCCAATCAACCTCAACCACTAGATTTCATCAGATCTTGCCTTCTTCCTTCTTCCACATGCCAAACAGACATGGGGAAGTGCATCTGACAACCTTACAGGTGGATTTGTAGGCATTTATCATTGGTTGTTGGTGGTTGAAGATTTGAATCCAAGTTTCCCTCCCTTTCTCCTTCTCTTCTCTCCTTCTTCTATAAATAGTAGAGTTCTGATTTGTAAAAAGGATCCCTCATTATTATGGCACCATGCCAAAATAGTGGCCAAATTCCCATGGGTCTCAGACCTTAGAGTGGTCTTTGTAA
This sequence comes from Taxus wallichiana var. yunnanensis, assembly GCA_018340775.1. Lineage (NCBI taxonomy): Eukaryota > Viridiplantae > Streptophyta > Pinopsida > Cupressales > Taxaceae > Taxus > Taxus wallichiana. The sequence continues at coordinate 639,501,522 of CM031237.1, read as the reverse complement.
TGTATTCTCACCTCCTGTTGTGAATGTAAATGACTGTGCGTCCCTTAAGTAATAAAATCATGTTTTATGGAACTCTTGTCTTCCCTCTCTCATTTTCATTACATCTCACCTCTCTGTTTGCATTTTCTAGCATGTTGTGCGTACTTTTGTGCTTGCAGTCCCCACATTCATGTGTTGTATGTGCTGGAAGGCCGATCATGTGTGTTGATCTGTGATGCATGCCATCCACCCTCATCTCCCGTGCCGTCTATGTTTCCTTCGCTGCTCATGGAGAAAGATCAACCCTTTCCTTCTCGCGCTATCACCTTCCTTAGCTTAGGATTTCCCCTTTCTGCACATCCTTCGTCCCTGATCCCTTGGCATGTTTAGTCTAGGATTTTCTTTCAAAGATTAGGAGTAGTAGTAGTGTTAGAGGTAGGTAGAGGAACCAACCTTCTCCGAGATCCATCCCAAGCACGCAAGGTCCCACAACTTAGGGACAGTTCCATTATGGTCTCAAACACCTCGGCCCTTCCGAGATCTAAGATGTGGGTGCACATTTGAGCAACCAACAGTTTCTAGCACGCCCGTGGGACCAGAGTGAAGAGCTTTACATCTTCATCTCAACAAGTTTGATGTGTTATTGCTGAGATCCAGCCTTTGGAGGCATTTTCAACACATTTGGCGACTCCACTGATTCAACGCACCCATTATCTCATGTGCACAAGGTCTCCTCTTATTCCTCCATTCATTTCTCCTTTTTCCATCATTCCACATTCCTCTTTTGAAGTTGTGCAATCATGAATTCTTTCCCGCCATGGAATTCTCATTTGCAGCAATAGAACTATTTCCCTCCATCCCCACAGTTTCAAAATCCTCCTCCAAATAAGTTTTATAAGCCCCATTATCCCGAAAATACATACAACCCACTTTTTTCTAACCAAAATGTTTATGAAGAACATGTTTATGTAGATGATGGTGGAAACTCCTTGGTTGAAGATGATTTTGAGAGGTAGGTGCAAAATATGGAGATGGACATGATGCAACTCAGAGTCAAGTGCTCCATAAAGGAAGCTAAAGTTGGCTACAAGGTCCCTTGTCCATGGGTTGGCCCATGCTGGCTAGTTTAGCACCCAGCCGAAAGCTACACTTTATCACTTAGATGTCGCCCAGATTACAAAGTGGGTGGAAGAAATGGAGGCTCAAAAATCTAGTGCACGGAAGCCTTGTCAATGGGGCAACCTTGCACTACCATCCTACAACCCTCCCACTCCTCTGTGCCAACTTACATCATCTCGATGCAGTGCGCGTGTCCCCGCCTTCTTGTGCACTACCCCCATTGAGAACTCCCCTCCATCTCACCTTCACTTTTCCACCATCTCTCCTTCCATGTGCACCTCTATTCCTTTAGCGCACATGCCTTCCATGTCATCTGCGCCCATCCTTCGATATTATTCTAAGTCTACTTTGTCTCCCCCGCCAATGCACCTCTCCCAACCAACGTCATCATGTTTGACAACTGCAGAATAGTTGAAGAATGGTGTGACTCGTGCGAATTCGACTGGGAAGAGGAGATCATACGAGAGCTTGTTCCAGATGAAAATTAGTTAGCTCTAGAGGGCACAGTTTTGGAGGAGACCGAGTTACTTTCTTAGTGTATCACCGCTTTAGTGTAGGCTTTACTTTCATACATTTTTCTATCCTGTTCCTCGGAAGCATTAGTTTAGGGTTAGTGAGTAGTTTTTCCTACACTTGGGTAGTTAGTGGTAGGTAGGTTAGGAGCAGGAACCATCCTTCTCCGGAGAGCTATCCCATTTTGCAATGTCCCACACTCATGATAGTTTAATGTTGTGCAATCAAGCCGAATGACCCACCATAAAATTTCTCATTTGGGGGTGCTTTGTGATTTTGCATCAACAATTATCACAAAATTTTTCACATAACCATGACTCATAATACATTAACAATCTTGGAAACTCATTATGTCACACCACACACTTATTTAATGAGTATACACACTCCAAGAAAACTTGACCATATATATGACAATGGTAATGTATACAATCATACCAACTCATATCTATGAGCACTTTAAGTGACCATTAAACTTACACACCTAGAATATTCAGATGTAACATGATTATCTTGGGATCATAATATGGACTCTCATAGGACCAATAACTCACTCATAATCTTATTTACTCATGATAACGGTTTGAAGGTGATAGATTTCTAATATACATGAATTCCAAGACATAAACAAACCACATAAAAATCATTCATGGTGACACAGACTATGAATCATACCTACTTCAAGATCGACCTCTCTCAAATGACATCATGAAAAAATCAAACACCTATAAGTAACAAGGACTCAAAAACACAATGAGAGGTCACATCCCATACAAGATGACTCTTATAGTGTCCCAAAAGCCTAGTTTCTTCAACTTGTCATGCACTAGAGATTAGATAACATTTAGGCACATATGAATTGCTTTAGATCTAAGCCCTTCAACTAAAGAAAACGTGCTTCCTTGATTTTACTTGGGAATGATGACCTTGTCTTCCATCATGATAGCACTAGATCTCTCTTTGACATTTTTGGCATGAATAACATCCTTTTGACCATAAGAGCACACCGACTATCTTATATTCATTCTTAGGACTGATTTTTATCTTAAACTCTTTATTCTATTTCCTCTGAATACTTTAAACCTGATATTGAATCTTGGAGATTCACCTTGGTGAGAGAGTCTAGCAATGTGTCCCTATTTGTGACATTTGAAACAAACAATCCCATTCTTATTTCCTCTTGACTCATACACTCTTAGATTCCAACCACATTCCTTAGCCTTGTGACCATATCCACAACATGAGTAACATTCACCTTTGAAGATACTTTCACCATTCCTAGAAGACATTCTTTTTAAATTTCTAGCTCTATGATCAAAATCATGACAAATATAACAATAACCATTAAATGAAGAACCATACCTCATAGCATTAGGTTTTCTAACAAGGTTAGACTTTCTTAAATCAACCTTCTTGGTCACCTTCACATCAGATTGAGAACTTGGTCTAGCTCCTTCATCATTCTCCTTTTGCTTTCCCTTGAAACATAAGCATGTTTGATCATTTGCATCTCTCGGACCTTAAGGTCTCATCAAGGGCTTCGGATCTCTTCTCTAACCTCTTATACATCTTCAACCTATTAGATGCATCTTCTAAATCAGATTCTAGGGATTTCAAATTCTCTTCATACCAAAACCAACTTCATCTTTATCCTTTAGGGTTTTAGTCACTCTATCAACTTGCAATTCCAAACCCTTGATGGCTTGACCATGCTCTATCTTCATGCAAATAATTTGATCTTGTAGACCATGAATCGGGGACTCTGTGATTTCATACTTCATCCTTAATGATACTTCAACATCTAAAGGCTTACCCATTGCTTGTGCTTCTAGGATCTCCTTCAAGTGATTAAACTTACTTGTCAAGGAATTTCTCTGATACCAATTATTGGAAGCATAATGGACATAGAGGGGGTGAATTAGTCCTCCAAATTTCTTATTTCATTTACCATTAATTTCAACATCCATTAATATCCATTCATTCATATACATTCAATAAGAGATTATTAGGTGTGCACAATACATTCAAATAACCATAACACATAAGAGAGAACACATAGACACAAGATGTAAGTGGGAAACCCTTACGGGAAGAAAACCCACTGAAACTCTACTTATATTACACAAAGCAAAGAGATTTAGTGAAGCACCAACTTCACAAGGAGCACCAACCCCTAATTTAGTGAAACACCAACTCCATAAGGAGGATACAACCCCTAAGATAATAAAGCACTAAATAAACCATATAAAGATGAATATATATGATTATTATTGATGCCACAACTGATGGAGATAAAAATTCTGCTCACACATCTTCAAAACCTTATTCAAAGCATCTCTTCTTTAACTTGATATATCTCACACTTTCATGACTTATATTGGATTCAAAACCTTGCACACATGCTCTCTCACATTCTTCATAATTTTAAACACATCTTAAACTTTGATTTCATGCCTTTGAATAGATTTCAAACTCTCACCTAGGTCACATTTTCCCTCCTAGCTTCACTAGTTCAAAAATGAAGTAAAACAATCACTTTATACTCTTCTCATCTCAAACACATAAAAAAGTTAGTATAGATCATTTATCTTAACTAAAAATATAAAAACATACCAATAAATTCATAAAAACATTCATAATGGACCCATGTAGGTCATCCATGCTCAAATGCACTAAACAAGCCCAAAATGGCTTAAAAACCCATTACTTGATTCATCAAAGACCAAAAATGCCATCACCATGATTAGTAAAGCTCCTAAATTGCTCACAAATGTCAAATATGATGTAACAACATCATCCATGGTCGTACATGTTGGGTTTAGCCACACACTTATTGTACAAATCTATTATCGAATTAAGCATACAAGCAATAAATATGAAAATTAAATCAAAAGAACAATACACAAGATATAACGTGGTTCACCTAGTGTGGGATATGTCCACCAAGAAACAACCAATCTATTAATATTCACTTTACGTGAGGATATACAATGAAGATTTGTAATCTTCCACACCTCTCCTATATGTACAATACTTGTTATCTCTCGAAAGTGCACCCTGTAGAGAGATGGCTGCAAGTGTTCTAAGCTTGCAAATTTTATCTCTCTCTTTTGTAGATACAATGGAAACACCTCAGTCTATGGGTATACCTATTTTGAGGTGAGTCTCTGGTATCAAGGCCGGTTCCTTATTGATGTATCCTAAACTGATTTTTTTGGGGTTTAAGGGTAAAAGATGATTGTAAAAATGAAATTAAAACTAAGGTGATACACCAAAATTGTATGAGGTATTTGACTGAGTACATGCACAATTGATATGGAATGAATTTCGATGCACAGGCCAACAATTTTCTAAAGATAATTAAGGGTAAACAATTTGATGTATTGAGGGATAAAATCACAACAATACTACTAAGTTACACATACACATTAATATCATGCAAAAATTACTGAATTTGCAACAGGGTAAGATGATTAATTAAGGAATTTAACATTCACAAGATTAATAGAAACATACACAAGACTGCAAATAATTGGAAAGGCAGAAAATACTTCACATTCAAAGGGAAAAACTGGTAGAAAATTACTTTAGCACTCATGTATCTAAAAATTTCTCCTTTGTGCTTTGCGAAGGCACACAATATATAGCAAAATTGATTCACCCACCCTTATTAAAAATAGACTAAGGATGTACTCTTACATGCATCCTATTTTTATCCTTTATCATGAATAAATAAAGGAATAAAATAAAGCGATTAGTAGAAAGAGGAATTAATAGCCTTTGATTACATCACACCAAACAACGGTTATGATCATGTCTATTTTTAAGAAAAGAATGGGTGAATTAGTTGCTAAAAATAAACCTTGCTTGATGAGCAAGTATTCTTCTAGGTGCATGCAAATTCGTCTTCTTGTTGATCTGTCCTTTTGTGAAGGCATGCAAAAATACTCCTGTGTATTGAGCAAAAATAAAATTACAAAATTTTCAACACTTGCAAAATAAATTCATCCACACATCCACATGATGGGGACCACCTCCAATATTAGGCTATGATGTTAACACTTGTTATGTATTCTTGTGGTCAAATGGATAACACATTGTGAATCATCTCCAACCTTCCCACTAGTGGGGACCACCTGTGATTGTGAGCACTTGTATTCGTTGGGTTTGGCCACTCTTGTGGACTTAGCAAATTATTGTGTTTTGAAATAATACAAGGGCACTTTGTTTTAAAAGGGGCACCATGTTACATTTGGCCACCTTTTGGACTTAGGCATATTATAAGGTCTGCCACCCCCTTTTGCATTTGATTGGTCATAGACCATGGTTTGACCTTACCCTTTTGGGTGATCATTGCACAATATAATTTGGTCGGCTTTTGCATCATTTGGATCTTGGACTATAGTCGATAAGTCAAAAATGCAAATAATTTTTTAATAACAAGGGCTGGCCCCTTCATAATGATGAGTCACCCCTCCATGCATTTTGTCAGTGGTATTTTAACTCGGGTCAAGTTAACTGTAACCTTGGTGGTTTGCATGAAAATTGGTCCCTTGATTCAGGTCATTGATCTCTGTACTTTTGATTCATGGCTGTTGATTTTTCTGACCCTCGGTTAGGGTTTCGGCTTGGAATTTAATGTGGTAGTTTTTAATGTGACCATGGTGATTTACGTTGAACATTGTTGATCAGTTTCCAATCGTTGATCTCTGTATTGGAAATTTTTAGGCCATCAATATTTGACTTGTGGTTAGGGTTTTGACCTAGAGTTTAGCATAGTAATGGCATCTAACCATGGTAACTTGCGTTGAAAACTACCTCGATCCTTAGCCATCAATATTTGCATGGCTTGATCTTTGGTCATTGGTCTTTGAATGTGGTTGAGTTCAAACTTAACCCAACTCTTGAGTTTGGTGGTAAAGGTCATTCAACCTCAATGATCACTCCATTCTAGTTTTTTGGGTCTGCAGGCGAAGCCCTGGAAAATTTTTCATTGACGCCATTACTTTGATCTTTGAGTTCGGGACTCTAAAAACTCAACCTCTATGAGTCTGTGAAGCTTTGTGAGTGGAAGTATTTGATCTCTCCACCATTTTCATTCTATGAAGTTCAACTTCTTTAGCAGATCGATTCTCTCAGCTTGGTTGCATCTGTATTTTTTGATTGTTTCTTGTCAAGATCGGCTCTTGGACTCTTTGCAAGGTTTTAATGGCCACCATTATTGATTATTTTGAGTTCTAGGTTGGATTTTCTTGTAAGATTTTGGTCAATTTTACCAATTACATTGCTCTGAGTTTGGCTTTTAATGCAGATGGGTCTCTGTCTTCTTTCTTAGCTGCCATTGTTGAAGTCTGTGAGCTCGGTCCTTTTACACAAATGATCACCTATTGCTCTATGGTATCTGTATCATCTTTTGTATTAAGAAAGGTGTTTGTGGATTTTTGTTTCTATCATCTCCCCGATTGTATATTGATCATCTCAAGCTTTATAAGGTTTTTATTTATTTTTGATATCTCTGCTGGTGTTGTCTTTTTTTCCACCATTATTATTTCCTGCCGAGTTCGGTTCATTTTTCTGAGTAATATTTGAGCTTTCAAAACCATGGTTAGAATTCAAGGTTGAGTTGTATTCTTCGTTGTATTCACTCTGCTGAGCTTTTTGAGAAAGATCATTGTGGGTGTTTTCCACCATGAGTGATTATAGGTGAGCTAATTTTTCTCTTGCACACGTACACTTGTATTTTCATTTTCTTCCTTGGATATATCACCGAAACTATTGAAAATATTTGTGGGTTCTGTGATTTCTTGCTCCTGCTTGACTCTCGAGTTCAAAAATTCTCACGGGAATATGGATTGCTTGCTTCATCATTCAGCTTGCTCAAGGTTTTGACTATTTGATTATAAACGGTGAGTTCTTGTCTTTACTCTAATTTCGGATACCCATTAATGGGTTTTCGGTCTCTAGCCAGGAGCTATACCCTTCTCACTCACATCGCAACTTGAAACTGATTTCAAATGGAATAATAAATTTATGAAATAATTCAATATTTCATTAGCTTAGATATGAATGCATTTCTAATTCAAAGTTTGTACTTCGTATTTTTTTGCTCTATCAATGGTGATAAACCGAAATCATGGGAGTATCAACTTTGCTCGCATCTATTCTTTGAATTGATTATTCGGGTTTGAGCTATTGAGATTCTGATCTATTATTGTAAACCACCATTTTCATTCTATGATCTTTGGTTTGTTCACCGTGTATTGTGCCTAAATAGAGTCACCATAATTTGATGCTTATTAGGGTTTCTTTATTTCTTCATATTTGGGTTCTGAATGACTTTGCATGGCTCACCATGAACATTTTCTTGTACTGCTTCCCTTTTGAGCTCCTTTGGGTTCCTTCTAAGAATGATCATGGAGCATTCTTCGTCTTGTTCTTCATTCTCTCGGGACCTTAGAACTTTGTTGTTTTGATCTTTGAAACTCGATCTTGAGGCTAATAATATTTTCTCAAAATTTGAAATCCAGCCATACTATCTTACGTTCGCACTACTTGATTCGATTCGACCTTGGCCCTTTGTTGTTTGGATGAGTGTATCGTAGTCATTAGAAATTTCTATCTCCCGAACATGTCCACTTACTTCCTCTCGTACATCCATAACAAAATGTTTCCAATCTTGTACTTAACCATTCGGCTTTTAAACACACTAAAATAATGCTTTTGGTATTCAAACTGCACTGTAAAACCGTGAATCATGTATTTAATCTTAGCTCTGAAGCTATACTTTAGCATTCTATGGACTTTATATTTTCTTTATTTGAAAACTATACTTCTAGAATGGCTGAACTTTGTTGGATTATCTTAAGACTTCATGTTATTCAGTTGTAAATAAAATGAAATCTCCAAAGTACTTCAATTTGATGAGTGAAAGTGTAGTCCATTTATTTTCTGTTTAAATACATCGTATTTGATCTTCATAATAGTTTTAGTATGCATGTTGGAAAATTTAAAATGTCCATTTTACATGGTGAAGACCTGTCAAAAATTTTACAGAATTATTTCTTTTATTTTTGTTTCAGCTGTAATAGATGTACCTTCTAATTTATAAAACAGAATACATCACTTTTCCATTGAAGTTGATTTATTGTTGGAAACCGAAACATAATAATTGTTATCTTGATAATGGCATGCTTTTTTACTTTTCTGTATCACTTATTTGATTTACATAAAGATTTTAAAGCATGTATCGCTTAAAAACAACATGATGGAAAGTCAAATGTCCATTTTACATGGCGAAATCCTACCAAAATTTTCCCCGATTTCCTTCTCATTCTATTTTAGCCGTAATTTTCTTTTCGCTTAACTTCACCTCCAAAATCTGATCCTTTTCTACTTCACCTTTGAGTTACATTCTTCCTTCATTCTAGCATGTACTTATGACTCATTTGTTTCATGTACCATAGGATAGAAATTATTGAACTTTGCAATCTTTACCTATAATGAGGACTATAAGATATGATTTATTTTTTCTTTCTACAACCGATCCAAAAATGGATGTTTTATTTTTTCCACTTTTAAATGCTTTCAAGGATCTTCAATTTTAATCAACTTAAAAGGATTGTATACTTCCAAAAACTGATCAAAATATGATTTAGGACTGAATTCAAACTGAAATTAAGTTTGCAATTTACTCAAAATTTCACTATTTGATCGAAGCCCCAAAAATCATTGTTTCTTGATTTTAATCAATTTTCCAATTTTATCAATTACTGATTATAGTTGCATCCATATTCATATTTTGAATTTAACTTACTTGCAAATATCAGAAACTGAAAATAAAATCAAAACACAACACCCAAATTGTTTACGGGGTTCGAATTCCTACGTCCCCGGTTCGTGGTGAACCGATCCATTAATAATGTTAAAAATGTAAATATAATAAAATTTAAATTAACCAATAATGAATCAAAAACCTGAAAAACTATGTTTCATACCTTCGAAGGATGTTAATGGAGCTCAGCCTATGTCCTTCACCTTCCTGATCCACTTACAATGGTGTCTCCCTTTGGTTCTACGCCTTTGTGTGACTTTAACAGCCAATAACTCCATCACAAAAGCTCCAAATAGGATAAATTATAATACCATCGTTATCATCTCAAAATTTTGACCAAATTTCATATATAACTCAAGATCTGGAAGTGAGCAGAAGTGCCCCAAAATTGCACTTTTCCAAAACTACCTCGCTTATTGGCTTGACACAGACCTGACACTTGTTTATTACAAATACAAGTGAGCTTTATTTATACCACTTACAAGAGGGTGGCGGGTTGGTAAGGCCACTTATCTTTTTAGATGAGGTGCTGGGTTCAAATCCCCTTCCATAGGTTTAGGCGCCCAATTTAGCCATTGACCCCACATTTGGTGGGAAAGGGATAGGATAAGCCTTTAAATAGCTTTTTGTCCACAAAATCCTCCTTATCCCATGGGATTAGGCTTATTCCCATGGAATGGATTAAATAAAATATTATTATTATTATTTTAAATCCAAATCCACTAAAAACCTACCAAGTTTCATGCCCATAATATGCCATTTGTCCACGTCAGAGTGTGCCATGTCATCATTTGACCACAACTTTGACTATGCATATCTTTCGCATACGAACTCAGATTTGGTCCATTCAAAATGCGTCAGAAAGATTGTGACAAGATATATACCATGGAACTTTTTAAAAATTACAAGACCATCAATTTTTCCTTGTCGCCAATTGCCACGTGTCACCTTGCCATTGGTCCACTTGTTGACATGTTGACCAAAGTTGACTTCCATGTTGACTGAACTTTGACCGGACATAACTTGAGCTCAGAGTGTCCATTTTTCACGTTCTTATAGTCATCGGAAAGATCTCTAAAGGATCTACTACATTGGTATGTTCTAGGAAAGTTTAGGAAATTTTGACACTGAAAATATCCCCTGATCACTCCTCCCTATTGAGAAGGCTTTTTGTCCACAAAAAGCTATGTATCAACCCACAAAACATGCTATCTCTTCCTGCATTGCAAAAAAACATACAAGAACCTGAAATAACATTATAGGTTAATAAAATATAAATATTTGATTAGCTAATTACATAACCGATCAGATAATAACACCCAATTAAGCTAGTGTTCAACTGAAACGCTGCAACCCTGTCAACTTTGCACACAATTGTGAACTATCATACCCCACTGTAATGCCATCACAAATAATTGACCAAATAATAACACCCATTCTATTATAGAAAGCTAGTGTTCAATTGTCACTTGTGATACGAGATGATTACTTAAATTACAATTTCATAAACATAGATTAGTATACTAGACATCTAAACTACCCACAATTAGGCTAGTGCCCACTATCCATCTGAAACTATAACAACTGCAAATATTCACTATCCAGAATAAATTAGACTATCAACACCCAAAAATAGCTATAGTCAACAACTGAATCCACATGAATCTTCCAAAACATTGTATCACCATCACAAATAATAAGTCAGATAATAACACCCATCTATAATGGAAGCTAGTGTTCAACTAACACTTTGTGATTATGTTGATTACAACTGCAAATATTCACTATCTAGAATAATTAAACCATCAACGCCCAAAATGGCTATAGTCAAAATCTGAATCAATGTGAATATGTAAATATTCTATCCATACACTGAACTGTAAAGGGATATACTATAAACTGTATGCTTACCCAAATTGGTGAACTGCCATAATCTGCAAAATGATCACCTGGTACCTTTGCAAACCAGTTTGTTAGTGTAATAAATTTACACCCTAATTGCAACCACATCTGATAGTTACAAAAATCAAATTTTCCCAAAATAAGGGTCTTATAAATTAGTGTAAATAACACATGTGGATACAACAAGTTTGTCTATTTATTACAATATCAAACAGGTGCCCGAATGGGTCTTATAAGCATCCATAATATTTACACAAATGACAACACTATAAAACTACAAGTTTCAAAATAGACATTTTAACGATGCCCATATCCATGCATATTGTTGTCAGAAATGGAATAACCAACCAAAATGTGAGAAGATGAATATGAGTATGATGAACCTATCACTCAAATCTTCTTTACGAATGCTTCCAAATTATTTCAAAGATAAATATTAACATAGGATCAAAATCCCTAAAATATAGCTTTGAAAATGTTTGCATACTATCACCAGTTACTGTAATGCAAACATAAAGTTGAGGAATGTTTTTCCCATCCAATTACTTGGATTTCTCCGTTTAGGTGGTTTTACTTCCCCAGTACTAGAATGAGCATTTACATGAGTTAGATCAACAAATTTTGGTTTGACATTATTTTCCTTTTTAACAAATTTCCAATGTTGCACTGAAGGAACATACCAACACATCTTAACATCATGACCATTCCTTTTACAATGGGAACAAAATTTAACTTCCCTATTTTTAGGAGTCTTACCCATTTTTCTATTCCTGAACTCTGTCTAGGAAAATGATTCCCCTATTTAGGAGAGGTAACCTTTTTTCCATTTCTCACCTTATCGAGTGAGATTGGTCTTTTGCACCTGCCTTATCATTCACAAAAGGCATTAACTTCTTTATCATATTTTTCCTCTTCCAACAATATGTTGTAGAATGATTAGTACCTTCACAAAATGTGCAAGGAAAAGCATACCCCTATCTACCAAAGCTATATTGTTCAAATTGAAAGAGTGTTTTAGAAGTCTTAGGATTAAATTTCCCCTTAGTGCTATTTTTAGTGTAAGTGGGAGGAGGTGGAATTTCATTACCTCGTTTACCTGCTTTCTTACACCTTTCATTGTTCCTCCTGATGGTGGAATCTTACAATTCTAGAGGCATAGATCCTTGGCTATTGGAATATTTTCTTCCTTCAGCTGCTTTGGAACTTTCTCCAATTTCCATTTTCCCACTAGAATAACCCAAACCTACAAACTAAGGTTGATCCTCTACATGTATTGGGTTAGCATCACCTTGTTCATTTTTACCAAGGCCTTTTCCATTATATCCCATTTTAACCATTAGTTTAGACCCAATTCCCTTAGTGTGTTTTTCAAACTGACCTAAAGGAATATCTGAAACTGAATGAGAGGAAGAATTAAAATGTGAACAACTTATAGTTCATTCTGTCATAGTACTTGCATCTGATTTGGAAGGCATTTCCTTCTTATGTTCACCTTGTTGCAACTTTTCCAAGAGGGCATCCTTGGTCCGTATTTCTTCCTGTAACTCTTTAACAAAGCCCATCAACTTCTTGCTTTGTGCAAGCATCTCATTGACATACTCCTCTTTCTTGGTTATAGAGGATTGTGGCTCAGATTTTAACTGCACTATTTCCTCTTCCAAGGAATAAAAATTAGCTCTCAGGAAAGAGTTTTCTTCTTGGAGTTGGCGGTTAATGGCTTCAAGCTCATCCAGTTGCTCCTGTTTGGATGACTTGCCCATGATTCCCTGTTCCTGCAAACACAACCTGTACTTCCAAAACGCACACTTGCAAAAGAAGATTAACAAGCCCCAAAATGTTTGCACATTTTTGCAAAATCAATATTGAAACTGAAGCCAAATTTTTCAAACACAATTAGAAGCTAATCCGACAATCTAACTACTCTGATACCAAACTTGATCCAAAAATGGGTGTTTTATTTTTTCCACTTTTAAATGCTTTCAAGGATATTCAATTTTAATCAACTTAAAAGGATTGTATACTTCCAAAAACTGATCAAAATATGATTTAGGACTGAATTCAAACTGAAATTAAGTTTGCAATTTACTCAAAATTTCACTGTTTGATCGAAGCCCCAAAAATCACCGTTTCTTGATTTTAATCGATTTTCCAATTTTATCAATTACTGATTATAGTTGCATCCATATTCATATTTTGAATTTAACTTGTAAATATCTGAAACTGAAAATAAAATCAAAACACAATACCCAAATTGTTTACGAGGTTCGAATTCCTACGTCCCACGGGTTCGTGGTGAAACGATTCATTAATAATGTTGAAAATGTAAATACAATAACATTTACATTAACCAATAATGAATCAAAAACCTGAAAAACTATGTTTTAGACCTTCGAAGGATGTTAATGGAGCTCAACCTCTGTCCTTCACCTTCTTGATCCACTTGCAGTGGTGTCTCCCTTTGGTTCTACGCCTTTGTGTGACTTTAACAGCAAATAACTCTATCACAAAAGCTCCAAATCAAATAAATTATCACACCATCGTGATTTTCTCAAAATTATGAGCAACTTTCATATATAACTTGAGATCTGGAAGTGAGCAGAAGTGCCCCAAAATTGCACTTTTCTAAAACTACCTCCTTATCGACGCTTGACATGACACGGACTCTGACACCTTGTCTATTATAGATACAAGTGAGCTTTATTTATACCACTTACAAAAGGGAGGAGGGTTGGTAAGGCCACTTATCTTTTTAGATGAGGTGTTGTGTTCAAATCCCCCCTTCCATAGGTTAGATGCCCAATTTAGCCATTTACCCCACATTTGGTGGGAAAGGGATAAGATAAGCCTTTAAATAACTTTTTGTCCACAAATTCCTCCTTATCCCATGAGATTAGGCTTATTCCCATGGAATGGATTAAATAAATTATTATTATTATTATTTCAAATCCAAATCCACTAAAAACCTACCAAGTGTTACGCCCATAATATGCCATTTGTCCATGTCATCATTTGACCACAACTTTGACTATGCATATCTTTCGCATATGAACTTAGATTTGGTCCATTCAAAATGCGTAAGAAAGCTTGCGATGAGCTCTATACCATGGAAATGATTTAAAAATTATAATACCATAAAAATTTTCTTATCGCCAATTGCCACGTGTCACCTTCCCATTGGTCCACTTGTTGACATGTTGACCAAAGTTGACTTCCATAGTGATCGAACTTTGATCGGACATAACTTGAGTTCGAGTGTCCATTTTCACGTTCTTACAGTCATCGGAAATCTCTCTAAAGGATATACTACACTCGAAATGGTGTAGGGATGTTTAGGAAAATTTTGACACTAGAAAATATCCCCGATCAATAACCTATTCCTACACACTTGAGAAAATAGTTAGAGAATATTTAGGCTTTTGGCCTCTCTTATGTCCATGTTTTTCTTTTCTTCTCTTTCCTTCTTTTCTGAGTGAGAAAATAATGTATACTATTTGATCTTCAAGTAATCTATATCTCCTATTATTTAGAGATCCATGTGCACGATTAGGATAGTATAGGAATATAGATTAACCCCGAGCTCAGAATCGATGATTTTCTTTTTCTGCTTTTCAGTGTACAATGATTTCAACGATGAAGATGAAGAGGGAACAAAGTTGAAGATGATGATGCATCAACTGAAGGAAAAACCTCAAGGCAATGATGGGTTCATTCATACTCCTTTATTTTATCTTTCATGCATGTGTGCCTCTTATTTCAATAGCTATACTTTACTTTCCAATTACATCCCACAACTTGTGTGGGAAAATTTGAAATTCCTTATGAATATAACATTGAATTGTGAAATTGAGTTGTGTATTTCTTTTTACATTTCTACTTTCTGATATGGATTGTATGATGAACTAAACAACCCAATAATATAATTAAATGTCTTAATCATAAAGGAAAGATCATTAAAGAATACCTGTAACATCTAGTAATGAACTCTGATTTTTGTAATCTATAGTCATGATTGCTACTTCAAAACCTAACACTTCATCTATTCTAAAATTCAGTGTCTTCATCAAGGCAACACAACTATCCTTCGAGCTTTGTGTTCTTTTGCTAAAGATAACATGAAATTGTAGGCTATGTGATATGTTATGTTTTACAACAACACACATAGTTGTAGATTTCATGTAATCATTAATTAATTCAACAATAATAATATTGTCTGAAAGAACCTCCCCTAGCTTAGGTATACTTCACCAATGCTATCCATCATAACGAAGTTTCAAGTTGCCCATTTTTGCACAAGTGCAAAAATTGTCAACATTTTTGTGATCCTGTGGGGAAATCTACCTACTAGCTTGTAAATTTGTGCCTTGCTCTTGTCCATTAGGCATGGAGTCTAAAAATGTAACCAAAATCTACCTTCTTGAAGGTCCAACCCTTCCAAAATGAACTAAAACCGAGAAATGATCTAGTAAACCAGATCACCTGCACGAATGCACTTATTGAATTGAAAAACATTGTAATGTGTGAAACTACACTTATTGAAGGGAAATCCTACTCTAAATAGACAATTGTAGGATTTTCAATAATAGTGTTTGAGAAACATACCATTCACAGAATGGGAAGTTCCTCTCCATTCAACCTTGAGAGCTGAAAAGTATTGTGTTCTTTGTAAGTTGAAATCATATAAGGACCACTCCAGATTGTATTGAACTTTGTGTGTCTTCTTGGATTTGCATGATCAACATCCCACTTTAACACAATATCTCCTTCATTGAAGATTCTAAATTTGGATTTCTTATCAAAAGTATTCTTCATCTATTTCTGATTCTTTTCCATGTTTAAATGAGCTTGATCTCTTAGCTCTTGTAATTCCATTAATTCTGCATAATGAACCTACAATGGTTCATTTTCAAGCAGCTCCATTTGATGCAACAAATCTAATGTGGGTAACTCAACTAAAATAGGCATTCTTGCTTCTCTTCCATAAACAAGCTTGTATGGTGAATTGCTAATTGATCTTTTAGGAGTCACTCTATCAGCCCAAAGTGTTGAATTCAACATTAGATGCCAAACTCTCTTGTTATCTTTGAGTGTTCTTCTGATGATCCTTAAAATATTCTTGTTAGTACTTTCAACTAACCCATTACCTTGTGGGTAATAATTAGATGAAGAACTTAGATAAATTCCATGATTAACAACCCAATCTGTTACCTTTGCACTAAGAAATGCTAAAGTATTATTTGATATGATAGTTGTTGAACACCAAATCTACAAACTATACCTTCATAAAAGGATAGTATCAAGTTTCATTAGCATCTTTCAAGGCTATTGCTTCATCCATATGTAAAATAATATGTAGCAGTCAAAATCCACTTGTGTCCTTATGACGAAAGAGGGTTTATCATGCCAATAAAATCAAGGCCCCACTGCATAAAAGGTTGATCAACTGAAATAGGTTGTAAAGACAAGCAAATCTAAACAGTTTTTTCCAACAAAGAAAACACATTTCTTACACTTCTAATCCATTCAAAATAGTCCTTGAATATGTTGGGCCAATAGTAACCAGATTTCATAATTTTTAAGGTTGTGGTATGTGCTGAGAAATGACCTCCTACAGGTCCTTCATGGAATTCTAATAATAATTGCTAAATTTTATCATAGTCAACACATCGCAACAAGATTCCATTTATATCCCTTTTGAATAATACACCATCAATGAAAACATAGGGTACAACTTGTAATATGAAATACCTTCGTTTATTCTTGTCCATACCTTCCGATAGATGCCATGTTGTAGATAGTTAACTAAATCAGTCATCCATCTTGATTCCTGGATTTCTTGAGCAAGTTTAGGTTGCTAATTTTTTGGCTGAACCATAATGTCTAATTGCTTGATACATAATTTCAGCATGTTGTTTTGAATCTTCAGGTTCTAGTTCTGCTATTTTTCTATATCAACAATTAGATGTTCACAAAAACCTTTTCCTCGAACTGTCTTCACAACATGAATATCAACATCATATTCCATGAAATTCCTTATCCAGCCTGCTCTTTTCTCATTCAATTCTTTATTTAACAAGAAAGCTTTCACACTTGGATGAGAAACAAGAACATGATTTTTTTGTTTGAAAGCATGTACTTAAAATTATTTAGCCTCTCGACTACCGAAAATACTTGTTTTTCAAGAAATGTGTACCTTGTTTCGTAATCATGCAAACTCTGTCCAAAGAAAGTAATTGGTTGCTTAACATTTTTATCATTAACTTGAGTTAATATGGCTGATATTATTTCAGCTCCTGCAAGTGCATACATTGTAAAATCTTTATCAAAATTTAGATTTGTAAGAGTAATAACTTGAGATATGGTTGCCTTAATTGCTTCAAACCCTTCTCTCCCTTCACTGGTCTAAGAGAAAGTCTTCTCTTTCTTTAACATAGTTGTTAATGGTTTCACCAATGTTGCAAAATTTGGAACAAATCTTCTAACAAAGTTTATTTTTCCCAGAAAACTCTGTAATGCCTTCTTGTGATGAGGTAATGATAGTTGTGATATGGCTTCGATTATGAAAGGATCAATTGCTAAACCTTGCTTAGAAACAATATGACCAAGTAATTTACCTTGATGTATTGAAAAGATAGACTTTAGCAGATTCAAAGATATTCCAAATTGTCTGCATAACTTAAAAAGTCTTCCTTAGGTGTATTAGATGTTCTTATGAATTTTTTGAGAATACGGTAATGTCATCTAAATAAACCAGGATGATTTTATTTAACAAGCTACAAAAATTCATGTCCATTGCACGTTGAAATGTTGCACCGATTTGAAAGGATGAAAGACATTCTTTTGTAAGCATAAGTACCCCACTTGGTGGTAAAAGCTATTTTGTACCTATATTCTTCTCAGACTAGAATCTGATTGTATCCACTATAACCATTTAGAAGAGATAGTCTATCTAAACTAGAAATTGTTCTCAAAATATGATCCATATTTGGAAGTGGGTAGTGATCTTTTAATGAAGCTTTATTAAGATCTCTAAAATCCACACATAATCTGATTTCTCCATTTTTTTCCTAACAGGAACAAGATTGGCTACCCAACTTGAATGCTTAATTGGAAAGATAATACCTGATTCAATCAACTTAGATAAATCTTTCCTCATTAGAGGCTCTATTTTGAGGATTTACAGCCTTTGTTTTTTTAACTCGGCTTGGAATTTGGCTGCAATTCACTAGTGTGCTATGCTAAATCGGGATCAAACCCTTTCAGTCTTGGTATTTCCTAGCAAAAACATCTTTAAATTCCTTGTAGAGATTAATAAAAGAATGTTTTTCAAATAAAGAACATACCTTTCTGAGAAACTTTTTTTCCTTCATCAAATAAAATCTCCTCATAATTATCAGCATTTGTTGACATCTTAGTCTTGACCTTCCTTAACTGATCATCAATGCTAAAGATGTCTTCTAATGTGACCAGACCTCGAGGTAATTTATTTGTCTTTAATTGAACAATCTGGTCACCATATAAGTGTTGTAATTTATCTTGATTTACTGCAGAAAATTCATCTTCTTGCTGCAAAAACCTACAGATTTGATCATCACTTTCAAAAACCTTCCAATTCAAGTCATTATTAGGTATCAAAGGCTTGAAAATTAGCTTTATATGAGGCTGAATTTTGTTATTTTCAATCTATTCCAGCACTTCAAAACTAGCACCAATTGCGCAATTCTATCTACATGCTTATTTTCTATTCTAGGAATGGATTAGATGTTAATAGCCTCAAAATATTCCATTAAGTATGAAACTCTATGTCTGTAAGACTTCATTAATGTATTCTTACAAACTTTGAAATTTATTACTTGATTGATAACCAACTCAGAATCACCAAAGATCTATAACATGCTAATACCTCTCTTTCTGGCCCAAAGTAAGCCATGAATTAATGCTTCATATTCAACTACGTTACAAGTACATGAAAATTGAGACTCAAAGATGATAAATACCTTTCATTTGTTGGGGAAGTGAGCATCAAACATGCTCCTTGTCCTTTCTTGTTTTTAGCTCCATCGAAATGAAGCTTCCAAATCCCTTCTGTTGCATTTTCTATTTTGGACAAGGGAATTGGTGTATTTTCTTCATGCAAGAAATACACACCAAAGAGATGCTCTTAAAATTCTTTGAAAGGATCATGATCATGTTATTCATGCATCTTTTCATCCATAAAAAAGTTAGAAATACCATTTAATGCTGAAACATGAGCTATATTATCAAAATCAGACTAGTCTAAGGCTGCATAATTAGCTACTGCATTAGAAGCGTGAGGCTCAATGTGAAATCTAGCCAATGGTTCTAAATTGATAGTAACCTTGGTCCCATAACGAGTAGTGAAAAATAAGAAAGACCAATCTGAAGAGAGATAGCCTCCTATCTTTGTTGTGAAATCTCTTGATAAACATATAGCAAAGTAAGGAGGTAAGTCTACAATAGTAATATCTTGTAAAATGGAAACATTTGGGCAAGCATGCAATGTTACCTCTAGATTTATGATGACACCAACTATATTAGTTGTAGTTCCATCTAACTGTAGGACACTCTTTTTAGGTTCATACTACAGACCCAATTTTTCTACAATTGCTTTTGGCATAACTATGGCTACTTGCACCACTGTCCACCATACAATTATGAACAAGATGTTCTCCAATAATCAGTGATAGATAAAATGGTGGTGGCTTCTTGATGTCATGAGCATTTAAGAATTTCTAAACCATCCATTTAACTTCTTTGATGTGGTCTTGTTCCATTATTCCAAGGACCATGTCTACTTTTTGGACTTCCTTTTCTACTATTTTAGAAGAAATCTGTAGCTTAGCTAGTTTGTGAGAAAGTAAATCTTGCTGTCCTAGAATACTTAGAGCATCCCACATTGAGATGTTAACATTATGCTTTTTCATTACATCAACAATGTTAAAAGAAGCAATAGTTTTAGAGACAGATTCTACTATTTTAGCATAGGATTTGGCAAAAACTGATTCTGCTTCAGCTACTTTTGATATCTGAGGTATAAATAACCTTCTTAGATCAAGTCAGTAGGTATTTTTGCTACTCTTTACTAGCTGACACAACTACTATTTTTTGAGGAAAAACAACATTGTTAGCTGGTTTTGGGCTTATAGTTGTTGTTTTATCAGTGATAGTAGGTAGAACAAGCCTATTCTACTATTTTTTACCCTCTCGTAGCCTTTTCCTGAGCCCTAGTAGTAACTGCAATAAAATCATCCTCACTGAAACTGGCTAAGTTCTGTTCCAGTGCCTTCTGAACTTGAGTATCTTTCTTCCCACCCTCCATTTGAGGCATGAAGAATGTCTCATATTGAGGTTGTGCAACAAGACTTATGTTCATAAAAGCATTTGGGAAACTTGCAGCTGAATGAGGTTGATTACAAGGTTGACACCACTCTTCTGTAGCCATATTAATTGGGACTAAAGTGTTAGATGAACTAGTAGCCTTTGGGTCAAATTGACTTTGCTGATAAGGCTGCCTATAATTTTCATTATGTTAATAAGGCTGCCTAGTTTGCTTGTTTAGCTACTTTTTTGATAAGGAGCCTGATAAGGTCTACTAGGTAATGCAAGCCTATTCTCGATTGAAGTTAGCTTGTTCCCCATAGTCTA
This sequence comes from Taxus wallichiana var. yunnanensis, assembly GCA_018340775.1. Taxonomy (NCBI): domain Eukaryota; kingdom Viridiplantae; phylum Streptophyta; class Pinopsida; order Cupressales; family Taxaceae; genus Taxus; species Taxus wallichiana. Next base: position 639,480,515 of record CM031237.1, on the reverse strand, counting down.
CAAAGTCTTTAAATACATCATCTGATGGGGCTGTAAATAACGGGTTCTATAATTGTGATAGGTTGTGGGATAGGAGCTAAATCTACCAAAAAAGGCATTAAAGGCCTTGGTGCTAATTTTCCAGCTTGAATAAGGTTGTTTTCAGCTCTTATAGCAATATCATAAGCATCCGAGAGTCTCACCTCCCATAGACTGAATCATAGTTGAAATATCACTATTTAATGCTCTAAGATAATAAAGAAAAACATGATCAACTTGAGGCTTGACACTTGCTAGAATTCTTTCCCAAGTTCTAGAAAAACGAATGTTGAAACTAGACATAAATTCATTGGGAGCCCTTTTAATGGTAGACAATTGTTCTATGAGAGATAAATGATCTGAATTATCTTGAAATTGTTTCAGAAATTTACCACCCAAATCATCCCAAGTTCTTATGCATCCAATCTCTATATTTCTATACCATTGCAAGACTTTTCCTTTAAGGGATGTAGCTAAAAGTCTCAAAGCCACATCTTCATGAGTAATATTATGGACTGCACATATGGTTGCAACATCTTTGATGTGCTCTGTAGGTGTAACCTGATTTTCACCCGTGAATGAAGGTAAACTTTTTTCATGGCAGCATTAGGGATGTCATGATAAACTGGGATTACTAATGGGCTACCATTAGTAAAGGTCACAAAATTTCTAGGTGGTTGAATAGCCATTTGAAAAACTGGGATTTGAATAGAGAAATTGATACGTGGTGAAGGAATATTAGGAGGAGGGTTATCAAAACCAGGCCTATTATAAGGTAAAGTATTACCAACTCTTCTCCTTCTTGCATAATTCAAAGGTAAAGAAATAAACTCAGAAGGAATTCCTCTTACCAATGATCTTGTAGTTACTTTAGGCATGGAACATGCTGCAATACTGGTCTAAAATCAGCCCTACGGAGTCACCAAATAAATCTTTAAATCTTTAGAATAAATTGCTGCAACTTGCTATCTCGAAAAAGTAACTTTTATCTGCTTGTAAATCTATTGTAGATCTGTTGTGAATATCTCAAATTTACGTATGTACAAATCTGATTCGTTGTCCCACCGGTGTGCCAAAAACTATTATCTCTCAAAAGTGCACCCTATAGAGAGATGGTGCAGGTGTTCTAAGCTTGCAAATTTTATCTCTCTTTCATAGATACAATGGAAACACCTGAGGTCTGTGGGTATACCTATTTTGAGGCGAGTCTCTAGTATCAAGGCCGGTTCCTTATTGATGTATCATAAACTAATTTTTGGGGGTTTAAGGGTAAAAGATGATTGTAAAAATGAAATTAAAACTAAGGTGATACACCAAACTTGTATGAGGTCTTTGACTGAGTACATGCACAATTGATATGGAATGAATTTCTGATGCACATGCCAACAATTTTTTGAAGATAATTAAGGGTAAACACTTTGATGTATTGAGGGATAAAATCACAACAATACTGCTAAGTTACACATACACATTAATATCATGCAAAAATTACTGAATTTGCAACAGGGTAAGATGATTAATCAGGGAATTCAACATTCACAAGATTAATGGAAACATACACAAGACTGCAAATAATTGGAAAGGTAGAAAATACTTCACATTCAAAGGGAAAACTGGCATAAAAATTGCTTCAACACTCCTGTATCTAAAAAAGTCCTCCTTTGTGCTTTTCCAAGGCACACAATATATAGAAAAATTGATTCACCCACCCTTCCTAAAAATAGACTAGGATGTACTCACCCATGCATCCTATTTTTATCCTTATCATGAATAAATATAGGAATAAAATAAAGTAAACTAATAAAGAGGCATTAATAGACTTTGATTACATCACAGTCAAACTGCAGTTGACTATTTTTTTTTAAGAAAATAATGGGTGAATAATTTTCTAAAAATAAACTTGCTTGATGAGGAAGTCTTCTTCTAGTGCATGCAAATTTGTTTTCTTGCTTGATCATCCTCTTTTGTGAAGGCATGCAAAAATACTCTCCTGTATTGAGCAAAAAAAAAATTATAAAATTTTCAACACTTGCAAAAATAATTCTTCCACACATCCACCTAATGGGGACCACTTCCAAGCTTAGGCTCTGATGTTGACACTTGTTTTGTCTTCTTGTGGTCAAATGGATAACCATTGTGAATAATCTCCAACCTTTCCACTAGTGGGGACCACCTGTGATTGTGAGCACTTGTATTCGTTGGGTTTGGCCACTCTTGTGGACTTAGCAAATTATTGTGTTTTGAAATAATACAAGGGCACTTTGTTTTAGAAGGGGCACCATGTTACATTCGTCCACCTTTTGGACTTAGGCATATTATAAGGTCTCGCCACCCCCTTTTGCATTTGATTGGTTATAGAAAATGGTTTGACCTTACCCTTTTAGGTGATCATTGCACATATATAATTTGGTCGGCTTTTGCATCATTTGGATCTTGACTACAAATTTTCATAAGTCAAAAATGCAAATATTTTTTTAATAATAAGGGATGGCCCCTTCATAATGATGAGTCACCCTCCATGCATTTTGTCAATGGTATTTTAACTCGGGTCAAGTTAATTGTAACCTTGGTGGTTTGCATGAAAATTGGTCCCTTGATTTAGGCCATTGATCTCTGTACTTTTGATTCATGGCTATTGATTTTTTTGACCCTCAATTAGGGTTTCCACCTAGCATTTAATGCGTAAAGTCTGTTAATGTGACCATGGTGATTTACGTTGAACTCTGTTGATCGGTTTCCAATTGTTTGATCTCTCTACTCGGAAATTTTTAGGCCGTCAATTTTTGACTCGTGTTAGGTTTCGACCGAGTTTGGCATAGTAATGGCATCTAACCATGGTAACTTGCATTGAAAACTTCCTTGATCCTCAGCCATTGATCTTTACATGGCCTAATCTTTGGTTGTTGGTATTTGAATGTGGTTGAGTTTGAAATTAACTCAACTCTTGAGCTCGGTGGTAAAGGTCATTTGACCTCAATGATCACTCCATTCTAGTTTTTTGGGTCTGCAGTGAAGCCCTGAAAATTTTTCATTGACACCATTACTTTGATCTTTGAGTTTTGGGACTCAAAATCTCGACCTCTATGATTCTATGAAGCTTTGTGAGTGGAAGTATTTGATCTCTCTGCCATTTTCATTCTATGAAGTTCGGATTCTTTAGCAAATCGATTCTCTCAGATGATCGCCATTGCATCGTATTTTCTTTGATTGTTTCTTATCAAGATCGGCTCTTGGACTCTTTGCAAGGTTTTAATGGCCACCATTATTGATTATTTTGAGTTCTAGGCTGGATTTTCTTGTAATATTTTGGTCAATTTTACCAGTTGCATTGCTTTGAGTTTGGATTTTAATGCAGAGGGGTCTCTTCTTCTTTCTTTGTATTGTTGAATTCTCAGTGAGCTTTCGGTCCTTCTATAAAAATGATCACCTATTGCTCTATGGAATCTGTATCATCATTTTTTTAAAGAAAGGTGTTCGTGGATTTGTGTTTCTATGATCTCCTGATTGTATATTGATCATCCCGAGCTTTGTCAGGTTTTTATTTGTTTTTGATATCTTTGCCTAGTGTTGTCTTTTGTCCACCATTATTGTTTCTTGTCGAGTTCGGTTCATTTTTCTGAGTAAGATTTGAGCTTTTGAAACCATGGTTGGAATTCAAGGCTTAGTCGCATTCTTCATTGTATTCGCTCTGTCAGAGCTTTACGAGAAAGATCGTTGTGGGTGTTTTCCACCATGAGTGATTATAGGTGAGATAATTTTCATCTTGCACACATACACTTTTATTTTCATTTTCTTCCTTGGATATATCATTGAAACTCTTTAAAATATTTGTGGGTTCTGTGATTTCTTGATCCTTCTTGACTCCCAAGTTTGAAACTTATCATGGGCATATAGATTACTTGCTTCATCATTCAATTACTCAAAGTTTTCAATTGTTTAATTATAAACATAGAGTTCTTGTCTCATTACTTATGATTTCTTGAACCCATTAATGGGTTTTCGACTGCTAGGCTAGGATCTATACCCTTCCCACTGACTCGCAACTTGAAACGATTTCAAATGGAATAATGAATTTCTGAAATAATTCAATATTTCATTAGCTTGGATATGAATGCGTTTCTGATTCAATTTTTTGTATACTTCTGTATTTGTTTGCTCTATTGAATGGTGATAAACCAAAATCATGGGAGTATCAACTTTACTCACCTCTATTCTCTAACTTAATTATTCAGGTTTGAGCTATTGAGATTATGATATATTATTGTAAACCACCATTTTCATTCTATGCTTTCTAGTTTGTTCACCATGTATTGTGCTCCTAACATAATCACCATAATTTGATGCTTATTAGAGTTTATGTATTTCTTTATATTTGGGTTCTAAATGACTTTGCATGGCTCAGTCATGAACATTTTCTTGCACTCTGCTTTCCCTTTTGAGCTCCTTTGGGTTCATTCTAAGAATGATCCTGGAGCATTCTTCATCTTTTTCTTCATTCTCCGGGACCCTAGACCTTCATTGTTTTGATCTCTGAAAAACTCTTTGCTCTTAAGGCTAATAATATTTTCTAAAAAGTTGAAATCCACTTCATACTTTTCTTAAGTTCTCGCACTACGTGATTTGATTTGACCTTGGCCCTTTGTTGTTTGGATGAGTGTATCGAGTCATAAAAAATTTCTATCTCTGAACATGTACACTTACTTCTTCTCTATATGTCCATAACAAAATGTTTCCAATCTTATACCGACCATTAAGTTTTAAACACACTCTTAAACAATGCTTTTTGTATTCAAACTATACCTACAAAAATGTGAATCATGCATTTAATCTTAGCTCTCAAGCTATACTTTGTAGCATCCTATGGACTTTATATTTGCTTTATTTGAAAACAGATTTCTAGAATGGCTGAACTTTGTAGGATTATCTTAAGACTTCATGTTATTCAGTTGTAAATAAAATGAAAGCTCCTAAGTACTTTAATTTGATGATCTGAGTGCAGTGCATCCATTTCTTTTTTGTTTAAATACTGTATTTGATCTTCATTACAACTTTAGTATGCATGATGGAAATTTTAAAATGTCTATTTTACATGGAAAAGCCCTGTCAAAATTTTCCCAAATTATTTATTTTATTTCGCTTTCAACTGTAATAGATGTACCTTCTAATTCGTAAAACAAAATGTATTACTTTTCCATTGAAGTTGATTTGTTGTTGGAAACTGAAACATAATAACTATTATCTTGATAATGGCATGCTTTTCTACTTTTTTGTATCACTTATTTGATTTACATACAACTTTTAAAGCATGTATCAGTTAAAAACAACATGATGCAAAGTTGTAAATGTCCATTTTACATGGTGAAGCCCTCGTTAAAATTTCCCCCAAATTTTCTTCTTCATTCTGTTTCAGCCTGTAAATTTTCTTCTTTTCAGCTTAACTTAATTTTATCTCCTCTTCAAAACTCTTCGATCCTTTTTTGCTTCACCTTTGAGTTTCATTCTTCCTTCATTCCAACATGTAATTATGACTCGTTTGCTTCATGTACCATAGGATAGAAGTTATTAAACTCTGTAATCTTTATCTATAGTGAGGACTGTAAGATATGATTTATTTCTTCTTGGCTACAACCTGTACCTACACACTTGAGAAAATAGTTAGAAAATATTTAGGCTTTTTGGCCTCTCTTATGTCCATGTTTTTCTTTCTTCTCTTTCCTTCTTTCTGAGTGAGTAAATCATGTATATTGTTTGATCTTCAAGTAATCTATATCTCCTATTATTTAGAGATCCATGTGCACGAATTAGGACAATATAGGAATATGGATTAACCCTGAGCTCATAACTGATGATTTTCTCTTTTCTATTTTCAGGTACAGTGCTTTCAACAATGAAGATGAAGAGGGAACAAAGCTGAAGATGAGGATGCATCAACCAAAGGAAAAACCTCAAGGTAATGATGGGTTCATTCATACTCCTTTATTTTCTCTTTCATGCATGTGTACCTCTTATTTCAGTAGTTATACTTTACTTTCCAGTTACATCCCATGGATTGTGTGGGAACATTTGAAATTCCTTATGAATAAAACATTGAATTGTGAAATTGAGTTGTGTATTTCTTTCTACATTTTTGCTTTCTGATATGGATTGTATGATGAACTAAACAACCCAATAATATAATTGAATGTCTTAATCATAAAGGAAATATCATTAAAGAATACCTATAACATCCAGTAATGAACTCTAATTTCTATAATCTGCAGTCATGATTGTTGCTTCAAAACCTAACACTTCATCTATTCTACAATTCAGTGTCTTCATCAAGGAAACACATGTGTCCTTCATGGCTTTGTGTTCTTTTATTGAAGATAGCATGAAATTACAGGCTATGTGATATATTATGTTTTTCAACAACACACATAGCTACATATTTCATGTAATCATTAATTAATTCAACAGTAACAATATTTTCTCAAAGAACCTACCCTAACTTAGGTATACTTCACCAATGCTATATATCATTGTAACGAAGTTTCGAGTTGCCCATTTTTACACAAGTGCAAAAATTTTCAACAATACTTTTTCCTCACAAGTTTCTCTTTTTTTTTCTCCAAGAAATTTTTCTTACAATAATATCTATTCTTTTCTTCTAACCCTAGTTTTATTTCTTATAAGCATATACAAATATTAGGAAACTTAGCTATGCATTTACAACCCTCCAATCATCTTTATAACCAAGGGTTGGATCTAGTCCTGTGTCTAAAATAAAATATTAACGCACGGTAACTAATGCTGGTTACCCAACCGATGCCATTTGTTTTCGGGTGATAAACGCTAGTTACCCAACTAACATTAGTTACCATGTAAACTCGTAAGTTTGTAAATCATGCTATTTATGAAGCCATTTAGCTCCACAACTCAAAAATATCCCACTTGGAGATAAATTTCTACACTATACCATATAATTCCATCCTTGGATCCTTTCCTTAGCCTATTCCTTCCTCTTAGAGTATCAAAATCAAAGACCAATAGAAGTGGAGTGTTGCTCCAACTTATCCTTTTCCAATGGCTTCGTTAGTATATCCACAGGGTTCTTATTTGTATGAATTTTATCTAGTTTCAGCTTCCCATCCTCCAACACCAAATTTGTATGAAGTGATATTTCAATCGAATTTGTTTCATTCTTGAATGAAATGATGAGTTATTTGCTAGATGAATCACACTTTGAATATAATTGTACAATCTACTGATCCTCTTTCTCATTTCCCAACTCTTCCATGAACCTGTTCATCCATATCATCTCTTTGTTAGCATATGTAATTACACCATATTTGGACCCTATAGTAGATAAGGCCACAAACTTCTACAATCTTGAAATCTAGCTAACTCGCCATGCCACCTACTCGAATACATATCTAGTGGTGCTCCTATCATCCGAATCTCCACCACATCCGAATCAATATAACCACATAAAGAAGTCTCTCGACCCTCCACAAAGATAAATGCATGCTTGGATGTCCCTCTCAAATATCCGAGTATCTATTGAGAAGACATACTATTGGGCTAAGGAGAAGACCACATTGGATTTATGCATGGGAACACGATGCATTTGAAGGTGTCGAAGGATAGAAAAGGAAACGCGGTCTAGAAACTGGTTTGATTTGGGACTTAGCCATTTTCATGGATGCAGGCTATTTTTGGAAGATAGAATGCGGGAAAACATTGGGATGGAGAATTGCATGTCACAAAAATACTATTTTGGGAATTATTGTTTGATAATCGCCATGCATGAGTTCAAGATAATAATAGGATTTATTCTCGCTAGTTAACTATAGGATATCTATTATTAGTGCACTTGCATGTGTGCATGTTAATGTAAAGGCGTATGGATATTATCAACATGCAACCTATTTTGGGAAATGCATAGGTGGTGAAGGGAAATTCCCACCCCTATAAATATGTAGTGAACTGTGTAGTTAGAGAGAGACTAGAGAGTGATTTTTGTGAAGTTATGTTCCTGGATCTGATGTGTGCATGACTTATGTTGATACTATTTAATGTAAGAAGCTTCCATGTTTTACTGTGCTTAGTATAATGGAGTATATTGGATAAATAATGGTGTTAGACATGACTGTAATTGGTTCTTGTTTAGTTGAGTTCATTATAGTTATTGTTTAATTCATGATTCTCTAAGATCTAGATTTGGAATATGCTATGTGAAATGTTTATGGTTAGTTATGGTTCTGAATGGATGCTTATCTTCATCACACTAACATGCACAATAAATTCTAAAGAGGGGCATGGTACCTTTGCATACTTTGGGTGAGTTCTCAGATCAGGTTGGGTGATGTGCTAGCGCACCTAGGTTTTACTGGGTTTTATATAGTAGATTCTAGGCTGCATCATTGGTTCCATTGCGGGACCTCTTTTTCGTATGTTTTCGTGGATGTTTCACGATGAAGACATACCAGTTGAAATTAGCAAGTGTTGAGGAGTGGATAAAGGATATAGAAGAAGAGTACACTCAGAGGTTCAACACTAGATCTCGAGTTGATGCACACACATGGGTGGAGAAGAATTTGTATGACTGTCTATATGAGAGCTTCTTTGCTATCTTTCTCGGTAGAGTTTGTACAAGTGGCTAGTTGCTTATGCATCCAAAAGGAATGGGAGGTATCACACACTTTTCTAAATGTAGGAATAATTTTAGGCCCTTTATGATGTTGATCTAATTTAGATGCACACTGTGGGATACTTGGTTCCGTGGTGTTTTGAATAGCTATATTTTGCAGTACTCATTTTTCACTTATTCTTACCCTGGAGGTAGCTGAGTTCTAGTTTTTAGGTTATCCAAGAGGAACTTATTTTCAAGGGACTCCATTAGTGATCAAAATCTTGATGGTAACCCTGAACTTGGAAGAAAAACCAATGGCTAGCTAAACCTCACCACGCATGGGGGCAGGAAAATGTTTTGTGAAAGATGGTGGACCTAGTGGTAGAGTTACGTAGGGAATGGAAGGTGGGTGTAAGGTGTAGTTTGGGACTACCAGAGTAGCTTGATCCTCTAAAGAGAGTGAAAAAAGTAGTGTCTCAATGCCACGTGGGGGTTAGTTTATTCCGTTGTGTAGCTAGCCCCGTGACAAGAGAAGAAAGGTGGCTTAAGTATAATGAGGTGCACAAGAGGGAGATAGAGAAGTAGTGTGATATTATAGAGAATATGTCATTGAGAAGAGAGATGGCTCGTGAAGGATTTGAAGCTCACATAGGAGGCATGGAGCCAGAGCATCTAGAACTCCCCATTTGGGAAAACATAATAGGGAAAACTCCTTGGCCTCACATGGGAGCACGCCAACAAAGATGACTTGGGCCACGAGATGTGCATCTGAATCTACCTGGTAACCTAGCCCTTGCGCTTGGATTTATAGTATCTAGTATAACCAATAATCAACAAGCTAGTTTGGGCAATAGAAGAGCAAGAGTAAGTCAGATAGCAAGTACATCTATGAAAGGAAAACATCTTCTTTATTGTTTAGAGGTACCTTTTTAGGCGCATCATCAACATAGAACTCAAGCATGCATAATTTTGGACTCACTTATGGGAGTAGTACCACTTCGTAGACTGTAGGAGTTTAGTTTAGTACCACTATTGGGACATAGAGTAGTACATCCATTGGTCCACTTTTGGCTACATGTGGAGGATTAGGGGGGACAGGTGTCTCTAGTTCCGGTGGTTTTGGAGGCGAGGTAATACCGGAGGTTACGGATCGGGTGGGCGGGGTTTGCACTAACCCCAAAATATTTACATGGAGATGTCTCCCCATCTTCTAGAGTATAGGGGAATAGAATATGTTACTAAACACATGCACATGTGTGAGATACTGTGGGCGTGCAAAAGGAGTTATGTATTCGAGTGCAATCTAAGTTAGTTTATAACTATATTACGAGACACACACACATAGTTGGTACATGAAGTTTGACCCTGATCAGACTTGCATAGATTATGCAACATTAAAGGATGCTTTCTGTAAGGAGTTTCATATTCCTGAGTTTGATTAGAAGAGTATAAGTGTGCTCAAGGATATTAAGTAGGGCACTACTGAGAGCATTTGGGAATATGATGCCCATTTCAAGATGTTGTTGTCTAAACTTTCTTATGATATTCATGCAAGACAAAATACACAATGATTTTTTGGGGCTTGATTACACCTTTTAGGAGGGCGCTGTCACATAAGACTTATACGGACTGTCCAAAGCACTTGAAGCAAATTTGCACATTGAGGAAATTGGAAGTATAGAAACTGGAGTGAGCCCATTCCTAGAGGCACTTAGATTGAAGCTATGTAAAAGAAGTTGGAGAAACTATTGGAAAATTCAGCACATGAGATACACACTAGGATTTGGTGTACAAATTGTGAAGTGGAAGGGCACACCAAAGATAGTTGTCCTCATAGATTAGTGCATTCATTACTGTTGGACTATGAGATATGTCATTTGGACCATGATGCAAGCCACTTGCCCATTATTACAATGCATGATAAGGAAGAATGTATCTTGTTATTGTAAAATTTTTTGGTCCATGACTCATGATACAGAAGAATGCAGGTTGATTGGTTAGATCCATGATGCCATAGATATTGGTGTGTGACAGATCAAGTATTAGATAACTCTAAAGGTAAAAGTGAGCACCATGATCATGATCACACTCAAGTGTGTTATGATCGGAATGAAGGGTGCTTTGAAGGAGGTTGTGGCAGAGGTCGAGGATGCCGTAGTGGATTTGGGGGCCAAGGCCGTGATGGTGGATGAGGTGAATTTCCCTCATCGAACATGTTTTACATGTAAATCTCCCCGACCACTACAGGGCACGAATGTCCTCATAATATTACTTGTTCTTTTTGTGGGAAGAATCACAACTATGAGGAATGCTCGGACTTATATGAGCATCTTAGAAAGCAACATAAATAGGAGAACAAAGGTGCATGGATGGTTAGAATACAACACATTGTGGAAAATTAGTGGATGCCAAAGTTGGCACTAGAACCTGAGGTATTACCTGTGAAGATTACTACACATGCTGAAGTTGCGCACACTAGAGAAGTGTTACAATAGAAGCCTACCATTACTAAGGAGGAAGTTTTATATGCAAGGTACCCAAATCCTACACATTAGAAAGAGGTTTATCAGGAGACCATGGAGGTACTCGAAATATTTAGGGTGAAATACAATGTTTAAAGGAATAGTCACAAAAGTTGGAACAAAAGAAGGAAACAAAGACAATTCAATTGGATATTGATGACTTAAAATAGGTATGCAAGATGCTACACTAGGAGAACATTGTTCCATTACTAGGGAATTGGCTAAAGGGAAGCACTCCACACACAAGTATTGAGAATGGATGGAAGATCCTACATGTTAATATTCCCCCTCATAACTTGGATTATGACAAGGAGATCACTCTGAATGTTGTCTTGGATGGGTGGCTCTTGAGTAATATATTGATTAATACAAGCGTATAAGTTAATGTGCTTACTTTAGATGTATGGGTATAGATGGGAATACCTCCATTACAACCATCCTCTAATGTATTGTTTATGACCAATTGATTTAAGGCCACCCCAATAAGAGTTTTAAAGGATGCATCCATTACTATACAAGGGGCCAAGTTCACCGGGGACTTTGACGTCTTAGTACTTGTAAAAGTAGATAGTTTCCTAGCTCTACTTGGGCACCCTTGGTGTTTTGAAAATAATGATGATTTATGGTTCAACAAGGGGTATATAAGTTTTGAAAACAAGGAATAAAGAGTTATTATTCTATTAATAGATGGGAAATCCACACCTTATGTTGAATCTTTGAGCGAGGAATACTTGAACATAATTTATGTACATTTCATTCGGGACCCAAAAGTACTTAGGCCATCAAAGGAAGGAATCCTCCAGTGGGAAGATGCACAGTCTATCAGTGATACTACAAGTATTGCTTGTGACAATTGGGCACATGGCACCTATGAGATGGTTGGGCGTGAAGTAAGAAGCACATTTTCGCAGAGAAGAAAACCTCGATGTATTAGGAGGATAGGTAATAACCCTATACCTCAATACACTTTGGAGAAGGAGATCCTATGGTATTCTTGTGCACCATGGAGGAGTAGTGGACAAATCAAGTGGAAAGAAGGAATATGTTAGTATATACCTTGCACAAGATAACAACGCACTAGTGGATGGTCCACAGGCATAATATTATGGAATGGAATGAAGTCATAATTTCTCTAACCACTCGATTCTTTAGGAGAAATGTGCCTACTACAATTTACATGTATCATGGTAATCAACCTGTTCAGCACCATGTTCAGGTGTGAGAGACTCTAGAAAGAGGGGCAGGAAGATTTACCACCTTCACTTTGGGTACACAAACTTTATTCCACTTTACAAGGTTGCGCACGATCCTAGTATGTTTATGCGAGTTGCATAGGGAGACTGGAAATTGGTAGGACTTGATTGTAGGAATGACCTAGAATTTTGACTACTTCTCTACTAAACCTCTGGTGGAAGAGGCATAAAGGGATATGAAATGCTTAACAATGGGAGATAGTGCAAAACCGAATAACTCATTCGGGAGTTATTTAGTGAGGTAGAATCAAGAGCACATTTTGATGAAGTAGACGAGATAGATGCCACACTACTTAAGTGTGCTTTCTATGATAAAGAAAAAGGAAATATAGTCTATATAGTGGATGATGAAGAAGTGGAAATTAGGGATATAGATAATTCGGGAGGTACGCTCTAAGTGTTAGACAAGTGTGTAGATAAGAACACGCGCACCTATCATGAACCTATGAAGACTAAGAAAGTGAAGATTGGCATGGATGTTGAACCTAAGGAGGCAATAATTGGGGATTATTGGACTGATTCTGAAGTAGCAAAGATAATTAAGCTACTACAAAATTTTTAGGACTTATTTCCTAGGGGATACCATGAGTTAAAAGGAGTGCATGAGTCATTAGTAGAGATGAAGATTAAGCTAAAAGAAGGAGCACGCACGGTCGGAAGAGACCTTAGAGGATGAACTGAACTCCGAGTGAAAAAGTTAAAGAAGAAATTGACAAAATGCTGAAATTTGACATCATTAATCCCTAGACAAATCAAAGTGGGTTAGCCCAATGATAATAAATATAAAGAAAGATTATTGGATTAGGATTTGTGTGGATTACAGGAATTGAATGGTGCATGTGTGATTGATCATTTTCCTACACCTTTCACAGAGGAAATATTAGAAGGCATTGTAGGGTGCAAAGTTTAATCTTTTACAGATGGATTCTTTGGGTATCATCAGGTCGAATAACACAGAAGATCAAGAGAAAACACATTTCACCACTGAATGGGGAAGTTTTGCATATATTGTGATGCCCTTTGGTTTGAAAAATGTGCTTGTTGTATTTTTGCGCATAGTTGTTCAAGCATTCCAAGATTTTATTCACAACTTCTTGCAGGTTTACTTGGATGATTGGATAGTGTATGGACTTATTAAGGATCATTGTGACAATTTACACTTAATTTTTGAAAGATGTAGACAATTAAACATCTCTTTAAACATCAAGAAGCGCATGTTTGATACACCTTCTGGAAATTTTATAGGGTACATCATCTGCAAGGAAGGTTTGTTAATGGATCCAACTAAGGTTGTAGTTATTGTAGGCCTAGAAGAGCCTACTAGTAAGAGTGAGGTGCACAAATTCTTGGGCCACACAGGGTATTACAGAAAGTTTATCAAAGGATATTGAAAGATCGCCACACCCCTGGAAAAGTTACTAAAGGGAAAAGGGATGTTCTATTTGGGAGAACCGCAACATCTCGTATTTGATGCATTGAAGGAGAGGCTTACAACAACACCTATTCTCAAGCGTTTTCCTTCATGGAACCAACCGTTTCATGTACATGTGGATGCCTCTAACAAAACCATTGGTGTGGTGTTAGCTCAACTTGGAGAAGGTATTATAGATCATCATATCTATTTTTCTAGTAGAAAGTTGACTCCTATAGAACATAATTATACAACAATAGAGTGCGAGGCCTTGTCGATGATCTACGCACTGCATAAATTCAGAAAGTACTTACTAGAAACACATTTTTTATTCTATACTGATCACATGGCATTAAAATACTTGGTAAATAAGCCCATTTTCCAGGGGCACATATGCGATGGGTGTTCTTATTTCGAGAATTTGATTTCATAGTTGTGGTAAAACCAAGTAAAAGTAATTCTGCCTGAACCAATTATCAAGGATTCATTCGGGAGGACACACAAACAATTGAAGATACAATGCCATATGCATATTTTTACAGAGTTACATCACACGCCTTCGAGAATTAGAGGATATTTCTATCTTTTTATGCACGGGTATGGTGCTAGAAGGAGTGAAAGCATTGGAGAAGAAAAAAATTACAATTCACACAACACCCTTTATGTTGATCAGTGGAGATTTATAAAAACTAGGCCAAGATGAAGTATTGCGCCAAGGTGCGTCTTTGGAACATGAATGCACAAATATTATGGAATAGGCTCGTGGTGGTATTACAGGTGAGAACTATGTAGGTGACGCCATTTCCCACACAAGATTCTACTCATTGGATTATGGTGGGATTCCTTGTACAAATATTGTAAAGAGTATTGTGAGGTGTGTGATCACTGTCAGCGCCTTGGCAAACTTGGCCAAAGAAATCAAATTCCTTTGAGGCCTATTGATAGTGAAGAGCCATTTGAGAAATGGGATATAGAATTTTTAGGTCCTATTTCACTAGCCGCACGTAGAACTGGATCACACTATATCATCACTTGCATATATTATCTTACAAGGTGGCCAAAAGTAACACCTACAAAGGATTGTACAATAACTACAACAACCAGGTTCTTATGGGAAAATTTTCTTACTAGGTATGGGTGTCCGTTGAGCTTGAAAAGTGATAGGTGCACACACTTCTTGAAAGAGATAATCAAGATATTGTTGGATGAATTCATGATTGTGCATCACAAGACTACACCCTATCATCCTCGGGTAAATGGTACTACTAGGGCCTTTAACAAGATATTGAGCCAAAAATGACAAAAATTTGTGAAGTTGGAAGGAAAGACTGGGATGATAAAGTTTACTGCTGTACTTTGGGTGTATAGAAAAATCTATAAGAGGTTGAATAAGGTGACACCTTTTCGCTTTGGTGTTTAGCACAGAAAATGATTCTTCCTATGGAATTCATGTTACCTTCTTTGCGTACTACGTGTCCTAGAGGTCTAGCTGATGAACAAGAATTATAAGAAAGAATTGACATGTTAATACAGTTGGATGAGAGGCACGCCGTAACATATTGGAGTCGAAGAAGGAAAAAGGCTAGTCGAAGGCATGGTATGACCGACACAATAGGGATAAGAAGCTTGAGGTTAGATAGATGGTAGTACTTTATGATTATAAGTTTATGTGCCATCCAAGAAAGCCCAAGGTGCATTGTTTGGGACCGTATGTTATCACTCATATACTTGAATCATGTGCTTTTTAGTTAGAGGCACTTGATGGAATGTGGTTACCTAGTTACTTTAATGGGAGTAGGTTGAAGCCCTACTATAAATAAGTCTTCTTGGTGTTTGTAATAAGGCAATGTTGACATTTAGTATAGGTCTCCTTTTTGTATTTCCTTAATGTTTTTCCTTCTTTTTCACTATGATTTGTCAATTTAGTTTGGTGTTTTGTGTAATAAGCGTGTTTACACACTGGAAACTAATTACAATCTGAAGTATTTTTATGCATAGAGGAATGCACATACCATTGGTGTGGGGTGGTTGTTATTTGTTATTCAAAAATGGGTACACATGAGAATAAACTTTTACGAGTGCTATTCAAGTATGGAAAGGAGATGTTAGAAAGGAGATCACTTCTAAAGAAGACCATAGATGGAAATAAATGAATAGATGGTATGATGTGAGGTAAGTGCACTCGGCCATGGAAACTACTATGAGAGGGTGCAGTGGTGAGGTACTCGGTACATGAAAGCATGTGGAAGAGAATTCTATAGCTAGAGGGTAGGAAGGCATGCTAGAAGGTTATAGGCGGGGAGTGAAATGTACCACATAGAAATTCACGAATATTTTTAGAAATGTTGAAAATGGTCAATTAATGAGAGGATTGTTGGTAGGTGAAGGAGTAATAAATGCACTAACATTTTGAAAATTTATATAAGGATGTGATGTGGGTTCATTTTTAATTTTGCAATCACAAGTATTTGAGTGAGCTAAGTGCAACCGAGCTAAGCGAATCATATTGAGGTGCAGAGAGTTGCAAAACCAGACGTGGAGAGAATATTTGTGTGCGAAAAGGCTTGTGTCCCCATTGGTGAAGGGTTTGAATGAAGCAGAAGCATTAAGAAGGAGCTAGGGTATGTAATTTTTAGCTAGGGTTTGAGTTTACTCGACATAGAAGACGAAAGGAAAGATTTTTATGATGGCACAAAAGAAAGCACTTACAACAGGCACAAAAAGAAAGAAAAAGGTGGAAGTTGAGGTTGAAATTTCTCCCGAGAGAAATTTTTCGATAGATGCAAGACTGGAAGGAGTAATAGTTTGGTGAGATTGGGATTCCCACATCCGTAAATGTAAAGTAAATGAATACAACCACCACACCACTAATAACAAGGGAGAGTTGGATGCTTTGCTGAATAAGAAGACTAACAAGCGCACGATGGAAGATATGCCAATGTATGATGACAATGGGGAAAAGTTGCTTAAGCAGGTAGGAGTTTATCAACTGTATGAGCTCCCATATTTTGGAAAATATGAACCTTTATACCAATGGCTTATGAGCAGAGTCCATGAGGACTTCTTCTATTTCAAAAAATGGAGGATAAGGCTCATAGGGACCCTAATTGTGACATTAACAAAATTGAAGGGCATAGAGACATACATTGTTAGTGATCTAACTAATAAAGTAGTGGTTATAGCCACAAGTAAGGAGTTGGGGTATACCAAGGGTCCACATAGAATGGACATCTATAGATTGAGGAAGTACCCTATGGTGCAGAAGGCACGCATCTACTCACCAAACTGAATGATCAAGGGAGATGGTCATAGGTAAATACAATGTGGCTATACATTGCAAAGAAGATGAAAAAGGGAGAAATCTACAACTTAGTAGGCTATATTGCAGAAACCATTATTGAGGAAGCACGCGTAGGTGAAAAGATAAGTTTTGGCACCATCCTCTTATCTCTTGTTTTTGTAGAAATTGGAGTGCCCAATGGGCCAAAGAATAAAATTTTGGAATACCCCACTGAGAATAAGTCCCTCGCGGAAAGGTTCAAGAAATATTTATGTGAAGGATCAATGAGTGGCCCATTCAAGCAAAGGGCAGAAATGTGGTATGACCGACTTCATGTAGCGTTTGAGGAGGAATGACACATTCCAAAGGAACTACCTTTAGTAGTAGGAAAGGAAGTACAATTCATGGTGTATCAACACTTCTGCATCACACAAATTTCCATAAAGGATAGGACATGGAGTCCATGGTGTAAACTGCCCTATGCCTTAAAAACACTCTACTTCTAGGCTTGGTTCATAGATTTTATGATGCACGTTGTCTAAACTTCAATACAAAAAAGGTAGATTGTGACTACCACACCCTCATAAAAACATATGGATATCTGGGTCAGTCTGCCTACATTGAAAGGATAATTTTAGATGTCATAAGTATGAAGCTAGTAAGTTTGGCTATTGGGGACAATGGAGCCACACTCATATATCTTCAGCTCAAGCCTAGGCTGGAGAATAATAAGTATGTGGAGAATGATTTCATGCTTCTGTGGTGGCTAAGGGAAAGCACACAATGGAGTATGTGCCACTCTCAATCTGTGTTGCAACCATATAGATAGATGAGGAGGAAGATGAACAAGAAGATAGTGGAGGCTTGGATCATAGAGGCCGAAGGCAGCCCACAGACAAATTAGAGAGTGAGCGCACAAATTCTCCACCACATGCACAAGAAGGAGAAGAGGATTTGGACGTGGATGCGATCCTTGAAGAGAGACAGCTTTAAGAAGGTATTAAAAATAACTAGGACCCAAGGCATGGGAACACCACATCCTATAAGAAGATCACCTAGAATCTCCCCTCGAAAGAGGTTGATCCGAAAATAATCAGATTATTACGATCTGATCTCGGACCCTTATAGGCTTCAATTATTTTCCGATAATTTACTCCTTTTAAGTAATCAATTTAAAATAATGCAAGACAATAATGACAATTGCACACAGATTGATTACGGAGTTCGGCAATTGCCTACGTCTCCGGGTTCGTGATCGAACCGTTCCACTAGTCAAAACTTGTAAGTTACAATAGTACTTTCACAAGAAAACCTAATGGAATTTTACTTGCCTATCAGTACACCAAACCTTCGGACGACAAGGGTGAAAAATAGCACCCGACTTCCACCTTCCTAGCGTACAATCTCCTTCGGCTGTGATCGGCCTTCCCGACGCAAATAATGCGAAGCTAGCACTCCGGTCGACAATCCAGGATTTACAAGTAATTGGTGTGGCTCAATGGGCCTATTGGGTAGTTTACAATTTACTCCCAATCACAAATATTCCATCTAATATTGCCTAAAATAATAGGCCAATAGACAATACTTGTCGACACATCCCGCAAATAAGCTTAACAAATAATAAGCTCGGGATCGGTGTCTCCGTTCCACCGTGTATAATGTGTCACCAGTGTGTCCACAACAAGCTTAACAAATAATAAGCTCGTGTTGTGTATTTACAATGTGTGTCCATTACTATGAACTTGGTACCCTATTTATACATTTTTAGGGCCCCAAAATAATGGAATAAAATATTATCTAAGGCTATTATAAGCCTCATCCCATAAAATGAATGGGATCAAATATTCCAAAAATCCAGTTTTGCATGTTTAATGGGATTAATTCCCATTTGAGCCGCATGTTTAATAATAGGATTAATATCCCATTTGGCGCGGCTTACATGTTAAATGGGTTAAATTCCCATAAAAGGTGCATTGAATAGTTAATGGGATTAAATCCCATAAGGAGCGGTCAACAATTTATGTGGGTTAATCCCACATGAGGCGGCATTACTTAGTTAAGTGGGATATCCCAAATTTGGCTCCATATAGTTGGGTAAGGTTTTATTAAACCTTACCTACTCCATATCTCACGTGGGACACCCACGCATGGGCCCCCTTAAAAGCGCTTCATTTCCTCCTCTCCACGTGGCAAGGCTTAAATCCATTAAACTTGCTTCGCACCACCGCTCTACTCCTCCTCCACGTAGAAATTTGGTGGTGAGTTTAATACTTATGTAGAAACATTAGATTTAATACTAATGTATACACATAAATATATCCATGTGGCTTTTTATATATATGGCGCCATTTGGAACGTGAACTTACCAATATAATATTATTTCGACCCATACAATGGTGGAATAGAAATAATCCTGTAGTCCACTTGTCGTCTCCCGATAGGCAAATCAAGTGAATTCGACGAGTGTTGGCAAGCCACGTGTCACAGTGCGATTCGGTCCAATATTGACTAGTTGACCATAGTTTGACTTTCCCGTTGACTGAACTTTGACCGAACATATCTAGAGCTCTTGATGTCCGTTTGTTGCGTTCTCACAGTCGTTGGAAATCTCTCGAGATGATCTTCTGCATTGAAACCATTTAGAGATGTTTAGGGAACTTTTGAAAATGATCCCTTGATCACACCTCCCCACTGAGAAAAGCTTTTTGTCCCAAAAAGCTTCCATACTGTCCTGAATCTGAAACTCTGCTGCCACCTCGGAAGTGCTGCTGTAGTAGACCCTTGGGTCTTCTCCTCCAACCTTCTCATTTCAAAACTCTGATCCGATCCTGGGACTTGTGGGTTATGGGTCCACGATGCTTCCACTGTGCCACTTTGATATCCGAAGAAGACCTCCACGCCTCCGCTTTATGGTGCTAAGTTTCTGAATGAAACCTCAACGCTCCTTCTATGCGCTAAGCTTCTTGATATCTGACAACAAGGATCTTCTTTTACTCTATAACATAGCTCTTGGCTCCGAGTTGATTCCATAGAATCCGAACTGGTTTGAAGGAACTCCATGTTACGTAGAGCTTTGATTGATCCGATGTCAATGATGGACAATGCCTTGTCCCTTTACAGACCTCAACGCCTCCAATGCATGATGCTAAGCCTCTTTCAAGACCTCGAGCCTCCAATGCATGATGCTAAGTCTCTGTAGACCTCAACGCCTCCGATACATGATGCTAAGCCTTTTTCAAGACTTCGAGCCTCCGATGTATGATGCTAAGTCTCTTTAGACCTCAATGCCTTCGATACATGGTGCTAAGCTTTTTCAAGACTTCGAGCCTCGATGTATGATGCTAAGTCTCTGTAGACCTCAACGCCTCCGATACATGATGCTAAGCCTCTTTCAAGACTTCGAGCCTCCAATGCACGATGTTAAGTCTCGTGTAGACCTCAACGCCTCCGATACATGATGCTAAGCCTTTTTCAAGACCTCGAGCCTCCGATGTATGATGCTAAGTCTCTGTAGACCTCAACGCCTCCGATACATGATGCTAAGCCTTTTTCAAGACCTCAAGCCTCCGATGTATGATGCTAAGTCATTGCATGCACCTCAATGCCTCCGATGCATGATGCTAAGTCTATTGATCGCTACCATTCGTATGTGTGGTCACAATGCCTCTACACAGAATGAAGTTCCGACCTGACGTCAATGCCAACGGTGATTCAGCTACCATTCTGCTGCACGGTCACAATGCCTCTACACAGAATGAAGTTCCAAGCTGATCTCTACGAACTCTAATGTCTACACAAATGGCAAATCAATCTCCAAGCTTTGTATGAGTCAAATCCTATATCCAAGCTGTAACAGGTACTCACAAGCTGATTAGGAGATATGTTAGGAGCATTAATCAAATTTTCTAAGTAAGAAAATCCACTGAGTATTGTAAACCTTTCTCTCAACATTTTCTCACAATATCTGATCTCCAAACTTAATACTGCATATGATTCCTCAATCTGAATTATGTAATATATAATTGAAAAATTGTTGACTTACCCATTTTAAAGGACTTTCACTTTCAGGTATTACCTGGTCCTGGGTTGACTTGTCAACTAGTGGTGGAGTAGAAACTTCCTTTGCCTTTGTAATAGGCCTCCATTCCATCTTTGGCTTGCCATTACTCTGATGGCGAGATGGATGCAGTTTCCAGCAATTTTCCACCCGATGCCCATTCCTCTGGCAATGAGCACAAAAATTCCTCTTAATCTCCTTCTTCTAGGATGAGGAACTCTTTTTGCCATTTCTCGACTCTGCATGACGAGATTGGTCTTTCTGATTTGCCGTGTTCCTGACGAACGGCATCAACTTCTTCATCAGTGTCCTTCTCTTCCAGCATCTGGCCACTGAATGATTATGCAATCCACAAAAAGTACATGGAAAAGAATTCCACATCTTCTAAAAATCATAACCATACTTCTTAAGCTGAAAAAGTGGATCAAAAGTTTTATTGTGCTTACGATTATGGTAAGAAACTGGAGGTGGAATCTCATTACCTCTTCATTGATTTCTCTTACCACATCCTACCTATGATGACAAAGCACAACTTTCCTGCTCATAATCTTCTTGCAGGACTAGTGGGGTAATCACTTTGCTTTCGGAAGCTTGTCTCCCATCAGCGTTCTTAGAGCATTCTCCAATTTCCATTCCCACACTAGGATAACCCAAACCTGCAAAACGAGGATGATCCTCGACCTGTATTGGGTTAGCAATACCTTGGCCATTTTTACCAAGGCCTCTTCCATCAAATCCCATTTTATCTAGTAACTTGGATCCAATGCCTCTAGTATGCTTTTCAAACAAACCAAAGACTTCATTACCTGAATCCAAAACCGAATGGGAGGAAGAAGAAGATTCCCGTGGTGAACAACTTACAGTGCAATCATCTGCCATGGCCTCTGCATCTGAAGTTGAAGGTATTTCCTTCCTTTGATCACCACATTGCAACCTTGCCAAGAGCTCATCCTTGGTTTGCAGTTCCAATTTCAAACGAGCATTCTCCTCTTCCAGGGAGGAATACATTGATCGTAGGAGAGAGTTCTCTTCCTGGATCTGGTGATTATAAGCTTCAATCTCTTCGAGCTTTGCTTGTTTAGACATCTTGCCCATAGTGCACTTGTACCCTGTTCACACAAACTGAACTAACTGCACCAACTTGAAGCAATCACTTTGTTAATCGATTTACTTGAAAATAACTATGGAGCTAAACCAAATTCGATACCAAACATGATCCGAAAATAATCAGATTATTATGATCTGATCTCGGACCCTTATAGGCTTCGATTATTTGCCGATAATTTACTCCTTTTAAGTAATCAATTTAAAATAATGCAAGACAATAACGACAATTGCACACAAAGATTGATTACGGAGTTCGCAATTGCCTACGTCTCCGGGTTCGTGATCGAACCGTTCCACTAGTCAAAACTTGTAAGTTACAATAGTACTTTCACAAGAAAACCTAATGGAATTTTACTTGCCTATCAGTACACCAAACCTTTGGACGACAAGGGTGAAAAATAGCACCCGACTTCCACCTTCTTGGCGTACAATCTCCTTCGGCTGTGATCGGCCTTCCCGACGCAAATAATGCGAAGCTAGCACTCCGGTCGACAATCCAGGATTTACAAGTAATTGGTGTGGCTCAATGGGCCTATTGGGTAGTTTACAATTTACTCCCAATCACAAATATTCCATCTAATATTGCCTAAAATAATAGGCCAATAGACAATACTTGTCGACACATCCCACAAATAAGCTTAACAAATAATAAGCTCGGGATCGGTGTCTCCGTTCCACCGGTGTATAATGTGTCACCAGTGTGTCCACAACAAGCTTAACAAATAATAAGCTCGTGTTGTGTATTTACAATGTGTGTCCATTACTATGAACTTGGTACCCTATTTATACATTTTTAGGGCCCCAAAATAATGGAATAAAATATTATCTAAGGCTATTATAAGCCTCATCCCGTAAAATGAATGGGATCAAATATTCCAAAAATCCGGTTTTGCATGTTTAATGGGATTAATTCCCATTTGAGCCGCATGTTTAATAATAGGATTAATATCCCATTTGGCGCGGCTTACATGTTAAATGGGTTAAATTCCCATAAAAGGTGCATTGAATAGTTAATGGGATTAAATCCCATAAGGAGCGGTCAACAATTTATGTGGGTTAATCCCACATGAGGCGGCATTGCTTAGTTAAGTGGGATATCCCACATTTGGCTCCATATAGTTGGGTAAGGTTTTTATTAAACCTTACCTACTCCATATCTCACGTGGGACAGTCCACGCATGGGCCCCCTTAAAACTGCTTCATTTCCTCCTCTCCACGTGGCAAGGCTTAAAGCCATTAAACTTGCTTCGCACCACCGCTTCACTCCTCCTCCACATAGAAATTTGGTGGTGAGTTTAATAATTATGTAGAAACATTAGATTTAATACTAATGTATACACATAAATATATACATGTGGCTTTTTTATATATGGCGCCATTTGGAACGTGAACTTACCAATATAATATTATTTCGACCCATACAATGGTGGAATAGAAATAATGTTGTAGTCCACTTGTTGTCTCCCGATAGGAAAATCGAGCGAATTCGACGAGTGTTGGCAAGCCACGTGTCACAGTGCGATTCGGTCCAATATTGACCAGTTGACCATAGTTTGACTTTCCCGTTGACCGAACTTTGACCGAACATATCTAGAGCTCTCGATGTCCGTTTGTTGCGTTCTCACAGTCGTTGGAAAGCTCTCGAGATGATCTTCTGCATTGAAACCATTTAGAGATGTTTAGGGAACTTTTGAAAATGATCCCTTGATCGAGGCACTTGAGAAGAATAGAAGGAAAAAAATGAAGTCGGATGAGGAGGTGGAAGAGTCTCAAGAAGAGAGCATGCTTAGAACCCCAATGCAACCGAGATATGGAGGAACCCAGAGATGAAAAAATGAAAGATGAAGAGGAAGGGATTAAGGAAGTAGAAGAGACTATGAAATAGAAAACTAGGATGCATGTTATTACTCTAGAAGAAGAAGGGCCAAATCTAAACCTTGGCACTTAGGTTCCTAAGGGGCCAAGAACAAAGAGAACAAGTGAAGAATATGTTGTGCCGAGTATGGGCTATGCTTTGAGGACACAAGAAAAATTGTCTGCGCATGGTTTCAGAGCACAATAGGCCTTAAGGAATTGTATGGATGGGAGCTGATGGATCCAAACATGGCCACCACATGCATAAGGAAACAATTATCCTGGTCCATGTAGACCCATATGGATGAGCCATATTTTGACGTCTCGAGAAGAATCTTGTGTATCAAGGAGAATGAAGAAGGCACCCCAAAGTAGACACATGACAGTCAATCCTACTCTAATTTCGATGAGTAGGTGAGAAATTCTTTGGTTAAAGTATCTATAGAGGTGGCGTGGAGGAACATTGATAAGGATGCCACCATTAGAGCACTACTTGAAGATAACAAGGTAAAAACTGTAGAAATAACATGTTTAAAAGGAGAAAAGGACCTATAACAGAAGAAGAATGAGGCCTTCATTAAGCATGGCAGAAGAAATTGGTGACTACATTATGAAAGCAAGACCTCATCTTGAGTCTAAGGTACCTGATAAGTTTCCTTCGGATATGCATTATGTGTGCACATTGGTTGATTTGGTGCTAGAAGATGGACCAATTCGAATGCCGCTAAAGGATCCTAAACAAAAAGTAGAAATAACGAGGGCCTCCGCGGTTAGGAAAATTTTAAATAATGAGTTACTCCAAAATATGAAGGATGAACTAAAGAAAGACGACCAAGCTCTACATATTTATGCAAAGCACTGATAGTAGTGATAAGGATCATAACTCTGGTTGAAGATAATGATGTTTTGGAAAGATGAGAAACCTGGGACGCACAAAAAGCTCGGCACTTGTGAAGCCCTTGCAATAGCTCAAGACCCACATAAGGAGAGAATAGATGAGATTGGGAAGCACATAGCGCAGAAGATGGATCTTCTAGAGGGAATGATGACTATTATGGCCAATGTTGTCCAAGTACTACATAATGAAAAGGAAAATATTACTCAAGATGAATTGGAAGACATTGGAACAAACATTTTAGAGAAGACAAGGACCGCGTTGGATGAATGGAAGACATTGGAGGCTGAGATTAAAATAGAATATCCCGAATTGGTCCTCTCGCTAAGGAAGAAGGTGCTTTGAGTAGAGGTCTATTATTTTGTACAGTGATCCATTATATTCTTTCCATTCTTATTATTTATTAGTTGGGAACATCGAGAGAATCCCCATTGTCGGAGACGGTAATGTACTTTAGTGTGGGGTAATGTTGAGTATACATACTATTTGATAAGGAGAAGACCCACATTGGATTCACACATGGGAACATAGCACATTTGAAGGCACGAAGGATAGGAAAGGAAATACATGCCAAAACTAGTTTGATTTAGGACTTATCCATTTTCATAGATGTGGGCTATTTTTGGAAGATAGTGTGTGGGGCACACATTGGGATGGAGACTTGCATGACACACAAATGCTATTTTGGGAACAATTTTCTGATAAGCGCCATGTATGAGTTCAAGATAATAATAGGATTTCTTCTTCCAGTTAACTATAGGATATCTATTATTAGCGCACTTACATGTGTGCATGTTAATGTAAAGGTGTATGGCTATTATCAACATGTGACCTATTTTGGTAAGTGCATAGGTGGTGAAGGGAAATTCCCCCCCTATAAATATATAGTGAACTGTGTAGTTAGAGAAAGAATAGATAGTGATTTTTGTGAAGTTATAATATTGGATCCGATGCACGCATGACTTAGGGTGATATTATTTAATGTAATAAGCTTCCTTGTTTTACTATGCTTAATATAATGGATTATATTGGCTAAATAGTGGTGTTAGACATGATTGTAATTAGTTCTTGTGTGGCTGAGTTCATTATAGTAATTATTTAATTCACGATTCTCTAATATCTAGATCTGGAATATGCTCTGTGGAATGTTTATGGTTAATTATGGTTATGAATGTATGCTTTATCTTCATCACACTAACATCCTACACAAGTAACTCTAAAGAGGGGTCTGGTACCTTTGCGCGCTTTGGGTGAGCGTTCAGCTCAAGCTGGGTGATGTGCCATGCGCGTGGGTTTTGGCTTGGGTTTTATATAATAGATTCTAGGCTGCATCGGTATCCATTAGACTACTTTCCAAAGCTCTCTACTTGGATTGGCCATAAATCTTCTCACTCCCACTTCCTTTGTAATGTCTGGTCTGGTACAAACCATAACATACATAATACTTCCAACTGCTAAAGCATATGGAACCCGTGCCATGTACTCAACCTCCTCATGTGATGTATGAAATTGATATTTTCTTAATTTAAAGTGTCTAGCCATAGGTGCACTTACATGTTTTGAATTCCAAATTTTAAACCTTTACAACACCTTATTGATATAATCTTCCTGAGATAAATACAATTTCTTATTATTATTGTCTCTATGAATTTACATGCCAAGGATTTTCTTTACAACTCCTAAATCCTTCATTTAAAATGGATGAGCTAAATTTTCTTTAAGCTCAACAATGTCCTGCGTATACCAGATCATGCAATAAATATATCATCTACATACATTAACAAAATATTATAGCTTCCATTTTCAAGATTCTTGAAATAAACACAATGGTCAGATTCCCATCTCATATAACCATGCTCATGCATAAAATTGTCAAACCTCATATACAATTACCTTAGGGATTTCTTGAGCCCATACAAGATCTTTTCAACACGCAAAAAGTTTCTCCTTACCGTTGACTTCATAACCAAGTGACTACTGCATGTATATCTCTTCCTCCAAATCACTGTGAAGTAAAGTCATCTTAACATCAAGTTGTTATAAGTGCAAATATTCTACTACAACTAAACTTAAAACAATACATATGGAAGTCATTTTTACTGTAGGAGAGAAAATCTCACCAAAATCAATACATGATTTTTGTGTAAACCCTTTTATCACAAGCCTTGCCTTATATCTTTTCTCGTCCACCCTCTTCTTCCTTGATCTTGTAAACCCATTTTTTTGAAATGTTCTTTTATCTCATTGGCAACTTAACAAAATCCCATGTCCGGTTTTGTTTCAAAGAGTTCATCTCCTCATCCATGTCATGCTCCCACTTCTTGTCAGCTTCTTCCCGCATTACTTCTTTTAAAACTTTCTCGATTCACCACTATCAGTCAATAATAGATAAAATAAGGTGTAAATATTTTGAGAGGTTTACTTACCCATTCCGACCTTCTCACGAAGTTTGGGGTGCTTTGGAGGATCATTTTGTACATCCTATACATTAGTATCAACCTCTAATAATAATCGACATCAGTCATCTCAAGCTTACATTGGTCCAGGGTGACCGATGTCGATCTTGCTCTTCTATTTCGACGCGTCGATCCAGGCTATTAACACCGGTCCGGTGTTTTTCGACACCAGATCACCCTCACCGAAGTCGATACTGTAGATGTTTATTTTAAATACAAGAATGCATTTTCTTCCAGAAACTATTCCACCCATTCATCTTTGGGTATCAAAAATTGATCCTTGTACATTCTCTTTTCATTCCAATCAATATTACGACTCCTAACAATCTTAGAATCTTCTAAATCCCAAAAATAGAATCTGAAATCACCATAGCCATAACCAATAAAAGTGCATCTCTTGGATTTAGCATCCAACTTATTCCTATTTTATTTATCAACATGCAAAAAATATTCTGAACCAAATACTCTAAGAAAAGAAAGATCTACCTCTTTTCCAAAGATAAGCTTCTTTTGGTATTCCAACACCCAAAGGCACTTGAAGGCCCATTATTGATTAAATACACTACCGTGTCTACTCCTACCAAAAACTATAAGGGTAATCCAACATGTATCCTCATGCTTATTGTATGTTCCATGATAGTCTTGTTCATTCTTTTAGCCACACCATTCTCCTATGGTGTTCTAGGAACCATTCTTTCTCTGCGTATTCCATTCACTGAATAGTAATAATTGAAAACATTGCACAAAGTACTCACCACCATTGTCGATCTAATGCATTTTAACTTTAAAATTGTTTCATTTTACACAAGGCTTTTCATGTTTGAAAAGTCTCAAAAACATCATATTAGTGCTTTATACAATAAACCCATACCTTTCTTGTGGCATCATCAATGAAAGTCACATAATATTGGGATCCTCCATGAGAAGCTACCTAGGCTAGTCCCCACACATCTGAGTGCACAAGATCTAATTTTTGCTCCTTCTTTGTTGCCCTAACTTTAAGAAATCTCACTTTCTTTTGCTTTCCAAATATGTAATGCTCACAGAAATCAAGATCTAAATGTTTAAAATTTGATAACTTACCCTTTGCCTTTAAAATATACATTCCCTTTTTACTCATATGGCTTAGCCGATTATGCCACATGCTTGCATCTGAATCTAAAGTAGATAGAACAAAAAAGGAATCAATAATATAGGTAGAAAAATACAATGTTCATACCTTCTTACCTCTTGCTACAACAAGATCTCCCTTGGTAACTTTCCAAGAGTCGATCAGAATGTAACCATACGATCAGATTCACTTAGTTGTCATGTAGAAATTAGATTTCTACTAAAGCTTGGAACATACCTCGCATCTTTCAATATCCATGTATTTCCATTCTGTAATTTTAGATGAACTTCCCTTTACTAGTAATATTGCATGGTTCATCATCTCCTAAATAAACATGCCCAAAATTACCCTGGACATAATTTTTGAAATAACCCTTATTAGGGGTAGCATGGAAAGAAGCTCCTGAATCTAAAACCCAAGATTCTATTTTATTATCCAAGGAGAGAATAAGGGCATCTTGCATTACCTTAGTTGCTAACATTTTCCTCTTTACCTTTTTTGGTATATTCTCTTTGTTTTCCTTGAACCAACAATCCTTCTTTGCATGTCCTTTCTTTCCACAATTCCAATAGGTTATTCCTCTACCTTTGGATTTAGATATACCATTCTTAGAATTTTATTTCCCATTATTCTTGCTCTTAGATCTCTCCTTCTACCTTCCCCTACTTTCTACATTCAAATAATTTCTAGATGATGACTCTCCTATACTTTTCCTACGTATTTCTTCATTCAAGATTATACTAACCACATCATCAAACTTCAAAATATTAGTAGCAAATGTTGTATTACTAACAACCATTACCAATTTATCCCAACTATTTGGCAAAGAGCATAAGAATAAAAGTTCTTTCACTTCATCATCAAATGAAATATTAACCAATTTTAATTGATTTACAATGGAACAAAAATCATTCAAGTGGCTTGATACAGATCCACCTTCTTGCATTTTAGAATTAAATAATTTCTTCATCAAATAAAATTTATTTGAAGCACTTGGTTTTTCATATAAATTAGCTAAATATTTCATCAAATCTACCATAGTTACTTCTTTAGTAATATTACAAGCTACAGATGCTTTGCAAGGCTCAATCTTATAGATCCCAAAGTTTTTTTTGTCAAAAATCTTCCATTATTCATCAGTCATCAATGTAGGCTTCACACTCACATCTAACGGTAAATAGAAATATTTATGATATAAATAATCTTCCACCTGCATCTTCTATAATTGATAATTACAACCTTTAAATTTCTCCACTTTGTATTTGCTATCTTCTTCCATCGTTGTGCTCCCACTCAATCAGAAATCCCTCTGTGAGTAAACTCACAACACAAAAAACCCTCAAACAAAAATATCTGATAAAAGTTGTTGGGGTTAGGCACACACTTGTTGTACATATCTATAATCGTAATTAATTATACAAGCAATAAATATAGAAATTAAACTAGAAGAACAATACACAAAATATAGCGTGGTTTACCCAAAGGTGTGGGCTATGTTCACTAAGAAACAACCAATCTATTAATATTTTTTTACATAGGATATAAAATGAAGATTTTCAATCTTCTATACCTCTCCGGATGTACAGCTTTTTTTCCTCACAAGATTCTCTCTTTTTTTCTCCAAGAAAATATTCTAACAATAATCTCTATTCTTTTCTTCAACTCACTATATGTTACACTTTCATGAATTATCTTGGATTCAAACCCTTTCACACATACTCACTCACCTTCTTCATAATTTTAAACACATCTTCAACACTTATTTCATTCCTTTGAATAGCTTTCAAACTGTCACCTAGGTTGCATTTTCCTCCTAGCTCTACTAGTTCAAAAATGAACTAAAAATATCACTTTATAGGCTTCTCATCTAAAAAAAATAATTTTTTTAGTATATATCCTTTATCTCAACTAAAAATATTAAAAACATACCAATAAATTCATAAAAACATTTATAATGGACCCATGTAGGTCATCCATGCTCAAATGCACTAAATAAGCCCAAAAATGGCTCAAACCCCATCACTTGATTCATCAAAGACCACAAATGCCATCACCATGATTATTAAAGCTCCCAAATTGCTCAAACATGTCAAATATGACATAAAAAAATCATACATGGTCATAAATTATCTTTCACCAATCAAATTATTCATAACACTAACAAGAAGGCTCATATCCTTCTCAAAATAGTTGTTTCCAGGAATAAGTCTTCACCTATGGCCCTCAAGATCACAAAAAAAAATTAGCTATGGAAATTAATCACTAATTGGAAAGGCCCTGACCTGTAAAAAATAACCATGCTTTCTAGATCCCATGAAACATCCATACATGTAAACAACGCTCACTTTCCTCTTCACCAAAGTGAGTTGCGCAGAAAGTAGTTTTGGAAACACAAATGGGTCACACACTTTCTACCACTTTCAAGACCTCCAAGAGACTTCAATAGGAAAAAAATTCATCCTTATTCACTCTCCAAATAATATCAAGCCTCAACCAATCCATATCATGCATCTTTTACCTCCATCTTCTAGCAAGAGCAATCCTGTCTGAAAAATAAAAACCTAGTTATTCACAAACTGATCTAGATGACCTGTCAAATATCATCATCATTAAATTTTTTTATAAAATTTAAATTATCTTTGAATCCTATTTATAGAACATCTTGCATTTCATTCCAAATCTAAGTGGAAGGCCTTCAACCAGGTCCATCTCTGAAACTACTCGTTTAAGCTTGCAGGACTCAAGAACTAGTCTTGAGGCCAACTTTATTAATCACCTCCAAAAAAAATTCCAATCTTAACCAAAGAATGGAAAACCCTTATAAATTTTTTCTAAGAACTCATCAACATTCAACAATCATAAATAAGATGAAAACAATCACCAACCTCATGAATCTAATCAAGACTTTCTTAGCTTTATACAACCTTTATATTTTACCTTCAAAGATCAGGTCACAACTTTTTCATAACTTATTAAAAACAAAAGTTTGATATATCATTGGAAATATCTCTGAACTAGGATCACAAAAATATTGAACTAAGTCCTAACTCCACTTGTAGCTCTTGAAAATTCACTTTTACCACACATTGCTCTAAACTACCCCAAAAGAAAATCCTCATAAATAGGGCACACTTTTAAAATTAAGGCCTCAACCATGATTTTAAAATATCATGGAAATGTATAAAAACTCCCAAGATAAAAATAATGTCAATTTATTTTATACCTTCTTTGGGAAACTTTTCCACAAACTAAATTTCTTCAGAAACTAGACTTTTTGAGTGGGGCCCACATATAGTCACAAGAAATATCTTACCTTTCTATAAATATGGAGGAGTGATATAAAAATCAAATAATAAATTTTACAAAATAAATCAAAATGGTTTAGTATACTCAATTTCCTCCAAGTCACTTTCAGCTATGGTTAGCTAGGGTTTCAAAACAACTTATCTTCTTAATGATCGTTCATAAAAATATGATGATCAAACCACCTAATTAATTTTAATAAACCTTATTATTCCATGAAAAACATACCTAAAAGTATCTAGGTCCCATGAAAAAATACAATCCACAACGAGCATCAGAAGGTCAACTTTTACCTCAAAATCACACTATGAAAAATCCGCTTTGCCAAAAACTCTATATATTGCAAAATATTTTTCACTTTTACTTGAAACGTATCATGAAGCATCATGAAAACATCCTATAACTATCCATGGTCACCAGATAGCTCAAATATGCCTAGAACTATCTAACTAATCTCACTTACCTATGCAAACTTGCATTTTCTCACTTTCTTGCTTCCTAAGAACCATGAAACACCACTATACCTCTGAAAACTTGACATGATAGGACTTGTAAACTAAATATAAAGTGTCACCATGCTGATAACATACTTGTAAAATACTTATTAGATCCAATTATCAAGTTACCATACCATTCCACATGCTCCAGGGACTAGGAATAGGTCTAGAATGACTGCTTCACACCATGACAAACCATGAACTAACCAAGATGACCTCATACAGACACATGGACACTTGTGAAAAACCTATAGGACTATGAATGATCTCATACCAACATTTAAATCACTTATTAGGACTCATACAAAGGTGACTATTCAGGCTAAACCATGCTCCAGGATCTCATATAACCTTACCAAACTTGGACAATACCGATCAACCTTCATGTTAGACACTTGAAAGACACATCATGGAGACTCAAAAACATCATGAAAATATTTTCCATCAATGAAATTGACATCAATGACAACACTAAAACACATCTCTATAACCATGAATGACCTCATACCAAGCTTCAACTCACTTAGGAGGACTCATACGGTGAATATGTAGGCTAAACCATACTCCAGACCTCTTAGAACCTTACCAAACTTGGAAAATACCCATTAACCTTCATGTTATACACTAAAAGAAACCTTATGGAGAATCACACAACATCATGACACCCTTTTCCATCAATGGACTCGACATCAATGACAACACTAGCACACAATGGCCAAGATTAGTGTTTCATTGAGTTTTTTAGACATTTGCAATATTGAGGAAGTCAATCTTCCACAATATCGAACTAGTATCTCATGGGTTGAAGGCAAGTTAGAGCACCACGATGTTTACACTCATATGAAAATTTGGAAAATTGGCTAAGGAAAGGATCCGTAGTGTGAAGAGTGGGAAGAATCTTAGTGCTTCGTGGCATGGAAAAGTAAAACTTTGCACAAACTTGGAGAAAATGGTATCCTACGAGGTTGGTCACAATGTCATGGAATAAAGGATGAAGTTTGCGAAGAAAAGTTGTGATGCACATGGGAGAAGTCGAGCACCATGAGACAAATAAAATATAATTTTGTAAAGAAACTAAGGTTAAAAGTCATGAAACACTATCTTAGTGTTCCGCGGGTTTCACAATTGTAGTGTTTCACGGGTTTCCTAATTGTAGTATTTTGTAGGTTTCTAATTGTAGTGTTCTATGGACTTCAAAATCCACTTTGAATAAAGAAATATGGTCATGGGTTAGAATGTTTATGCAACCTATAATTTACCAAAAATAACCCAAGCATGCTTACATATCACTTAACCTAGGTCGAGCACTTTGAGAACCGAAGCATGAAAAGGTACCGGCTCCTCTTTAGGGTTGCTTATGCGGGATGTTAGCAAGATGAAGAGTTGATGCATTCGAGATCTATAAATAATATAAACATTTTATGGAGAATATTCTAGATCTAGATCTAAGGAGTAATGGATTTAAGTAATAGCCATAATGAATTCTACCATGCAAGATCTAGTTATAATCATGTTTAACACCTTGAATCAGTCAATACACTCCATTATATTAACCACAGTAAATACACAAAAGATTCTTATAATAAGTAGTACCATAAGTTCATGCGTGCATAAGATCTAGAAGCATAACTTCACAATAGCTCATATATATATTCCTCTTATACTATGCATATCAATACATATTTATAAGGGTGGGGAATTTCGCTTCACTACTTTACACATAATTCCAAAAAGATTGCATGCTGAAAATAGCCATGCGTATTTACAATAATAGACACACATGAAAGTGCACTAATAATAGATCTCTTCTGGTTAACTGACAATAATAATTCTATTATTAACTCGAAACCATGCAAAGTGCTTAGTAGATTCTCTTTCAAAAATAGCATATATGTGTTGCGCAAGTCTTTATCTAGTTTGTGTGCTCTACATGCTATCTCCAAAATAGCCCATAATCCTAAAAATGGCTAAGTTCGAATCCATCCTTGTATTTCATGCGCATTCCATTGACTATCCTCCCGCACCTTTGAATGCACCCTATTCCCACACGTGAACCTTATGTGTGTCTTCTACTAAGTATCATAATTTGTGTGCTCAACATTACCCCACACAAAACTACATTTCCACCCTGAAAATGGTTTCATCTTGATACCTTACAACTACATATGTGGGAATCGCACTCTTGCCCAATTATCACACTTTCCGGATAATGTATCTCTAACAAACTACTCTCGGGAGAAATTTCAACTTCTACCTCCACTTTCTTCTTTCCTTTGGCTCCTGCGGCAGGTACTTTCTTTGGTGTCATATGAAAATCCCACCTTTATGTCCATTGTAATGTGCAAATGCTTCACTTTCTATTTTCTATAGCAAGCAGGTCCAAACCCTAGCTTGAATATGTGTGCCCTATTTTGAAATCACGTGCCCTAACTCTTCTGTAATGTATATGCTTCGCTCAAACCCTTCACCAATGGGGACGCATGTTTCTTTTTTGCACAAATCTACTCTCCATGTTTGGTTTCACACTCTTCATACCCCAATACTCTTTTCTCAGCTCAGTCACACTTAGCTCATTAAAATTCTTGTGATTACAATGGTAAAAATGAAATCACATCTTGTCCTTATATATATTTTAAAAATTTGGTGCATTTATTACTCCTTCAACTACCAACAATCCTCTCATTAATTGACCATTTTCACAATTTCCGTGTGGTACATCTTCACGCCTTAGCTATAACCTTCTAGTGTGCCTTCCTACCTTCTGGCTATAGACTTCTCTTTAGTGCACTTCCATGTGCCTGAGTACCTCACCACTACGACTTCTCCGATAGTCTCCACAACCACCGCTTACCTCTTGTTATCTTTGTTCCTTTGTTTATCTCCATATATGGTCCTTATTTGGAAGCAATATTCTTTCCATCAACTCTCCAAACTTGAATAACACATGTAGTATTTTGTTCCTTTATGTGTACCCATTTTTCAATATCCACCCCACATAAATGGTATGTGCAGTCCTCTGTGCATAAAAATTCTTCAAATGGTAATTAGCTTCTAGCGCGTAAATGTGCTTATTACACAAAACACCAACTAAATTGACAAAGCATAGCAATGAAGAAGGAAATACATTAAAGGAATACATAATTGAAAACCTAATCTAAATGGAAACACTTCCTTATTATAAACACCAAGAAGACTTATTTATAGTAGGGCTTCACCTACTTCCATTGAAATAACCGGGTAATCATATTCCATCAATTTTCTCTAATTGAAAAATGCCCATTTCAAGTATGTGAGTGATAACATATAGTCCAAACCAATGTACTTTAAGTTTTCCTGGATGGCACAAAAACTTAGAATCATAAAGATTCACCATCCGTCCAATCTCAAATGTTTTGTCCCTCGATGTGCCGGTCATGCCATGCCTTTTGCCTAGCCTTTTCTTTCTTCCGACTCTAACGTGTTATTATTCATCACTCATCTAGCTTGATCAACTTTTCAATTCATTCTGCTAATGCTTATTCATCACCTAGAACTCCAATGCGTGCAATACACAAAAAGGTAACATGAATTCCATAGGAAGAATCGCTTCTACACCCAACACCAATTGAAAGGGTGTGGCCTTATTTAATCACTTATATGTTGTTATATATGCCCAAAGCATGACAAAAACTTTATCATCCTAATTTTTTCTTCCAACGTCACAATTTTTTGTCAAGGTCTAGCTGAAAATCTCATTGAAAACCTCAATAGTCCCATTTTCCTGAGGATGATATGGTGTAGTTTTATGGTGTGCAATCATGAAAATCATCCAATAGAATTATGATTGTCTCATTAAAAATATGTGTGCCCCTATCATTGGTCAAACTCAATGGACATCCATACCTTGTAATAATATTTTCCCATATAAACCTAGCCGTTGTATAATCCTTTATAGGTGCTTCTTCTTACCACCTTGTCGATAATCAGGCAAGTGATGATGTAGCATGATCCAGTCCTATGCGTGGTTGGAGAAATAGGACCCAAAAATTATATAGCCCATTTCTCAAAGGCTTTGAACTAGGAATAGGTCTTAAAGGAATTTCATCTCTTTGTCCTAGTTTGCCAAGGCTGATTTATCAGAGGCCTTTCAATATGCCTTACAATCCTTATACAGGGTCTCCCACCATAATCCAACAAGTAGAATCTTGTGCATAGTGGCGTTACCTGCATAGTGCCCACCTACAATACCACCATGAGCCTCTTCTATGATATCTATGTGGTTATGCTCCAGTACACATCGATGCAATACTTCATCTCGGCCTAACTTGTACATGTCACCGCTAATCAACATAAATGGTACCACACATATGGAAAGTTGTTTCTTCTCTAAGGAGTTCATTTTTTCTAGCGCCATACATGTATGTAGAAAGAAAACAATGTCCTCTAATTCGATGGTGCATGTTGTAACCAGTATAACTATGCATTAGGCATGGTATCTTTAATTGCTCGTGCTTCTTCTCTTGATCGTATTAGGGATAAATGGTCCACCATAATTACTTTTCCCTAGTTTTACCACAACAAGAAATAAAATTTTTGGAATAAGATTACCCATCGGCATATGCGTCCCTATAAAATGGGCCTATTTACCAAGTATTTCAATGTCATGTGATCAATATAGAATACAAATGGTGTTCTTTAGCAGTCTTGTCTAATTTTATGTAGCGCATAGATCATTGACAAAACTTCATGTTCGTAGTTGTATAATTCTTCTCTACATGAGTCAAATTTCTACTAGCAAAATAGATAGGATGATCTATAATACCTTTTCTAGGATGAGCCAACACTGTACTAATGGCCATGCTAGAGGCATCCACATGTACATGTAATGGTAAGTCCCATGAGTAGAAAGAGTAGATTTGAGTAGGTGCATTGCTCCTAAAAACTGAGTAGAAAGAGAAATCTTGATTTCATTCCATCCTACAAGATTATCCTTGTGAACCACCCACCAGCGCACTGCTATCCCACGCAGGGTATATGCTAGCATATTCCATCTCTCCAACTGGTCTATCCACTATTGCTACATGGCACGCAGAAATACCATAGGATCTCCTTCTCCAGTGTATCGAGGTACCGAGTTGTTACCTATTATCTTGATGCAATGAAGTACATTATTCCGTGTAAATGTGATTTTTACTTCATGCCCTACCAACTCATAAGTACCATGAGCCCAATTATCACAAGCAACACTTGTAGTATTGCTAATAGATTGTGTATATTCCCATTGAAGTATTCCTTCTTTAGATGGCTTGAGCACTTCTGGGTCCTGGATGGCACGTACATAAATCCTATTCATATCTTACTCACTTAAAGGCTCAACATAGGACATAGATTTCCCATCGGTTAAAGGGATGATAACCCTTTCCTCCTTGTTTTCAAAACTGATATAACCCTTATTGAACCGAAGATAAACATTATTTACATAACACCAAGGGCACCCAAGTAGAGATGGGAAGTTATCTGCTTTTGCGAGTGCCAAAACCTCAAAGTCCCCTATGAACTTGGCCCCTTATATAGTAATGGATGCATATTTTAAAACTCCAATAGGGGTGGCCCTAGTTTGATTATCCATAAAAACACATTATAAGATGGATGCAATAGGGGCCTCACCATCTCGTATCCATGCATGTAAAGTAAGCACATTGACTTCCATGCCTATATCAATCAATATATTACTCAAAAGGAAACCATCCACAACAACATTAAGAGTGATTTCCTTGTCATAGTCTAAGTTATGGGGGAAGATTTGTATGCGGGATATGTCACCCATTCTCGGTAGTAGCGCGCATGCAGTGTTTCCCTTTAGCCAATTCCCTAACAATGGAATGATATTCTCCTGGCGCAACATTTTACACACCTCCTTCAAGTCATCAATATAAAATTGGATCATCTCAACTACTTTCTTTTGTTCCATCTTCCATTATTACTCCTTTAAACACTATAGTTCACCCTGAATATTTCTGAGTACCTCCATGGTTTCCTAATAAACCTCCTTTTGATGGACAGGATTTGGGTACCATGCATGTAGAACCTATGCTTTAGTGAAGGTAGGATTCACTGTAATGAGTATTTGGCATGTGCCGCTTCAATGCGTGTAGTGATCTTTATAGGAAATACCTTTGATTTTTGTTCCAACTTGGGCATCCACTTATTTTCCACAACATGCTCGTATCCTAACCATCTCTCGTGCCTTTGTTTTCTTATTTATGCTTCTTACTAAGATGCTCATATAACTCTGGGCATTCCTCATAGCTATGATTCTTTCCACAGAAAGAACATGTAATATTATGAGGATTCATGCCTCGTAGTGGTCGAAGATCCACATGTATAACATATTTCATGAGGAAACTCATCTCGTCCACCACCACGGCCTCGACCTCCAAATCCACCACAATATCCTCGACCTCTGTCATGACCTCCTTCAAAATGTCCTTCATTCTGGTCATAGCACGCTTGATTGTGATCCCAATCCTGGTGCTCATTCTTTCCCTTAGAGTTATCTGATACTCCCATATGTCATACACCAATATCTATAGCATCATGGATCTGACCAATCAGCCGAGAGTCTTCCATATTATGGGTCATGGATCTACAAATTTTACAATAACAAGAGACATTCTTCCTTATCACGTGTTGTAATAATGGGTAGTGGCTAACATCATGGTTTAAATGACATATCTCATAGTCTAGCAACAATGAATGTACTGATCTGTGGGGAAACTATCCTTGGTGTGACCTTCCACTTCACAATCTGTACACCAAATCTCCGTGCACATCTCATGTGCTAAATTTTCTGATAGTTTCTCCAACTACTTCGCCATAGATGCAATCTATGCCTCCAAGAATGGACTAACTCTAGTGTCTATAATCCCGATCGCCTCGGTGTGAAAAGTTACTTCAAGTGATTCACGTAGATCAATGTATGTCTTATGTGATAAAGCCCTTCTAAAAGGTGTGATCAGACCTCCAATGAACCATTATACATGCTAGCTTGCGTGAATATCATACAAAATCTTAGATAAAAGTGTTTTGAAATGGGCATCATATTCCCTGACACTCTCAGTAGTGCCTTGCTTAATATCCTTGAGTGCACTTATACTCTTCTTCTCAAACTCAGGGATGTGAAAATATTTAAGGAAAACATCTTTTAATGTTGCATAGTCTACGCAAGTCTAATCAGGGTCAAACTTCCTATACCAGCTGTGTGCGCGTCCTTTTAACGTAGTGGAAAATTGACTTGCCTTGCACTCAGGAGCCATGATCCCTTTTGCACACCACAGTAATTCACACATGTGCACGTATTCAAAAGAATCTTCTATGCCCCTATATTTTGGAAAATGAAGAGACATATCCATGTAAATATTATGGGGTTGGTGCGGACCTTTCCCACCGATCTAGAACCTCATGTGTTACCTCTTCCCGTAGAACCACTTTGGATCCATTGGAACTAGAACCACTTATACCTCCCGATCCTCCACTTGTAGCCGTAAGTGGAATATAATATGTACTCCCATATGTCTCAAAAGTAGTACTTTATCTTGAACTCCCATGGTCTCAGAAGTGGTTGTAATGAAATTACTTGTATAATTCAGATTATGAGCAACACTAGAACACCAAATAACACAATATTTCATAATCATGATCTCAATATGTAATTAGAATAGCTTTGCCACTTCAAGGGGGCAACCTCCAAACCATATAATAATACTCAAATGCTCAAATGATGATCAACTACTACCTACAATCCCCTATATATACTATTCATATGTTATAGCCATCACCAAGGCTGACCTATTAAGCATGAGAAAGTATAAATGATATAATAAAATGATATGGTAAGCCACAAGTTGGCTACTCATATCCTAATACAAGCAATAGGTTAAGGGCATAACATGCCCTTCCCCTTCAAACAATTGTTTCCTCAACATTGAATAATCCTGGATGTTGTTGTAGAAAACCTTCATCCTCCCAGGTTACATCTTCTATGCTTAGATTCTTCCACTTGATTAGATATTCCTTAATGTCTCTGGTTCTCAACCTCTTAGTACGTGTTTGTAGAATATTCTCTAGCTCCAAAATGATTCTTCCTTCCTTTTCAAGTTTTGGTAACTCTGTCTGGAATTCAAATTTCTATCCAATAAAATTTTTAGGCATGAAACATGGAATACTGGGTGTATGTGTGAAGATGGAGGCAACTCTAGTTTATAAGCAACACTGCCAATTTTCTGTAGAACCTGATAAGGGCCATAATATTTAGGAGCAAGTTTGTTTTCCTTTTTATGTTGCTTTAGGGACATCTATTTGTAAGGATGGAGATGTACAAAATCCCAGTACCAATTTCAATATCTCTTTCACTACGGTGTTGATCTGCTTGTTGTTTCATCCTTTTTATGCTAAAGCTAAATTCTCCTTCAAACTAGCCAAAACTTGTTGTTGATGTTGAATTTGTTCCTCAACATCTCTAGCCTTAGTTTACACCCTCAAGAAGGAAGTGATAGAAGGTGGATGGTAACCATATAATGCTAAAAATGGGGTCATTTGAGAAGAGGTATGAAAATATGTGTTATACCACCATTCTCGCAAGTGATAGCAATTTAATCCACCTTTCCCGCTTATCTCGATACAAAACAATGTAGATACCCCTTTAAGAATTTGTTGACCACTTCCATTTTCCCATCAATTTAAGGATGAGAAGATGAATTATGAGCTAGATGAGTACCAAAACATGAAAATAATTCCATCCAAATATTACTTGTGAAAATAGGATCACGATCACTTACAATTATCTTTGGGGTTCCATGTAGCCTTTGAACTGTCTCCAAAAAAATAGCTACGACCTTACTGGCTACAAATGGATGTGATAAGGCACAAAAATGGGAATAATTTGTGAGCTTATCCACAATCACAAAAATAACATTCTTACCATATGAACAAGGCAATCCAGTGATGAAATCCATGGAGACCTCCTCCCATCTCTGGCTAAGAATTGGTAAGGGTTGCAATAGACCCGGTGTCGTAATTATTTCCCCTTTATTCTCGTTGGCACACTAAACACTCGATACAAAATTTTGTACATCCCCCTTGAGTCCTTCCCAAAAGAATTCTCTTTTATTCTATGATATGTCTTCAAAACCTAGAGTGTCCTCCAACAGGTGAGGCATGTAGCTCGCAAGAATATTATGCTTCAACTCGAATCTTTACTCAAGTATAACCTATCCTTGTACCATAGGGCATTACCTTTCCACTCAATTTTTTTATATGTAATGGATCCTTGCTTGATATTTTATATTATAGATTGTGTATCCTTGTCTTGATCCCATTCCAATCTTGCTTCATCCACCCAATCGACCATCAACATGGACAATCCACATATTAAGGCATCTCGTGGATGTATCCCTTCTAAAAATGCATCAACTACTACATTTTCTTTACCCTTTTTGTTTATCATTTTAAAATCATAACCCAACATTTTTGTTACCCAATTTTTTGTTCCTCAAATGATAGCCTTTGCTCCAAAAAGTATTTGAGACTATCATGATCAATTTTTATATTGAAGTGTCTACCCATG
This sequence comes from Taxus wallichiana var. yunnanensis, assembly GCA_018340775.1. Classification (NCBI taxonomy): domain Eukaryota; kingdom Viridiplantae; phylum Streptophyta; class Pinopsida; order Cupressales; family Taxaceae; genus Taxus; species Taxus wallichiana. Next base: position 639,438,536 of record CM031237.1, on the reverse strand, counting down.
AGATATGTCCTCCATTGCTTGACCGCATGAAGAATAGCCATCATTTCTTTCTCATAGACAGGTTTGAGCAGATATTTTCCTTTGAATTGGTGACTCTCAAATGAAATTGGTCTTCCTTCCTGCATTAGAACTACTCCCAATCCTAATCCTAAAGCGTCACATTCAATAGTGAAGTTTTTTGAGATGTTGGGAGTAGCCAAAATCAAAACTGGGTGCTTTGTACATGGCTTCCTTCAGCTACTCAAAGGATTTAGTGGCTACATCTATCCAATGGAAGGCATCCTTCTTTAGCAATGTAGTGAGTGGGGTTGCTATTCTACCATATCCCTACACAAATCTTCTGTAGTACCTTGTTAGTCCTAGGAACCCATGAATATTTTTGAGAGTTTTGGGCCTTGGCCATTCCACCATAGCTTTTATCTTCTGAGGATCAAATTTGATGCCTTCATGGGATACAATGTGACCCAAGTGCTCTACCTCTTATACACCAAAATAACATTTGGATGGATTTTCATAGAGAGTATGTTTCTCCAAAACTTCCAACGCTTTTTTACATGTTGTAAGTGTTCTTCCCATGACTTACTGTAAATCAATATGTCATCAAAGAAAACTAATAAAAATTTCCTTAAAAATGGCCTAAAAACAATGTTCATCAAGCTTTGAAAGGTTGAGGGTTCATTTGTAAGACCAAAAGGCATTACAAAAAATTCATAGTGGCCCTCATGAGTCTTGAAAGCCATTTTATGAACATATTCCTCTTTTATTCTAATTTGATGGTACCCCGAATGAAGATCTAATTTTGTGAAATAAATAGCACCATGCAATTCATCAAGTAAATCATCAATTATTGGAATAGGAAACTTATCTTTGATGGTGTACTTGTTGAGTTATCGGTAATCTGGACACATCCTCCATGTTTCATCCTTCTTACATACCATGACCTCTGGTGAAGAATATGCACTTGGCTATGCTTGATGATACCTGCCTTCAACATTTCCTCGAATAACTCCTTGAATCAAATGAATGGCATGATCATGATCCCTAACTAGTGGTAGTCCCTTTGGAATTGCATCAAAAATAGATGAGTGAGCATCAACAATCTTTTGAAGATCAAGTGGCATTGAAGACTCTATATTTTGTACTTCTATGGAAAATAAATTTTCTATAAATCCATCTACTCCTTTTCTGAGAACCTTCTGCATCTGATGAGAGCTAATAATCTATGGAGACTTAGCTACCATCCCATTCAATTGTATTGTCCTTCCATCTAAATGAAATTGCATGAACAATTCTTGGAAATTCATCTCTATAGTACCTAAGGTTGTGAGACATTGGACACCGTAAACAATATCTACCCATCCTATAGAAATAACAAACATAGGTGAGTCTAACATGTAGTCTCCCATGGAAAGCTTGATACTATGGCACTTTCCTGTGCACTTGACTGTCCCACCATCCGCAATCATAACTTGCATTTCTGGAGCTGGGTAAATAAAACAATTGAGGCGAGCAATAACTTACTATTTATGAAATTATGAGTACTCCCGAATTAATAAACACTTTGTCACCTTTTGTTTTTTGAGATAGCCAATAACCTTGAGTGTTTGAGGAGTACTAATACCTGATAATGCATGGCAAGAAATTATAGGTTGGTGATCCTCTACTTCATCATCTACTGATTCCTCAGCCTCTCCTATAATTTCAGCTTCCTCATCATCCTCATTACCTCTGTCAATATCGAAAAATGCTTCTCATCACATTTGTGTCCTCGGTCCATATTTTCTATCATAGTTATAACATAATCATTTTTCTCTATTTTCTTCCATTTGTTGAGGAGTCAATCTAATTAGCCTAGAAAATGAAGGGGAAGAGATACTACGGTCTCTGGTGTTAATGAAAGGTGGCCTCCTACTACAAATAAATTTTTCCTCTACTCGACGTGCCATGATAATAGAATCAGAAATATTGAGTGGATTAAACATATGTACCTCATGCTCGATGTGGTCCTTAAGACCCCTAAGAAACAAGTCATTTAGATTATCTTCTAGAATATTCTCCACCCTTAAGGATAGGTTCTGGAATTGATGCACATAATATTTGACTAATCCTATTTTCCGTAAATTTGCTAATTGACTAAAGTAGTTCTCTAAAACACTAGAACTATAGTGCAATTGCAACTCCTCGGTAAAAACTGTCCAAGTGACACCGAGACCATTCTTCTACCTTTGAGCACATAACCATCGATACTAAACAATTGGTCTGAGTTCAAGATACAAGGATGCCAATGTCACCTTTTGTCTTGATGGTGTTTGATGTAACTCAAAGAATTTCTCCATTTGATTTATCCAATTCAAGGGATCCTTACCATCAAATTTGCGCATATCCACTTTTAGCATCATGTTTCATGGTTGTGAATAAGTTGGATTTTGATTAGGCTAGAAAAGTGATCCAACATGGTTATTTTGTCCATGATTTTGAACTGAATATCCTCATTCATTGATATGGGGTGGATTTGGGCCATACTTTTTACCCTTTACATGTTGCGTGATATCATCCAATCACCGATTGATTTGTTCTATGTCTCCTTTAGAGGATATCTCGATTGTACATTTCACAACTCATACTCAAGTTGGATCACCTTATGATCAACTAAGGTAAACCCTAGTGTTGAGGAATATTTATTTAACCCTTATGAATCCATCTCTTCAATCACTACCCCATCTTTATCTCTGGGTTTTACACGAGTAACTAGATTCTTTTTTTATTGTGGAAGGCCCCGCCATGATGTTAAACCTTAGGGTTTAGGTTTCAATACAAATTCAGCTGAATAGGAAAATACATAGAGAAGATACTAATACTATTTTTTGAGATATTTCCGAAAATGTAAAGAAATTGAAAAATTCCACAATTTGAACCCTAGGGAGTGATTTTATGAAAAACCCTAAATTTGTAATAAATTTTTCAAAATAAATCAAAAAGGTCTGACATTTTTAGGGAATCTTACTTGAAATGTTTTGCAACTCTGGTAAAAATATATCCCACCAATTCACTCTGGTTTGCAATATATGGTGAAAACAAAAATTAGGGTTTTTGCCCTAATTTTGGCCCAGATCATAGCTCTAATACCACTTGTAATGAAATTACTTATATAATTCAAATTATGAGCAACAATAGAACACCAAATAACACAATATTTTAGAATAATTATCTCAATATGAAATTAGAATAGCTTTGCCACTTCGAGGGGGCAACCTCCAAACCATATAATAAGACTCAAATGCTCAAATGATGATCAACTACTACCTACAATCCCTTATATATACTGTTCATATACTATGGCCATCACCAAGGCTGACCTATTAAGCATGAGAAAGTATAAATGATATAATAAAATGATATGGTAAGCCACAAGTTTGCTACTCATATCCTAATACAATCAATATGTAAAGGGCGTAGCAGTGGTACCAATCCTGAAATGAGCCCCAAATTCTACATGCTCACATTCTATGCAGATGATGCTCCTAGAAAGTTACCTCCAAACAACAACAAAGATGTTTTACCTGTCATCAATGTAATTTCTATGTGACTTACTCCTTCTTCCCTACCGCTTAACTTAGCTTGTTGATTGTTCATTATACTAGATATCTTGGAAAACTAAGCACAAGGGATAGGTTACCAAGTAGATTTAGATGCACACCTACGGCCCAGTGTCGTATCTCGCTGTGTGTGCTTCCATGCGAGGCCGAGGGGGTTCCTATCATGATTTCCCAAATGAGGGAGTTCCTGATGCTCCGGTTCCATGCCTTCTGCGTGAGCTCCAAATCCTTCATGAGCCATCTCTCTCCTCAATGCCATTCGCTCTGCAACATCTCGCTACTTTTCTATCTCCCTCTCATGGGCCTCATCATACTTAAGCCACATTTCTTCTCTCTACCTTTCGCCGCTAGTTTTTCCATCTTTCACCAAACCCGCTCCACCCCCATGCGTGGTGGGGTTTAGTTAGCCATCGATTTGTTTTCCAAGTTGAGGTCACCATCAAGATTTTAATTGCCAGTGGCATTCCTTACAAGTAAGTTCCCCTAGGATACCATAAAAATTGAATTCCGCTACCTCTGGGCAAGAATAAGTGGAAATTGAGTACTCCATAATATAACTATTCAGAAAACCACAAAACCAAGTATCCACGGGCGTGTCCAAATCAGATCAACATCATAAAGGGCTTGAAATTATTCCTGCATCTAGACAAGTGCACGATACCTCCAATTACTTTTAGATGCATAAGCAACCAACCACTCATACATTTCTACCGGAAAAATAATGAAGAAGCTCTCATACAAACTGTCATACAAATTCTGTTCCACCCATACGTGTGCGTTAAACTCAAATTTGGTGCCAAACCTCCATGCGTATTATTCTTCTAGATCTTGTATCCACTCCTCAACACTTGTTAGGGTCAACCGATATGTCTTCATCGTGAACAATCATAAAAACAATCCGAAAGAGAGGTCCTAGCAACAAAACCAATGATATAGCCTAGAATTTACTAGAAATGACCCGCACATACCGACACATCACTCACCCTAGAATAAGTGCTCACCCAAAGCGTATAAAGGTATCGGACCCCTCTTTAGGGTTGCTTGTACATGATGTTATCAAAATGAAGAGTTGATGCATTCAGATCTATAAATAGTATAAACATTCTATAGAGCATATTCCAGATCTAGATCTAAGGAGTAATGGATTTAAGTAATAGCCATAATGAACTCTACCATGCAAGATCTAGTTATAATCATGTTTAACACCTTGAATCATTCAATACACTCCATTATATTAACCACAATAAATACACATAAGCTTCTTACAATAAGTAGTACCATAAGTTCATGCGCTCATCAAATATGGCAGCATGACTTCACAATAGCTCATATATATATTCCTCCTATACTACGTAGATCACTACATATTTATAAGGGTGGGGCTTTCCTTCACTTTGCTTACATAATTTCAAAAATGGGTCACATGCTAAAAATATCCATGCGTCTTTACAATAATAGACACACATGCAAGTGCGCTAATAATAGATCTTTTCTGGTTAACTGGACACTAATAATTCTATTATTAACTCAAACCCATGCAAAGCGCTTAGTAGATGCTCTTCAAAAATATCCTATGCGTGTCGTGCAAGTCTTTATCTAGTTTGTGTGCTCTGCACGCTATCTCCAAAAATAGCCCGTAATCCTAAAAATGGCTAAGTCCCGAATCTGTCCTTGTCTTTCATGCATGTTTCCTTCCCTATCCTTCTACACCTTTGAATGCACCCTATTCCCATGCATGAACCTTATGTGTGCCTTATGCTAAGTATCATACTTTGTCTACTCAAAAATGTCATGCAATGAAGAAAAATACATCCATGACATAGTGGGAGTGTGAAATAACTAAGTGCGTAAGTTTTCGAGATGCACAACAAGGAATAGTCATGAGAAATTTAAAATACAAGAAGTAAAGAGACTCCGCTGAAATAGGAAGGTAAGAGTTTCATGGATGTGTGGGAGTTATTATCTCACGGGTTTCTCAATCTACGAGAATGTTACAAAAGCCACATAATAAGAGATTTTTGTGTAACAAAAAATAAAATAAAAATCCATGGGAAACCATGAAATCATCTGAAGTCTATGGATTTCACACAAGAGATGTGACTAACTTGAAATTAAACACCCAACCACTCCACCAATCTGATTTAATGAAGTTTTAGTACCATCTTCCTCCACATGTTAATATGATGACGTGAGATTGGAGCCATTTCAGGTGCCCATACCTATCTGCAGGAATCTATGGTAATTGGTCTTTAGTGGTTGAGTCTCTCTCCTTTTGGAACCTTTCTCTCATTCTCTCTTCTTTTTCCTCCCCATTTTCTATAAGTATGGAACTCATGCCTTTTAAAATGGACCCCTCTTTTGTTATAATGATACCATGCCAAAATGGTGGTCAACTTCTCATAAGTTCCAGACCTCAAATTTGGCCTCTGCAATGTGTTTAGTGCCTTCTACCATGAATGTAATGGTTTGTGCATCCTTTAAGTAATAAATTTTTGTCTTTTTGGATACTCTCTACCCTATGCTTGTGTTTATCACATTCTTACCTTTCCATTCCTTCTCTAGTACGTTGTGTGTGTTTTCTATTTGTAGGGTTCCATTTCTATGTGTTGTAAATGTGTGGGAATGGTTAGTTATGTGGTCTTAGGTCTGTGACATGTCTTTATACTTTTTCCTCCTGAATTTTCTCCCCTTTCTTCCCCTTGTGGAGAGTGATCAACCCTCTCTTCTAGTGTTATCACCGCCCCTTTAGCTTAGGATTTACTTTCTACATCTCTCTCTCCCCTAGTCCCTTGGATGTGTTAGTGTAGGTTAGCTTAGATGTAGTGTTAGCATTAGATTAGATAGGTAGAGGAACCTTCCTTCTCCACAGTTTTTGTCTCAAGATGCAAGGTCCCACACTTGGAGACAATCCCATGATAAACAAAAGTATTGATCTTTTATGATTAAATCCTAGGGTGCTACTTTTGTGTGATAATAGTGAGTTACTTCTATGCATGCTAATTGTTAATTGTGATCGTGAAATACCCAAAATTTGGTCATGTGCACTATGTAATATCACTTTAATATTTATTTTGGCATCACTACATTTATCCATTTAATTGACCAATTTGAAGTCTTTTGTTTTATCACATACGCTAAGTCCACTAAGACATATTTATTATCTATCCTAACACTCTACGAATCATTGTATACTTTATAAGATACATATTCCTATCATCTCTTATGATGAACTTATCCCAACTATAGCCAAGACAAGTTCGTGGGTTCATAATAGGATTGACTGATGAACTTGTCTACATGATACAACCATATCCCTTGTAATTACAACATCATATATTCAAATGCATAATTCAGCTTCGTTGGCCTAGGCATTTGATGATGAGTTTGGTTGGAATCCCTTTACGCCATATCATAATACACATCAAAACTCACACCTCAACAAATTTCCTACTAATATCAAATTCTTAACGACATCTACAAAAATTTATCCCTTTAATGGGACATTTATAGCGAATAAAACAAACATGGATATTACAATGATGGTGTGTACTTCTTAAGACTTCTTTCAAGGTCTCTATTTGTTTCTTGGCTCAACTCTCTCTATCTTCGTAACTAGATCTATCAATTTATTTTGAACTCTTCATGTTGGATTTCTAGCTCTCTTTTCTCTTAACTCAAAATGGAAAGCTCAATATTTCTAGATATTCCCTCCTTTTATTTCTCTTCTTCACATTTCAAAATTGACTCATTAATTACTCCAAACTACTATGTTGTCTAGATGTTTGATCACTTGCATCATGTCAAACTTGGTAGTATGTTACGCCCTTAACCCTAGGTCATATATCGGGATATGGATAGTTGACCTGTGGCTAATATAATCTCTTATCATGTCATATCATATTTATTTATGTTTTCATATGCTTAGTGGGTCAGCCTTAGGGATTTGCATAATATAGTAGGGTATATATAGGAGTTAGAGAGTAGGATATTATCATCATATTGAGAACTTGAATCTTATTATATGGTTTGGAGGTTGCCCCCTCAAAGTGGCTAAGTCATTCTACTTACATATTGTGATCATTTCTCTTTTTTCTTCTATTCTTTTTTATATTGTTGTTGATATTCATATCTATCTAAGTAATTTCATAACAAGTGGTATCCGAGATTGATCTCGGCCGAATTAGGTCAAAACCATGATTTTGAAGATTCAACTAATCTCCAAAATGGTAGTGTTTTTTTTTGTCATTTTTACATGGTATTAAAAACTAAGCCTTGTAATATATTTTCCAAAATTCAAGTTTTTTTGACTCTTTTTGCACAAGTTATATTGATTTTATGGTTTTTCATAAATTCACTACATAGGCTACAATTTTTCTATTTTTTCTAAGTTTCTTACATTTTGAAAATTTCCAAAAATAATCTAGGGTTTGTTCCATGTGTTTCTCTCTATTCATTCAATAAATTTATAACACACTAAACCCTAAATTTCTACCCTAATATTTGTATTGAAAGACCCAAATCCTACATCATGACCGACAAATCAACTAGAGGCCAAGGGAAGGGTCAAACCACTCTAGGAATGAATCTAAATAATGAAGATATAGATTTGGAATCTTCATCTTCTGGAGTATCAGAGGTATTTAACCAACTTCAAGAAAGGGTTAATAATATGGTAAGGATGTCTTCCAATATGATCTTCAAACACCGTAAGATAACCTTCAACCACTGGGAGGTAACATTCAAGAAATGAAGAGTGAAATGCATCTGGGGTTGGAATCAATGAGAAAGGAGATGATGAGTACTCTTTCAAGCATGAATATGGGCATGAATTCCCATTCAAGTCACATGGGTTCCTCGATAATGCACACACAAATTATACCAACCAAGGGGGCTCCTCTGCGCATAAAGTAGTGGAACTTTGGGTGAGTAGCAGAACATGACTCCAAAAGTAGAAATAGACAAGTTCAATGGGCATGATCCTATCACATGGATCAACCAAATGAAGTATTTTTTTGATCTCGCATCATGTCCATAGCGGAAAAAGGTGGTAATGACATCCTTGTATCTATATCTTGAATAGTTAATTTGGTATAGATGGATGTGTGAGAAAAATAAAAAGAAGGATTTACCTATTACTTGGTTTATGTTAATTTAGGAGCTCCAAACTCACTATAGTAATAGTGCTATAGAGAACTATTTTAGTAATAAATCCAAACTATAATAGATAGGGACAATAAAGGATTATATCCAACAGTTTTAAAATCTATCATTATGAGTGAATGACATCTCAAGAGGACCATATAAATGATCTATTCTTAGGTGGACTCAAGGATAACATCCAACTTGATATTCACCTTCTTAATCTTGGTTTGATATCTGAATCCATGATAGTTTATCGTTGAATGGAGGAAAATGATTTAATCAAACAAAGGGTCTTAATAATCACAAGTAACACACGATGGAAACATGATCACTTCCCGAATCAACAAGATCGACTCTTCAAAAAATTGAAGATAAGTGAGAAAAAGGTATTTTTTACAATTTTGATAGTAAGTGGAGCAAAGGACACAAGTTCCCCTAATAATAATTTATTCTATATTGTGGGTCTTAATGAGGAAGAAGACAAGGAGGAATAAACTAATGAAGAGGAAGAGGTTCCTACAATCGAGGTTGAAAAATATTACCCAAGTATCTCTTGCCATGAAATTTTAGGTATTAAAACCCCATAAACCCTAAAGGTTGTTGGGTTCATAAAAATAAAGGGTGACATTACTAAATGACTCGTAGCAATCATAACTTCATCTATCATAAGTTGGCCTTACACTTAAATTGATTCATTTATCCAACCCCAAATATTTAAGTAATGGTTATAGATGGATGTAAATTTATTTGTTTAAGAAAGTTCCGTAAAATCAAGCTATCTATGAGAGATTACTTGTTAGAGGGCCCCACATATGTCATTTCAATGGGGGAGAAACTAGTGTGTTAGGGGTTAAATGGATAACTACCTTAGAACTATTGAGATGGACTTTCAAGATTTTTTTGTGAGGTTCCATTTTGAAGGGATGACTTTTTAGCTACACGGGATGAAGGAAAATGCTCCACAGCTTGGTAAGTTTCATAAAATGTAGAAAATTATTAAGAAGGGTGCATATGTGTTTTTGGAACAAATATTTTCATTAAAAGTGTAAAAATAAAAGGTCTTATACTATCAAATCTATAATCATTTTTTAATAAGAACTCATCCATTTTTGGGGATATGCCAAATGGTTACCTCACAAACGAGATCATGATCATGTTATTCATCTAGCTCCGTAAATCCAACCACCTAACATTCGATCTTATAGGTACAATTATCTATAAAAGAGTGAGATTGAAAATATGGTATAGGAGATGTTAGAAGTAGGTATAATTCACCATAGTCAAACATGTTCCTCTTCTCTAGTGGTGATGATAAGAAAGATGGATGAAGGTTAGCATATACATCCGGACTACACGGAACTCAAAAATTCATAGTGAAAGATAAGTATCTTATTCCTATCATTGAATATTTGTTAGATGAATTACATGGTGTTGTTTATTTTATAAAATTATATCTTTGATCAAGATACCATCAAATCCAAATTCGTGATGAAGATATTCATATAAAAACATTTAGAACATTTGAGGGACATTGTGAATTTCTAGTATTACCTTTTGGCCTTACAAATGCACCATATACTATCCATAGTTTGATGAATTTAATATTTTGGCCATTTTTATGGAATTTTTCCTTGTATTATTTGATGATATATTAATCTAAAACAAAACATAGGAGGAACATTTACATCATGTCAATAAGATATTAAACACTCTCGAACAACAATTTTATGTCAAGCCCTCAAAATGTGTTTTTAGGGTAATAGAGGTAGAATACTTGGGTCATATCATGTCTCATGAATGATTAATAGTGGATCCTCATAATATACAAGCCCCTCATAAGATCTAAGCCATGGTGGATTGGTAGATTCCTAAAACCTGCAAAACCTTAGGGAATTTTTAGGGCTTACGGGTTATTATCACAAATTTGTGAAGAATTATGGTAGAATTGCCACACCACTCACTATGTTATTGAAGAAAAACTCTTTTTATTGAAATGAGGGAGCAACACAAAAATTTGAATCATTAGAGAAGGCCATGTGTACCATTATAGTTATGGCTACACAAAATTTATCCAAAACCTTTATTATTGAATGTGATGCTTTAGAGTGTGTAATAGGAGTAGTATTTATACAAGAGGGTCATCTCATTTAATTTGAGAGTCATCAACTCAAAGGTAAGAGCCTAAAAATGTAACCTATGAGAAGGAAGTGATGGTTATTATTCATATAGTCAAATAGTGGAGATCGTATCTCATGGTGTAGACACAAAATCATGCACATATTACTATATTACTATTCCATAAAGTATGTTGTTGAATGCATGGATCTTAAGCGAGAAAAATATTCACTGGTGACACACTCCCTTGTCCATCCACTTGTTTTGGTTTGTTTCTATTGTCTTTTTCTCTCACATTCGTCATTTATGCACCTAGTTCTAGTTAGGTCATAAGGATCCCTATTTGTCTGTCTTTTCACATCTATTTTCACTTATCCAAGGACACTATCACCAATTCTAGATGCTAGTGCCCATGCGCTCCTGTCCATTCTAGGAACTTTTTTCCTCTTTGTTCTTTTTTATATTTTTGACATTTCTATCTCGCCTTTTTAGTTTTTGTGTCCTTATCTCGAGGTCATAGTTAGCATAGCGTATTACTAGTGTTGAAATTAAAACAAGAGACCTATATATATAAACAATACACACTATTATTTTTCCTAATAATTCTAAGGGAAAATCTCATCTACATACTTGTCATTAGTATTAAAAGGGACTACATTTTTGGTTTGCATACACTGCATAGAAAAAGGAAGTGCTCAATTCCATATCACACATTTGCATTCTATCTAGACATAGCTTGTTATGTTCGTGTCATTAGCGTGGGGAAATCTAAGAAAAATATTACACATGTAAGCACAAAGAACTACACGGAGTATGGAATGTAGTGCAGTTCTCAATCATAAGTTCACTCATCAGTATTGTCGGCTGTGGTCATCGACTTCACATATTATATTTTCATTCTAATTTGATGTGTTTATGAGCTTGTGCAGGTAGATAGGGTTTGTGTTATAGGTTACAGGTAGCCTTGGTGATCAAAGTGTTAATATCGGGTGACCAAAAGGAAGTGATAACAGAACCCTAGCAACTCAAGAAAAGTATATTTCGACATTTTACGTAGTCACCAATGTCCAGAATAGTCTCTAACACCCAGGATGCCAATGTCCAGTAGGAGATATCATGTATAACATTATCCTCATAATGTTGAAATTATAGAGAGAAATTATGACATAGTTCCAGCCATGTTCAACACTTTATACCACTCATATCATCTCTAGATCACGTAGGATTCAAATAAGTCATATCTTTCCCTCATTTTATTATAGTGTTGCATTGTTTGAGTGCTTAACATATCTATATCTATTGTATTTTACCATATAATTTACTATGCAAGTAGATTTAATTCAGATTTTATTAAATCATTTGGTGAACCTTATTTTCATCAATCTTCTTTCCCTAGGATCTCCAAAACCCTCATGGACAATAAGGGGTCCTCATATCTTAAGCATCATATGGGTAATACATGCTTGAAACCTATCTTTGATGATATTGCTGCATAAGCTGAATTTTGTGACCTTTACTGAAACCCTCAATGTGATACTTCCTTCCTCCAACACCTTCTTGCTTTCCAAAACCCATCCTTCTAACTTTCACAACTCTAGCATTTGCATAGTCTCTCCTGACCAAAACTTTACTTCATGTTTTCCTTGCTCTCCCATAGTCACCCATGTTTCTGCACCTTCTTCCACTCCTCTTATAGCACATGATAGTATTACTAGATATTCCATGCTTGATCATGTTCTTGGTTATGATAATATGGATGCTAATATTTCCATTTCCAATGATGAAAATGTACATGTGCATGATTTTATTTCTACTAGTAGTCAAGATGAATGTAAATTTGTATCTCTTACTCTTCCTACTGTTGTAAGTGCTTCTAATGAATACAATGATATATATGATATTAGTTCTCCTACAACTTATTTCTATGTTGATGATAGTCTTGAAGAAATACTTGCTTGTGGAAAAATGTCTGCTAGTGATGTAGATTATGATTTGGATTGCAAACATGTTAGTGATGATGCTAATTCTCTTACAAATGTTGAATGTGAATTTACTACTCCTCTTTCTTCTCTTTCTAAAGTTGTTACATGATGATTCTACTTCTACCACTAGTACACCTCTTCTCATATCTTCAGCATCCACTTCTAACATTCCCCTAGATCTTCTAGGTTATTCACCTCCTCTTCCACATCTTTCCTCCTCTTCTGATGTTGTTTCTCATGATGATTCTACTCCTACTCCTAGTATACCTCTTATTATTTCTTCTGAGTCTAAATATAGAATTCCTATAGAGCCTCCACATTCTTCTCCTCCTCTTCCACCTCCTTCTCCTCCTTCCACATCCATTCATTCTTCTCACATTCCCATAATCACCTACAATGGAAAGATCCAACCTCTTATATTCCTCTTACTTCACTTAACATTCCTTCACCGATATTATATCTCTCATACATGTTTTTGGAACTTTGCAATCTCAATTTCATACTCTCTCTCTCTCTCTCTTGAAAGTAAATCCTACTATAC